>JARFIW010000237.1:6277500-6877500 GCA_036346225.1 Platerodrilus igneus | reverse complement strand
TACCTGAGTAACTGAAAATTTAGATGGATGGTTTCCTTACCAAAAGCTTATAATAGGTGATAAAGCCTATCCTATTTTAAACCGATGTATACCACTGTATATTAAACGTGGAAATTTAACAAGAGCTGAACGGAATTTTAATGAAGTTCATTCAAAAACACATCAAACAATACAACATTCTTTTGCTTTACTCTTTGGTCGATTTGGAAGGTTAAAATACCATGATATAAATCGACACGATTTAATTCCTTCAATTGTTCTTGCTGCATGTGTTTTACACAATATTTGCCTGAAATATCAAGACTTGTTCATAGAACTATCATGGACATAATAACGAAGCTTTCGATAGTATTATAATAAAGACCTTGATCTCTAAGTTAATGAATCTAGGTGTACATGGTAATTTAATCCATTCGATTGAAAGTTTTCTAACGTGCAAAACACAAATTGTTAAAATTAATAATACTTTATCTAAAATCATTGATGTTTTGTCTGGGGTTCCTCAAGGTGGCCATTTATCAGCTATTTTCTTTAATTGCTTCATAAATGATATTACTAGTTGCTTCAAATACTGTAAGATTCTTCTCTTTGTTGACGATCTGAAAATCTATAGCATCATAAAAAATAAGGATGATTGTAAACAAATTCAAGACGATCTTGATCGTTTATCTAAATGGTGTAATCAAAATGGACTTCTCTTTAATCTAAAAATATGCAGTGTTATGCAATTCTATAAAAAAAAGAACCCTATTCAATTTGACTACAATATTAATGGATTTATTCTTGACAAACCGAATATTATTAAAGATCTGGGTATTTACTTTGATCATAGTTTAAATTTCAGGTATCATCGTGAACTTATCACTAATAAAGCTAGGAAACTAATTAGTTTTATGTATAGAAGCTTAACTAGTTTTACTAATATATATTGTTTAAAAAATATTTATTGCTCTTTGGTAAGATCCTGTTTGGAATATTGCTGCCCTGTGTGGTCACCATACTACAAGCTACATATTAAGCACATTGAAAGGTGTCAAAATACATTTTTACGTTTAATAGCACATATACTGAAAATACCTGCAGATAGTATTAATAAACAGGTGCTTTTAAGTAAGCTTCAGTTACATACATTAGAAACAAGAAGATCGTTGCATGCTGTTACGTTAATTTTTAAACTAACAAATAGTATAATTGATAGTCCTGAATTATTGGAACTAATTACCCTTCATATTCCTCACAAAAACATCAGGTCAAAGGAATTGTTCCATATTGACTTTCATAATACAAATTATGCCATGAATAAGTCAATACAAAGATGCTGCAAAGAAGCTAATTCATTTAAAGATTGTGATTTTTTCCATAATAGTATGTCAGTTTTTAAAAATAAACTGATTAGTCAGCTTGACATACGTGATGATCGAGAAACAAAAACCAGATGTGACAACATTTGTAATGAATTATTGAGCATTTATATATTCTTTTAAGTTTGGTATATATAAATAAATTGGAACTTAAAACAATAGATTATTAAAACAAAATTATAAGTTGTTAAATAAATTATTAGTAAAGTAGTCATTAGCATATTATAAATTGTTTATTTCTTATACTTAAGACACAATATACTTAGCTCTAAACATTTTATTCTAAATATTCTAATTCTAATATGTATGCTACTCCTTTTGAAAACATGCCACTAAAGCTTCTAATTGCTTATTAAAATACTGTAATAGTTGCCTTTTTAGGGCCATATGCTCTTGGTGTCGTCTTTTCTGTTGTTCTTCGCAATTTCCCATTTCGTTTATAAGAGACATTATAGTTCCAGATTTTCGGGAAGGCTTTGCCCTCTTACTGGTTGGTGTTTGCTGTTCTGCATTACTAGTAGTCTGGTGCTTGACAATTCACGATCATCACCTTCTAAAATGTTTGTTTGGTTTTCAACCAACACTGTACGTTTAACTAAATTAGATACCAAATTTTGCGACTGAACATTTGGTTTTTTACTAGATATCTCATCCATTGTATCAAAATATTTAAAATCGGTTAATCCTTGCCCGGTGCTACGATCACTATCCTTCTTATGCATATATTTTGATTTTAAATATAAATAGAACTCAGCTCGAAGAGCTAGCAATATCCGACCCCACACCTTAATTGATTTTTCTTTTGTTGAACAAAGTGCTTGGAAATGGAATGCAACTTCATGTTTGTTAATATATGTATATTAACAGAAGTAACATAAAATAGAAACCCAGCCTTTGTGTAAAGTTAAATTCAATATAAATAATAGATCGGTCATCTACAACAAATTGGTGTTGGCTTTCATCGAATGTGATATTCATGCTCTTGTAAATTAGTGCAATCAGTGTTGATTGTTCATTTATAAGTAGCACAAGTGTATTGTACCTGTAAAAAACAAAAACTTTATCATACTATACGCATTTTGTTGATTCAATTAATCTTTACTTTCATCTTCCACAAAAATGTTACAATTCCATTCCTTTTTAATAGTTTTTGTGTAATAAAAAGATGCAGACTGTCAAAAACGATTAATAAACAAACAGAATTTAATCCATTTGTACAGAGTAAAAAGTACAAAAGAGAGCGTTCCAAATGATTTGTTACAGCTAGAAACTGTACTTTATTGCATTGTATCTTATTATTGTAAAAGAAGGTAAATTTAGTTTCATACCTGCATAAGGGTTGGGGTAAACGGGGAACAAAACGCTCTCTCTTTCCTCAAGTAGTGTTAAGCAGAACGCGATGGTAACAGCATCTCGTTGTGGAGATGCCATTGTATACAGTTAAAGTAATAAATAAAAAATTATCCTTAGAATTGCCTTTTATTGCTAAAGGTCACTAAGATAATACTACATGGTCCTTGCCGGATGAACCTTTTTGGTTTATTTTGTGGTGCATAATTAATTTGAAATTAATTACGTATAAGTGCAAAGGGATGAGCAAGTGGTTCATTTCTACAAGTTACATGAGCAACATTGATATCGAAGTATTGCAATAAGCAAACATAACGTGTGTGTCAAGTGTTTAATTGAGAGTGTGTAGTAATTACAAATCTTGTATGATACAAAATTACTACAATAATTCAGTTCGTGGAAAAATTGGCGTCAGGCAAATTTTGTGTGTTTTAAAGCGGACAGTCGAACAAAACGCGGCAGGTAGTTTGTAACGGTACATCCTACAAACTTGTATGGGCAAATTCGAAATAAAGACGACAAGAGTTTCAATACCTGGTCCTAAAGGGGTTGCGAGAATTCCTTACAATTGCTAAGTTGATGACACACAAATTCCAAGCACACCTTTTAATTTCAAATGAATTAGAAAGCGACAGGTGAGTTCCTTACATTCATTCCACTTCCTAGAAATTTCGAACACTAGCACTAGTTTTAATTCATATTAGAATTTTATAAATAACATACATTTTGTGATAAGTAATAGGGCATTTTTTACATACGTAATGGCTAGTGAATTAGAAAAGCTAATTAGATCTCGTGCAGCACTAAAAGCTCAAATTACAAGATTTGATTCCTATTTGCAAGGAGTTTTTAGTCAAAAGAATTTAACTAATGAAATCATTTTGCAAGTTCAATTAAGAGTAGATAAATTTGAGGATTTAATTGAAAGGTTTAATGACGTTCAATTAAGCATTGAATGTTTGCAGGACAAAGTTGAAGGTGAAGTTGCAAATCAAGAGCGCGCAGAATTTGAAAATTCGTATTTTAGATTACTTTCAGCTTCTAAACAACTTGTTTCTGATTTCAATGATAAGGTTAGCCAAGTGACACCTAATGAAAATAAAATAGTTAATTCTAGTATTAAATCAGGAAATGATATTAAATTGCCGCCTTTGCAAATTCCTATTTATGAAGGTTCATATGAGGAATATAGTCAATTCCATGACATTTTACGTCAGTTATCGATTCAAACCCAAATTTAAGTGACATTCAAAATTATACTACTTGAAAAGCGCTGTTCGTGGAATCGCGGCAGAAACAATTCAGGCACTAGAAGTGAGTTCCAATAATTACACGGTAGCGTGGGATTTATTGCAAGAACGTTTTTCAATAAAAGCTTAACTATATTTAGTCATTTAAAGGTTTATTTGATTTGCCTCCAGTTCAAAAGGAAAATGGTACTAAAATTAGAAAGTTATTGGACTCTTATCAAAGACATTTGAGAGCCTTACAAGCTCTAGATGAAAATGTTCAAGGGTGGAACACCATGCTGGTATTTTAATATCTCAAAAATTAGACCCAGCTAGTTATAGGGTTTTGAAGAAACTCAGTCGAAGGATAGGGTACCAAAATTGGAAGATCTCACGGAATTTTTAAAAGGAAATGCGATTTGCTTGAAAAAATTCAGGGCAATGTATCTGAAGCAAAGGTTACTAGCTCTGGCGGAAAATCCAAGGTTCAAAGTCATTCATTTCTTAGTGCACAAAGCGAATGCGCATTTTGTAAAGAAAGATCACCCAATTTACAGTTGTTCAAATTTTTAAAATTGCCAACAACCAAAAGGTCAAGCGAAGTGCAAAGGCTCAAATTGTGTATGAATTGTATGAGGCCTAATCATTTTAGCAAAAATTGTAGATCGCAGGGATGTAAAAAGTGCGGTAAAAAACACAGTACTTTGCTGCATTTTGAAACGGAATCGAATCCTGTAAGCAAAGAGGTAGATACAAAAGACGACACACCGATTGTGGGTGAAGTTGTTTTAAGTTCACAAGCGTTATCACAAAACGCAGTTGTACATAGAACTCTGCTTTCTACAGCTAGAGTAAAAATTTACGATAGAAATGGAAAAGTTCATAACTGTAGGGCATTGTTAGATTGTGGTTCGCAGTCAAACTTCATGACAGTTGATTTGTGTAATCGGTTAAAACTTGATAAAATAAAAAATGATCTTCAAGTTACAGGTTTAGGTTCGATGAAATTTAGCATAAAATTTAAAACTGAAGCCACCATCGAATCTAATGCCAATGCATATTCTTGTAAAATATCGTGTCTTATTGTTGATGAAATAGCGGAAATATGCCAAATTTTGAATTTGATACTTCATCATTTGATATTCCAAAAACTTGAAATTGGCGGATCCAGAATATAATAGACCTAATCAAGTACAATTACTTTTAGGGGCAGGTATATTTTGGGCGTTGCTCTCCACAGGCCAAATTAAGTTAGGCAGTAACAAGCCTATTTTGCAAAAACCATGTTAGGTTGGATATTATCAGGTCAACTATTAGAAAATAAACATAATAGTGAAAACACCTTGCAGTGCAATTTTAGCTCGAATCTTCATGAGCAGTTTAAGAAGTTTTGGGAACTGGAGGAACCAGTTATGCCTTCTAGTTTTGAATCTAAGGAGGACCAAATGTGTGAACTACATTTTGTAAATACTTTCACAAAGGACGTTCATGGCAGGTTTATAGTGTCTATTCCTTTTAAAAAAGCTCCTGAAGAATTAGGGGAATCTAAATCAGTGGCTCTTAAACGTTTTCTATCGTTAGAAAGGAAATTTTCAAAAATGAGTTTTGAAGCAAGAGTATGTAAAATTTATGAAGGAATATGAGGCGTTGGGTCATATGACAAAAATAAGTGAGATGGTTTCACATAAAGGTCCCACCTATTTTTGCCACATCATGCTGTGTTAAAAGAGGCAGTTTGACCTCAAAAATTCGTGTAGTTTTGATGGTTCTGCGCGTACCAGTTCAGGTTTATCATTAAACGACTTACAAATGGTAGGTCCGGTTTTGCAGGATGATTTGTTATCAATTTTGTTAAGATTTAGAAGTCATTCGGTGGTTTTAACTGCAGATATTGCTAAAATGTACCGTCAGGTTCTAATTAAACCCGAAGAAAGGTATTTACAACAAATTTTTTGGAGGGAGGACGTACTAGAGCCTATAAAAATATATACTTTAAATACGGTAACATACGGTACAGCATCAGGGTCTTTTTTAGCAATTCGTGCATTGCAACAAATCGGGCATGAATGTAAAGAGACAAATTCAGAAGTTTCCAAAGTCATTTTGAATTCATTTTACGTAGATGATTTGTTAATGGGTACCAATTCTGTAAAAGAGGCATTAGAGATTCAAAAGGGATTAGTGGAAGTCCTAAGAACAGGGAAGTTTGAACTCAGAAAGTGGAATTCAAACAGGCGTTCTATTCTAGAGCATATTAAAATCAGGAATCCTTCTGAGGATATTTAGAAATTGGCAGTTCGGAAAGCACAAAAACTTTGGGATTATTTTGGTCATCAAACGGCGATTATTTAACATATAGAGTAAAGCAAATTAGTTCTGCAAAGTTTATTTCAAAAGAAGTATTCTGTCTGATATTGCACAGATTTTCGATCCGCTGGGATTACTAACACCATGTATCATCATAGCAAAAATGATAATGCAAAATTGTGGCAATATAAATTGAGTTGGGATGAATCTATTCCTGCAGAATTGCATACAAAGTGGAAAAACTTTCGGGATAATCTCTCGAATGTAAACAAAGCTCGTTTACCAAGACAAGTTACAATTTCGAACAGTGTCGAAATTGAATTGCATGGATTTTCAGACGCAGCGCAACATGCCTATGCTGCAGCTGTGTATATCAGATCAGTTGATGGAAATGGAAATACTCTAGTTAGGTTATTATGCACAAAACTAAAGTATCTCCTCTAAAGGTAATTACAATCCCTAGGTTAGAATTGTGTGGTGCACTGATTTTGAGTCAATTGGTTGATAAGGTTATTAAAGTATTAGATTTAAAGATTGATAAATGTTTTATTGGTGTGATTCAGAAATCGTACTTTCGTGGATCAAGAGCGAACCAAGTCGCTTAAAAACATTTGTCGCAAATAGAATAACTCAGATTCAATCATTAACAAACGTAAACGATTGGTTATATGTTAATTCAAAAGATAATCCTGCGGATTTAGCTTCTCGTGGTGTTGCTCCAGAAAAAATCTTAAATCAAGATATTTGGTGGTCTGGTCCATTTTGGCTTTCTTTTCCGCAGTGTGAGTGGCCTATAAAACAAATTTCATTATTGCAAAATAACCAGGAGTTACTAGAGGTAAAGGGTGTAACTTGTTTGCTAGTAAACGAACTATTCATGTCATTTAAGAATTTTCTACATTTAATAAGGCTAAACGCATAATGGCATATTGTAGTAGGTTCATATGTAATATAAGGTTAGGAGCTGTAAACAAAAACATTGGGCCTCTTACCGTGCAAGAGCTTCTAGAAGCCGAAGTTATTTTAGTAAAATTGGCGCAACAAGAAGTATATGCCCAAGAAATTTCAAAATTAAAACAAAATTGTCAGTCTCAAATACGAGCAAACTAGTGTCATTAAATCCTTTTATAGATGCGAAAGGGCTACTAAGAGTAGGTGGAAGATTAGATTCCTCATTGTATAGTTACGATAAAAGCACCCAATAATATTGCCTAACAAGCATGTATTAACTAAATTAATAATGTTTGATTATCACGTCTCATTACTGCATTCTGGCGCGCAAACATTGTTAGCTTCTATGCGTGAGAAGTATTGGCCGATTAATGGTAAAAATCAAGCCAAAGGTATTGTGAGATCATGTGTTAAGTGCTTCAGAGTTAGACCCAAGGGAATAAAATATTTAATGGGCAATTTACCTGCGGCTAGAGTAAAACAAGCATATCCGTTTGAAAATTGCGGAGTAGATTATGCCGGTCCATTTGAATTACGAACTCGCAAAGGTCGAGGGTATAAGTCTTACAAGGCATATGTGTGTTTATTTGTTTGCATGGCAACCAAAGCCGTTCATTTAGAGGTCGTGACCGATTTAACCACGGAAGCTTTCATAGCCACACTAAGGCGCTTTTCTGGTCGTAGAGGCAAACCCTCACACGTTTATAGTGACAATGGCACCAATTTTGTGGGTGCAAATAGGGAATTGCAAGAGCTGGCTGAATATTTATCAAATGAAATTACTCAAAATCAATTAAATGAAAAATCAGCAACTTTAGGTATTACTTGGCATTTTATTCCTGCACGTTCACCAAATTTTGGGGGCATTTGGGAGGCTGGGGTAAAGTCCACTAAATCACATTTAGTTAGAGTTTTAGGTAATGTTTCCTTAACTTATGAATTTTTTTCTACAGTCCTAGTACAAATAGAAGCGGTGCTTAACTCCCGACCTCTATCCTCATTATCTGATGATCCAAACGATCCAGATCCTTTAACACCCGCTCATTTTTTAATTGGTCGAAAATTAACGACGGTGCCTGATCCGAGCCTATCACACATTAGCGAAAACCGTTTAAATCTGTATCAGCAGATGCAAACAATGGTTCAGCATTTTTGGCGTCGCTGGTCAACTGAATATATTTCTGAGCTGCAGCAGCGACAAAAATGGCGTCAAGTAGGACAGCATTCAATCAAGGTTGGTGATATGGTAGTGATTAAAGATGATAAAACTCCTCCCTTCAATGGAATATGGGAAGGATTGCTGAAGTGTTTCCTGGTAAAGACGCTATTGTTCGCGTTGTTTCAGTGCGAACCAATCATGGTGTTGTAAAGGTTTCATTGGCTAAGATTTGTATTTTGCCTATCAAGGACAATTTGCCTTGAACATGTATTTTACTTATATACAACATGCGTATTTGTTCTCAATTATGTATTAATATTGTTTTCTTGTTTCTTTTTGATACGTTCAATACTTAAGTTTTTGGGTGGGGTCAGTATGTTACAGCTAGAAACTGTACTTTATTGCATTGTATCTTATTATTGTAAAGAAGGTAAATTTAGTTTCATACCTGCATAAGGGTTGGGGTAAACGGGGAACAAAACGCTCTCTCTTTCCTCAAGTAGTGTTAAGCAGAACGCGATGGTAACAGCATCTCGTTGTGGAGATGCCATTGTATACAGTTAAAGTAATAAATAAAAAATTATCCTTAGAATTGCCTTTTATTGCTAAAGGTCACTAAGATAATACTACATGATTACTCTGGAATTTCTTGAACGAACTAGAGTAAATACTGTGAGTGTCAGTATTTAATTTTTGAACTAAATAGAGTCTACTCTTTCTAATCGGAGTAATATTCCTGAATGCGCCCCTGATGTACATTAAAGCCGTCGACAGTGAATTTGTTATCTGATTTGGCTTGTGTACAGATTCTCTCTTAATCTACCTCAGTACGAAGGGATTGCATTCCCCTTAATATCTAGTCCCTCTAGCTGTTCATATAAACGGAACGTCTTCTTTTGGAGAGTATGAGTAAAAGCCCTATTTCCCTGTAGAATCACTTTTTTTCTTAAGACATTATCTAATCTTAATTATTAGATTAAACCATTAATGTTTAGTGTTTAGCTTTCTCTCAATTAATATCTTGAAGATTTTATCTTATTTAATGTTCTGAACCACCAATGGTTTGCTACCTGTGATATAATTATGATCTAGTTGCCTATGTTGCTTATAGACATTCACTTTCCTATCTGTCATAAGTTTTAATGTGTTCAATGTTTACTTTAATTAACTGTTTATTAAAACCTTAAAAGAGGTTCTCCATTTCATTACAATTTAATACAGTTACTCAATAGAAATGGATCGTTTTCTGGCTCCAGAACGATTCGACATCGACCCGAACTCTATAAATGCAACTCTGGAGTAGGAACACTGATATACAAAATTTCTTAATTTCTCATCTGAAAAAGAAGACCCTGATAAATTGAAAATCCTTTATAATTACATCTCTGCCAAAGTCTACCAGTATATTAGTGCTGCTGGGGCATATAAAGACGCTATTTCAATCCTCAATGATATATATATATATATATATATATATATATATATATATATATATATATATATTACTCATATTTAGACCAGGGTAGAAAATTTAATAATCACATCAAATAATTTTAATCACCGTGTATAAGGAATTTTATTAAATAATACGCTTTATTAAAACACCGTGGAGAATAAAAAGTCATTCGTTTCAGTAAAAATAAAAGATTTAAATCATGTACAAGACGCTTTATATCAAAAGAAGCAGTATTAACAAGCTCTGCGTGTAATTTAGTTATTCCTAAGAAATAAACAAATGGAAATTACGTGCAAAATTTATCTTAATTAACTCTATTTTAAGTAACTGGTATTAAACAAAACGTACAGATAATAATTGTATTCGCTAAAAATGAAAGGGTAGAAGTCAATTTTAGTTGGAGTTAATTGAACCATTATTAATAATAAGCATAAAACTTGTAAAAACCCAATAATAGTCAAATCGTAGGAAGGTTATTTAAAATGTTACGTTTGAACACCCCTGCGTGTTTTTAAAAGGCAATTTCAGTTTAATTTGTTTAGATAAACATGTCGATTCTATGGATATTGGAAACGGTCGGATGCTTTAGCACGAAATACAGACACCTGTGTATTTTTAAAAGGCACATTCTGCGTAAATGTTGCAGATAATTAATAGTTTCAAAGAATCTTGGAGAAACCGGGGCTTAATATTCACGAGAATGTGCGATACGGGGTTATTAAACCCAGATAACAGTCCACATGGACTAAAATATAATCGATAATAAAGAATATCAATTTGCACCAATACGAACAGGTTAGAAAAGGAAAGAGAAAAGGCGTCAAGCAAAGACACATATAGTAAAAGGCGGGATTTAAGCAACGTCACGAGGGTCACAATTGGTTGAAAATAGGATGCAAATATCAGAGGTAGAAACAACAATTTCTGTACAAAATTAATTAGTTTTTCTCGGACATGCTTGCGTGCCGTGTGTTGAAATTTCTGAGATTTAACTGGGGTGAGTACTAAATTCGTAAAAATCGACGCGCGAGCGACAGACTGGGAACATAGAATGAGGAATTCTTTAGAATTACCCGTTTTGGGGAACAGACCGATAGACAGGCTTTTTGCTATATATACCGAGATGAAGATAAACAAGCTCTCTTAGACTTTTGACGATTCGATGCGTTAAAAGCTCGTACATACGCGACTTGATTGAAGATGTTAAACCGTGCATTTTAGTTTGATTAAATAATTTAAAGTTTGCTAGTATATTTTAGTGATTCAAAATAGCTTGTTATTTACGTGCTAACATGAATGTACTTCAGTGCACTTAGATACAAGGTAATAAAATTTAGTTTCACTGTACCAATTAGCAAAATTTACAACGACGAATGTATACACAAAAGTAGGCAGTTTTGGCGTATATTGGTGACAGAAGCATGAATTTCTTTGCTATTTTTCGGGGTGTTAATAATTAAATGGTTCAAATACGTGTCTGGATCCATGAAACAAGGGTCAGATAAACACAGATGAGTTCCGGAAAGGCCCAGAAACGACTTTGAATGGATGGTGATGGAGAAAATTTTAAAAGCGTAGAGAATCAGAAGCCGTAAATATAATCCTGTTGAATGGTGTGATTAACTAAAGAAACGATACTTCGAAGCTACGAGGCAGTAACCTTCAGGTAAATTATACTATTTTGTTTGACATTTTGTGTGTATTGAATGACTTTATAATTGATTTACTTTAAATGGACATTAGTGAAATTGTTCTAACCATAAAAGTTTAATTTTAAGATGAAATTTGCTTGTTTAAGTTAAAAGGGGTATTTTGTTTTGATGTTCGGGAATATGATGAAAATTTTGGTATGTCTTTGAGCTCAATTAGACGAACCTGGTTAATTAACGTAAAGGGGTGGTAGATGCTCCCTTTATACTCAGACTCCGGTCTGCTTATATTGTTATATTAATTAGTAGGCATCCAACAAGGACTTTAATTTTGGATGCACAGTAAAATGATAATAAAATTAATCTTGAAATTCTTTTTAAAACTGAAATTTATGCTGAGTTTTAATTTTGAAATTTTAATGTATTCTGAATATTGATGTAAATAGAGTTAACGTTGATGTTTTTGGTAGGAATGTGTTGTTTTTTTTTATGAATGAGGAGGTTTATAACATTAGGTGAGCAGCCGAGGCGAAAAGCGTAGTTCACGGATTTTAAAGGTATCACAGCATTCTTGACGCCCAAACTGTGGGGCTCGAATGTTTTTTTGAAAGGGCCAGTACCTGCAGATATGAGAAGATTCACAGCAATATATATATATATATATATATATATATATATATATATATAAAAGCCCAAACAACTTCAACAAAAAAACGGACATTGACAACCTAAGCGTCATATATTCATATTTATTAAAATTTAAACATTAAATGCCTTCAATAATATTCAAAACTCTCACCCTCAATCACACTTAAAAATTTTTTCTTTCACATTTTTTTTTTTTTTTTTCCCTGTTTATTTTACATTTATATATATACTAAATTGTTGATAACACAGATTCCAATTAAATCATTTTACAACACACACAAACACACACAGACACACACACACACACACACACACACACACACAGACAGACACACACAAACATACAAAATTACACAAACACATTTACCCTCACATGCACACACACACCTACATGCACATACACTCACAAACCAACACTGTCGTTAAAACAAATAATAAACTTCTATCAAAAATGACACTGTCATTTTACTTTCACTATTTACATTAATATTTATTCTATAAAAAACATAATTTTTTTACAAACACTGATGTCAATTTCAACCAACCTCACTGTAAGTTTTTCTTATCTTTATTCGTCCTTTATAAAGCGTTAATACAGTTGTAGCCTGTGATCAAGCATACAAAAAATATATGCGAAAATTTAGGCCATAAAAAAGAGTATTTATTTAAATCCAGCAGACCTAAAAAAACCCTACAAAGAAAAAGTATTATATATATATATATATATATATATATATATATATATATATCTGTTGGTTTCTTGGGATGCACTCGTTCGTAAAATAAGAACTATAATGTCAAATTGTAACGTTTATTCTGACGTTTCGGCATGAATATTTTTGCCTTAATCATAGACTAAAATATGATGAATTTAGTTTTGTAAGGTTAAAAACAGTATAGCTAATCTACTTACATAATTACCTTACAAAACTAAATTCATCATATTTTAGTCTATGATTAAGGCAAAAATATTCATGCCGAAACGTCAGAATAAACGTTACAATTTGACATTATAGTTCTTATTTTACAAACGAGTGCATCCCAAGAAACCAACAGATCTATATATTACTACCGTTCGAGAAACTACCTATTTTATATATATATATATATATATATATATATATATGTGTGTGTGTGTGTGAAGCCAGTTAATAAAGTCTATAATCGGCATAAGTTAGCCACTCGAAGTCAACTATCTGAAGAAAATGTTGACCAATTTTTACAAGCTTTAAATCTTCTAGCTAAAGATTGTAAATTTAAATCTGTTACCGCTGAAAAGCATTGAGAAGATTTCACTCGGGATGCCTTTATTCATGGTTTATCTGATACCAATATTAGGCAGAGACTTTTGGAAAGTCCTCTATTGACCCTAAACGATGCATATGAAAAAGCTCGATCATTAGAAATGCCTCTACAACAATCGATGCTTTACAATCAATCTCTGAATGTATACTCTCTACAAATTTAAATGGCATATTCGATTCAAATGTCCAGCTCGAAATAGTCTTTGTAATATATGCCAAATAAAAGGTCACTACTCTAAGGTATGTAAATCACAAAAGAACGGGTCTAACTCAAATCACTCTGCTTCAATGATTACTCTATCATAACAAACCCATACGTGAATGTTTAGCAAAAGCTGTGATTCGTGTAGAAGTTAATAATTCCTCTCTCTATGCGCTAATAGATACTGGTAGTTCCTGTAGTTTTATTAGTGACCAAGCTGTAAAGAAACTTAAATTATGTATGTCTTCACAAGTGTCTGTTACAATGGCATCTACATCCTTTAACTCTAGAACATCTGGACAGTGTATTATTAATCTTCGTACCAAAGATCACTTCTATGCTAATGTTCGTCTGTGTTAAATTTAGATACTTAGTTCTCTAAAGATCATATATGCTTAGCATCCTTCATTCTTATTTTTTGTTAGTAAAAAAGAAATCTTATCTCTCTATGCATGTCAAATTGACTTTTGATTGTAAAACACTTTTTTGCTTATTAAAAGGAAGTTTTTCTAGCTGAATTCACTTCAATTATTTACACTTGGTCCTAATCAAGCCCGATAAAAATACAACCACCTTGGAAATACAATGTTCAACTCAATAAGAAGAGCAATCGAATAATTTACAAATACTCCAAGAAGAATGCTCCACAACAGAGACTTTATGAACACGCGGTCTAAACCTGCCAAACAAACCAAGATTACAACGCAAGAAAGGCAATAAAGGCACTACTGAAGACCGCTGATCACAATCTTACTATAACATAGCAAGGAATGAAATCAAGCGGACAAGACACAGGCCAGACAGATTGAGTAATCAATACAACTAGTCTGTTGCTCAATTGAAAAACATCAAAATCAGGTTTAATAGTTTTATTTAATTCTGCTTCCCTTTTTTTTTCTCTCTATTCAAAACTACCTGCCAACAGTTTAAAACTGCACACTTTCTTTAAAGACCTTTTGAGCATTTGACAGTACCTTTAATAATATCACTTTCAGATTAATCTTTTGCAACAAACTCGTACTTAAAATGTCTCATGATATCCTTGCGAGTTTAATACGCAAACGTTCAAGTTTAAAGGGTAAGTTAACCTCCTTTAAAAACTTTCTGCAACCACTAATTGCCACTGCTACCCAAAGCCCGTCTAACGTTAGTAAAATAACGCTTAATGAAACTGATATTTTGCAATTAGAAATACGTCTAGCAGTCCTTGAGGAATTGTTAACAAAGTATGACTCTATTCATTCGGAGATAATAGAGCTCGACACTGAAGTAAATCTACAAGCACATTGCGACAATTACAGCGAGTTTGAAAACAATTATTTTCAAACGTTAGCGGTAGCGAGGTCTTTACTAATAAAAAGTCGGTCCCTGGTTCAAGCAACACAATCTATTTCAAACCAAACATCCATCTCTATGCCTAAATTGTCACCTCATATTGATATTGATCACACAAATACACAGCCTTTAATTGAAATTGCTCAAGGTACCTCACAAGGCGACTCTAACAGTATAACTCGCCAGCTTCAACAAGCAACACCGCTACAAACACCACAACCTAATTTTGAAGCACGATCAAGTTTAGTAAAACTACCAACCTTGCAAATGAAGATCTTTAATGGTGACCCAAAACATTTCTAAGCTTTTTGAAGGTTTCAAGTCACTCGTACATAATAATGACGCATTTGACGATGTTACGCGTTTCCTGTACTTAAAATCAGTTTTAGGGCCGGAACCAACCAAGGTAATAGAATCGCTGGACATAGTCCTTCGAATTATTGTGTAGCACTAGCTCTGTTAGAAAAACGCTACAAAAATACAAGATTTCTCATCCATTCTCATATAAAATGCATTGTAGAGTTCCCCAAAGTTACTAAAGAATCCGCCATGTCAATTAGGCAACTTACAGACTCTATACAAGGCCACTTGCGAGCCCTAGACTCCTTAGGCGAACCAATCGATTCAATTGCTAATTTTATACAATATCTAATAACGGACAAATTAGATTACAACACAAAAGGAATGGGAGATTGAGATTGCTAAGCTGGATAACTGCCCTCCAACTTCCACGTTAATTGACTTTCTTGAAAAAAGAGCTCGTTTACTTGAAAAAATTGATAAACCTTTGAAAGCACCTGATTACAACCAGTTTAGGCATCCGAACAGCCCTAAACAATTCAATACTCAATATAGCAAACCATCTTACGTTCACGTTTCATCCAAACCTCTTCGAGACCAACAAAACTGCCCTATTTGTAATGTAAGTCATAAATTAATGTATTGCAAGGCTTTTCTTGATATGACGCCTAACACCCGCTATTCTAAAGTCAAGGAATTGAAACTCTGCATTAATTGTTTACGCCATGGTCACCTCGTCTCAGACTGCAGATCTGGAAATTGTAGAAAATGCAATAAAAAACATTCCACGCTTCTACACAGTTCTGAATCGACATTCGTCAAATCTGATGCAAACTCATCTGTTTCTAACAAAGAAACAAACAGCATAAATCCACTAGCATCAACGTCAACTCTCACCAGCCATCTAGCTCAGCCAGGTCAATTTATCCAAGTGCTTCCAACGGCTATGGTATATGTTGAAAACCGCTCTGGTAAGCGACACCAATGCATAGCCCTTCTCGATTCCGCTTCAATGAGATCATATATGACCATCTCCTTATGCTCAAGGCTGAAGCTGCCCACTGCGAGAGCCAATATTTCCATTTCTGGCATAGGTCAATCGCAGACCAAGGTCTATGAAATAGTGTACGCAAAATTGTTATCCATTCATGATGATTTTGCTACTTCTTTGTCATTTTTGCTTCTACAAAACATATCAGGAGAATTTCCCGCCGTATCCTCAAATGCAAATGGGTTACAAATACCTACAAATATAAATTTGGCTAACCCGAACTATCGTTGCAAAACCCGAATTGATCTGCTCTTGGGCGTAGATATCTTCTGGCAAGTACTATCACCAGATCAGCCCTTAACCATACAATATCCCCATTTGTGGAATACTCGCTTAGGATATATAGTCACTGGAGAATTTCCACTCTACAATCAACCTATATCTACCTCTTGCCATCTCACCATGCTCGACGTATCACGACAGTTATCAAAATTCTGGGAAGTTAAAAACATTCTCGCATCAAAACCTCTTTCCTCAGAAGAACGACAATGCGAATCGCACTTTGTTAAAACTCACAAGCGCAATGAACAAGGTAAATTCATTGTATCGATTCCATTAAACACTAGTCCAAGCGTTCTTGGAAGTTCCAAACAAAATGCCTTAAGGCAATTTATGTCTCTCGAAAGAAGACTTCAAGCAAACGCTGAGCTCAAATCTCTATATGTAGATTTTATGAAGGAGTATGAAGCCCTTGGTCATATGACAAAGGTATGCCACCCAGATAACGCACCATATCAATATTTCATTCCACACCATGCTGTTTACAAGGAACACAGTCTCACAACCAAGCTACGCGTTGTTTTCAACTCAAGTAGTTCTACTTCTACCGGCATTTCGTTCAATGATATTCAGCTTAATGGTCCCATACTTCAAGATGATCTCTTCTCCATTCTTCTGAGATTCAGACGTTTTGAGTACATACTCACAAGTGACTGTGCTAAAATGTACCGTTCTGTTTTTATTGAAAAGGAACAACGTCCTCTTCAAAGGATCTTTTGGCGATCGGAACCTTCACATCCATTAGATATCTATGAGCTTGCAACTGTAACTTATGGTGAAAGGGCTTCCAGTTTTCTCGCTATACGCTGCTTATTTGAACTAGCAAAGCTAAATGAGGATTCTTATCCTGAGATATCCAAGATTATACGAAAGGATATGTATTGCGATGATCTGCTCACTAGCTGTGAGACCCTTAACAAAGCAAAATACATTTGCTATAATATAGCTAAAATTCTACATTCCGGAGGTTTCACGCTCCGCAAGTGGAACTCAAATCATCCAGAAGTTTTAGAAGCAATTCAATCGGCAGACATTCCAAACAATATTTTAGATTTTGGTTCTAGCAAAAACGCCAAAACTTTACGCTTGTTGTATAATAGCTTTTCTGACAATCTATTTTTTGAAATAACAAATTTTGAAAACACTTGCAAGTTAGTCACAAAACGAACAGTACTGTCCTACGTTTCCATGATCTTTGATCCCCTAGGGTTGCTTAACCCCTGCACTGTAACGGCCCGAATTTTCATGCAACAGTTATGGTTAATCCAGTCACATTGGGACGATCCCTTATCCTCAGAATTGCAATCCCAATGGAAATTGTTTTGTCAAAACTTATCCCAGTTAAGTAATTTGCGCATTCCCAGACAATCAATCTGTAAGTCTTACAAACAGGTTGAAGTACATGCTTTCGCAGACAGCAGTAAAACTGCGTATGGCACATGCATATATATACGATCTATTGATGAAAGCAGTAAAGTGCACGTTCAGCTTTTGTTTTCCAAAACGAGGTTGCTCCTCTAAAACATTGACAATCCCGAAACTAGAACTGTGCGGTGCTCTTATGATGGCTCAGTTGGTAGACAAAATAAAGGACGTTTTAGATCTCAACATTTTCTCTATAACCTATTGGATAGATTCGACCATAACCTTGTCGTGGATCAATTCTGAGCCTCATTTACTAGAAATTTTTGTAGCCAATCGAATTACTCAGATTCAAGCAATGAGTGATCCGTCTTTATGGAGGTATGTTCCTACTAATTTAAATCCTGTCGACTTAGTCACACGAGGCGTTTCTGCATATAAGCTTTCCGACCTATCAATGTGGTGGAACGGTCCTGATTTCCTTTCGAACTTATCAATTAATTGCGAATTTCAAGGCGCCACGCTTTCAGATCCCTTTTCTGAACCTATAAATGTGGAATCCCATGTATCCTTACACATGTCAAGCATTTCATTCGAATCCTTTATTCCATTCAAGGATTATTCTAACTTAAATAGGCTCAATCGCATATTAGCTTATTGCTTACGATTCATAAAAAATTGTAAATCTATTGTGCAAGACAGGATACACAATGCCTTAACCTTCAAGGAACAACGTGATTCACTCATACAGTTAGCACGACTATCACAAATGGAATCGTTTGCTAGTGAAATTAAGGCGCTATCAAACAAAGGGACATTGACAAAAAATAATGCGTTAACAAAATTAAATCCCTTTTTTGACACAAGAGACAATACTTTAAGGGTCGGGGGTAGGCTCTCCAATTCCAACTTCTCCAATGCTAAAAAACATCCAATTTTAATATCCGCTAAACATCATTTTGCCAAACTATTATTTCGTTCAGAGCATGAAAGATTATGTCATGCTGGTCCTTCACACCTTCTCGCTTCAGTAAGAGAGCAATTTTGGCCTCTAAACGGCCGTAATCTATCTAAGACGACTGTCTTCCAATGCATAAAGTGTTTTCGGTCTCACCCAAAAGACATAAACAACTTATTAGGCAATCTGCCCAACGATAGAGTAACACCTCAATTTCCACTCGCAATAACTGGAACTGACTGTTTGGTCCGTTTCTAGTCAAGGATAGAACCGGTCGGGGATGGAAATCCATTAAATGTTATGTGTGTTTATTTGTTTGCTTTTGTACGAAAGCTATTCATCTTGAACCAGTAACCGAATTAACTAGTGAAGCTTTTATATTATGCCTTCGGCGGTTCACCTCTCGTACAGGCATGCCATGTAAAATATACTCCGACAATGGTCGCAACTACTGTGGAGCTAAAACGATGTTGGACGAATTAGGCAAATTTCTCATAAACAATGATGAGGAATTAACAAATTTAGCCAACAAAGACAATTTTAACTGGATTTTTTTGCCACCATATTCTCCTAGCATAGGCGGTCTTTGGGAAGCTGGAATTAAGTCTACCAAATCACACCTAAAGAGAGTGGTTGGTTTTCTTCCTCTTACCCCAGGTCACTTTTTAATCGGTCGCCCCATTTCAACTGTACCTGATCCTGATGTAACTCATATCAATGAGAACAGACTAACGCTTTTCCAAAGGACTCAGCAAATAGTTCAAAATTTTTGGACCAGATGGTTCAAGGAATATATATCTGAGTTGCAAGTGAGAAACAAATGGAAATTGAAAAACCTAACATAGACGAAGGTGCCCTTGTGCTAATCAAGGATAACAACTTACCACCTACAAAGTGGAAACTCGGACGTGTAATTAAAACTATAAGTGGAAAAGATGACATCGTGCATAGTGTCGCTATGAACGCAAAACGGTGAAACGACTAGAGCAATTTCAAAAATTTGCCCTCTTCCATTAGAAGAGAATACTGCAAATACGTTTTGATAAATGTTTGCTAGACTGTTTATTATATTTCACATGTATTGAAAGGATTCCTCCTTCCAATGGGGGGAGTATGTTAAATTTAGATACTTAGTTCTCTAAAGATCATATATGCTTAGCATCCTTCATTCTTATTTTTTGTTAGTAAAAAAGAAATCTTATCTCTCTATGCATGTCAAATTGACTTTTGATTGTAAAACACTTTTTTGCTTATTAAAAGGAAGTTTTTCTTGCTGAATTCACTTCAATTATTTACAGTCTGTCTATTCTCCCTAACCATTGCTCAGATATAATAATTGGCCACGATCTTATGAAACAACACTCTAAAGTGGAAGTTGAATTCGGTGGCTTAAAACGTTCGTTGAAAGTTTGTGCTTTAGCTACAGCTAGTATTGAACCCGTAACTCTCTTTGAAAATTTAACACCTTAATATAGGCCAATTGCTATAAAATCTCGCAGAAAAACTGAAAGTGATACCAAATTCATAGTAGCTGAAATTAAACGCTTACTCTCTGAGGACATAATTGAAGAAAGTAAATCACCATGGCGAGCGCAAGTGCTAGTTACATCTTCAGAAAATCACCGCAAACATGGTGATCGATTATTCTCAGACAATCAATAGATTCGCTCAGTTAGACGCATATCTTCTTCCGCGTATTGAAGATATTGTAAATAGTGTGTCTAAATATCAAATCTTCAGCAAAATTGACATGAAAAGTGCATTTCATTAATTTCCTATCAAAAAGGAAGACGGCCATATACTGCATTCGAGGCTTGCAGTATACTTATACAGTTTAAGCGGATCCCCTTTGAAGTAACGAATGGAGTACCTGCATTTCAAAGAGGCATAGACTACATTATTCGCAATGAAAAATTATCAGATACGTATACTTACCTGGATGATATCACCGTTTGTGGTAGAGATCAGAAGGGGCATGATGAGAATATACAACGTTTTATAGAAGCTATTCAAAAATTCAACCTAACCATAAATAATGAGAAAAGCCAATTCTCTCTTCGTTCGATTCACCAATTTGATATTCTATTATTCTATTAGGCCGCGTTGCATGAAATTCCACCTCCAAATGACACAGCTTCACTAAAAAGAGTCGTTGGAATGTTTGCACATTTTTCAAATTATATTCCTCGTTTTTCATACAAAATAAGTATCCTTTCTCATAGTAAATTCCCACTATCTTGTGAAGTTCTAAATGTCTTCTATAGTATAAAAAAGAGATAGACAATGCCTCGTTCACACCTATACATAGTGAGGATATGTTTACAGTAGAAACTGATGCTTCAAATGAAGCAATCGGAGCAACTCTCTCACATTCTTGGAGTCCTGTTGCCTTCTTTTCAAGGAATTTTTCTCAATCAGAATGTAGACACTCGTCTGTAGAAAAAGAACCATATGCGGTCGTTGAAGCAACTAGGAAGTGGCGGCATTTCCTAATGGGAAGATATTTTAAGCTAATCACCGATCAACGCTCCGTCACATTTATGTTTGATCTAAAATCCAAAAGCAAAATAAAGAACAAAAAAATTCTACGATGGAGATTAGAATTATCATTTTAGTTACGATATTATTTATAGACCTGGACCTCAGAATACTGCTTCCTATGCACTTTCTCGTATTTGTTCTGCAACAACTGCTAGCAAAGCTCAACTTATGGCTTTATATAATACTTTATGTCACCCTACAATTACTCGAATGTATCATTGGGTTTGAATAAAAATTTACCTTATTCTGTGCAAGATGTAAAAAATGACTTCTTCTTGTCCAGTATGTTGTGAAATTAAGCCTAGATTTTATATATTTAAGGGAAGGCTCATAAAACCTACTTCCGCCTTCAAACGTCTAAATGTGGATTTTTAAACGTCCTCTTCCATCCTGTACTAATAATCGTTATATTCTCACAATCATTGACGAATACTCACAATATCCTTTTGCCATCGCCTGTCCAGATATGACTTCTTCAACTATCGTTGTTGCTTTCAAAAATATCTTTTATCTCTTTGGAACTCCCTCTTATATTCACTCTGACAGAGGGAGTTCATTTATGTCTAATGAATTAAAGGTGTTTTTGAACTCTAGTGGAATCGCTTCTAGCAGAATTACGCCTTATAACCCTCGCAGTATTGGCCAAATTGAAAAGTACAATGGTATCATCTACCGTACAATTCAATTAGCTCTAAAATCCAAAAATAAGAATATGTCACTGGGAAAGTGTACTTCCAGAAGTACTATATTCGATAAGAACCTTACTCTGTACCTCTACAATTGAAACTCCGCATGTACGATTGTTCAAGCATCAAAGGCGAAGTGGTAATGGAGAAACAATTCCAATGTGGCTTTTAAGTCCAGGTCCTATTTATCTGCGACAATTTGTTTGTAATTCCAAATATGATCCCATAGTCAAAGAAGTTACACTACTCGAAAGTAATGCCGAATATGCTCATATTAGAGATTCTGAAGAAAGAATCACCTCTGTATCTACACGGGATTTGGCTCCAGTTGGTAAAGCTGAATATACTCAGATTGGAGATTCTAAAGGAAGAATGAACTCTGTATCTGCACGAGATCTAGCTCCAGTTCTTAATGTCCACATTAGAGAATCCGAAAAAGAAGTTTTAATTCCCGAAAATAACAAAATGCAATCAGACACTCCTGAATCACAAGTCGAATTAAATAATTCTCAAAACGTTCAACCTCGCTTAAACTGTCTTCGAGATTTTATCGTACCAACCAAAAACTCTAACCCATAGATGGTTAGATATTTATATTTCTCTCTGTAATTATCTCTGAGATGTTATTCTATCCCACCTTTTAAGAAATTAATTTGTCTTTGTTGTTCCAAACCTTTGGTATTTATTACCAAAGGTGAGATTCATTATTAAAACATAAAAAAAGGTAACTTGTGTTTTAGTATTGTATTTTATAGGATATGATTAAGCGAATTATGTATGGTTAATGCAGTAGCGCTGACTAATTTGTTAACGTTTTTGCTGCTGCATCATATTTTGTTTTATCCTATTAAAAGCTAGGAAGAAATTTGTTTAGCTTAAGAAAATATCTTAAAAGATATTGAAAACTTGTATGCATTTGTATGCAAATATGAAAATGAACTTTGTATTTAGATTGATAGTGAAGTTAAGTGGTAGTTTTAAGTGGTTGAGTCTCATGCTCCCAACTAAGTTTGTGGGGTCGATGCGATGGCAAACAACACCTTTGCAGGCTTAGTTGAGTTAGCATTAAAATCGGGTGGCTATACATTTCTGTTTCCTGGTATCGCAAATATTGTTACAGTTTAAAAAACAAGGTGGTGCCTATAGACAAATTTAATTTGTTTTCCGTACATGTTAGCTATCGTACATAGAAGCATTTTTCTTTTTATTTGTTTTTCTTTTTGAAGCTTTAAGACGTTTGTTACACCTTTTTTCAATATAAGGCGTCACTTTTTATTTTACTATTTAACTTTAAGGAATTTTAAACCCCGCATGGGAAAGTTTTCGTTTATCATTTTTAATTTAAGCTTTACGAGTAAATCCCTCGAAGACTAGGTTCTCACTCATCTCAGGAAATTGGCCTACGATTTGTGATGTACAAAACCACAAATGTTACGTTATTAGGTCATGAAAATGCAATTGTGTTTAACGGTTTTAGCATGTAAGCATGAACATTGTATGGAATGAGACGATAGTTGATGAGGACTAAGCCTTTAAAAGGATGGGACTTTACTATCAACCGTTATCGAAAATGGACGTGCATGGGTGAAAGTTCGAGTTAACAAAGTGATCCTTCCTTTGTTACCTTCTTCCTCTACCTAAATAAAAAATATATGTGCTCTATCGACGAGGACTGCTGGAGGAAACCACTGTCAAAGAACCCACGAGTCCATGATTTCCACCGGGTATGTTTTTGTGTTCTTTACCTGCAACCCAATTTGAGGCATAATCCTTTTTACGTCAGGTTATGTAAGTTTTACGACCGGGAGGATTTAATCTTAGATAAATTTATATTTATTATTATATTTAAAGAACATTACAAGAAGTAAAGTAGTAAAATGTAACTTAATTTGCACTACATGTACTAATAATTTGTAGTATGCTACTAGAAAAGACTACTTTTAAAATTGTAATTAGTTACTACTTTGCTACTTTAAAAGTAGCATGCTACTGTAGCGTTGCTACTTGTATAGTCTTTCCCAGGAATCAGTGTAAGGACATCATATAGACCAGCAACTGTTACATTGTCATATTTTTCACGGTTAATCCAGAATAGCAATACAAAAAGCGAAATTTGTTCTGAATAGAACAAGTTTAATACAAAATTAACCCGAAGAATTTGCAAAATTGCTAAAACAACTAATCGCAAATGGCAGCCAATGAATGAAAAATGAAATAAAATTTAACCAAGTGCTAACGACAACAGTACAAAGTTTTGTCAACCTGTAGCGTCTATTTTCCTTTAAATATCACACGTTCATAGTTTTGGCTTACATTTGGAAACACGAATCACCGTTTGTTGACATCACTACACTGATTCCTGAAACGGATTATAGTGTGTGGTACTTCCAAACACTGGTTAACTCATTATTTTGCTCCTATTTTATACCAATATGCTACTCTAGCAACTTCCTTACATCACTAGCATCTTCAAGTTTCACTTATGCAGTATATTTTTCAATTACACTGGGGCAAACGTTTTTTATTTATAGATGTTTTCCAGTCCAATTAACAATGAAGCACTATCACACTAATACTATTTGCAAGCACTAATATCTTCTTAAACTAATTCCTTAACCATACGTCTCCTAAACAACACTAACACTAATTTAATTTATTTATTACCCTGTTGTCTATTTATGTACAAGCTGGTGGTTCAATATGCACGTTCACATAACACAAATTTATATTTACTATAGGACTTTCAAAACGTAATAACCAACTAACTATACACGATATGATTTATATAGGACATTTGGATATAGACTAACTGATGTACACTCATCACCGATCTTATATATACCCTAAAATTAACTAGATGATTCATAGTCTGGCATGTGCTCAAATGTTCCCGACTTCTGTAGAATATACTTCAGTTATACAACTTGCATGTTTGACGGGTTGCCTAATAGTTTGTAACACTGTCCCTCTTTAAAACCGTTACGTCCCATAACTGTAAAAACATTTTGGCGCCAATTTGATGACTGATGACGCGGCAGCTATCTCCTCTGGTGCATCCACCACATCATTGGAAATAACAGTCAACACTCTTTGCTTGGTCTTGGTAGGCAACCGGTTGATACCAACAAACAAGAATCTGGTTGTTGGTTTCCTGGAAAAGTACATCTAGCATATTTCGAACTATTCTCCAATCTAAGCGATCCAGTCCACAGCCAAGCTTGGGCACTGCTAGTCTCGTTAGTCCATTTTCCATAATCTAAGCCTTAAGACTCAGCAAAGCCTCCCATAGATGTCCATAACTAGTTCTCTGCCATGAAGAATATTTGGTGACCAGATGTAAACAACAATTTCCATCCTGAACAACCAAGGCTTTTCCTACATGTGATTTTCCAATGCTCCACCAATAAGTACTACATTGACCAGGAAGCGAGTTTTTTTATCTCAAAAATTTTGTATTTTGCCAAACCCTTGCTGTCCCAAGCAAGGCAAGGATCTTTAACGTGCGTGACAACACACACACAGGACCTCCATTTTACCTCTCATCCGAACGAGGGCGTGTTTTTGTGAAAAATGCTCGCCTAACATTTTTTAAGCAGAGCGTGTCGGGTTTCGTACCCGGGACCTTGGGCGTGGTAGTCACACGCATACCAACTACGCCACGGAGCCGCCCAGGCTTTTCCTACATTATAATTTGAATAAGGGCCGCTATACTTGCGGCCACGTCCCCAATGCTCCACCCGAAGGTACTACATTGGGTTTCAATGCGAAAATATAGCGTGCTTCAAATTAAACCTAACTTCAAAATTAATCCATCCTAAATAAAAATCTAGCAACCTGAAACAAAAACTAAAAATAGGGTTTGAATAAAGGTATCCCTAGCGTTGATTTTGGAGTGTGTCCGATCAACAAGACACACACGAAAGTAAAAGAGGAGGGATCCGTAATACCGGGTAGCAGTCGCCAGCTCTGCTTACCGGTGCGACCTGAAGGGTCGACTTAAAACTATCCAAAGCTAGCTGACTAATTAAAAATGGACTCAAATTTCTAAGCATTCGCCAAATATTTTAATAGTGAATCCAGCTATTTTGCCTGCTCTATATATTTACAAATTCGTTCTCCCTGGTCTAAGTAATTTAGCCTAAATCCATCCCTAGCTTTCCCTATCATGCCCTAACTGATTTATATTATAATTACAATCTTCTCTAGTACATTCTTCCTACCTCTTAAAATGCTGCCACCAAAAATGGCGGCAGAACATCAGAAAAAACAATTCAAGTTCCATGCTTTTCTTACAGTTGGTTGCTGTTGTACTAATTTATCCACACATCCAAACATTTTCTTGAAAACAACAGCTATTTCGCTTGACATTTGCAGATCTTGAGCTACGCAATGTGCAAGGGAATACCCTTCTGGTGCTCTAAACAGATCTTGCTGTTTTTCAACAACAACGCCAAATCGTGCCTTAGTGGAACCACCATACGCCGCCAAAAAACTTTCAAAATCTACATTTGGCTCACGATTAATAACTTTTCGAACACCATTTTCATTACTCAAGTCTTCCTGGTTGTTGTCATTGTAAGATGTTAAACTGTCAAAGTGTACCACTTTCGGTTTACCATGGGGAGATCTTCTGAGCCGCTACACTACACCATTAACTCTTTATAACACTTCGTACGGGTCTTCCCATTGTCTTTGAAATTTTGGCGACAATCCACGCTTTCTTTGTGGATTGTACAACCACACTAAATCTTCAGGATGGTAACCACCTTCTTGTGCTCTTGTGTCATATTGTGATTTCATTCGACTGCTTGCCACGTGGATGTTCTTTCGGACGTTTTTGTGAATGCTATTTGATCTTTTGCAAAACTTACTAACATAATATACACCTACAACCTCTTCTCCAGGTTTAAATCCAAACTGAAGATCACATGGTAGCCGCAATTCACGTCCTAACATCATGCAAGCGGGAGAGTATCCTATGCGGTCGTGTACCAAAGATCGGTATGCCTGTAGGAACAAATGTAAATATTGGTCCCAGTCTCGTTGATGTTCGGAGACAACTTTAGCTAGGTACTTTCCTAACATGATGATCATTCTTTCAACCATTCCATCCGATTGAGGATAAAGTGGGGTGGTTCTAGTCTTCCTGATTAAAAGATGCTTGCAGACGTTCTGAAACAATGCTGATTCGAAGTTCCGACCTTGATCGAAGTGTAATTCAGACGGAACTCCAAAACAACTCCCTCACTAGTACATCTGCAACCGTCTCAGCTTCTTGGTTAGGTATAACATAAGACTACCATCATTTGGTAAAATAATCCATTGCAACCAAGATGTATTTATTTCTGATTCAGGAAACGGACCAGCTATATCAATGGGCACCCTCTCAAAAGGATTCCCCACGTTATACTGTCTCATTGAGGCTTTCTGTTTTGTGACCGGGCCATTTCCAGAGATACCATCGTGCAGGTGCTGCAACACTTCCGGCACACTGCTTCTCGGCATTATTACTTGAAGTCGTCTCTCAGTGCCATCTGTAAACTCCAGGCGTCGTTTCAAGATTCTATTTTCAATCACCAAGGAGTCCCACTGTGCCCAGTATGTCTTCAGGCTCCTACTTGAAATACAAATTTCTTCTGAAGCTGGTCGTCGTACTCTACTCTTCCATTCAATAATACGTCCCAATTCGGCATCATTCTCCTGATTTTCTCGTATTCTTTCGGGTTGCTGAGTATCATCAGTTACCGTCATTCTACGGATGACGAAGCAATGATTGCAGTCTACCGGACACGGTCTTCTTGACAGAGCGTTCTTACAGTTTAAAAAGTTCATAATTACATCGCGCAAGCGCGGAATAAGCGTCGCCACGGGCAGGTGGTAACGCTAATCTTTGTACAGATTTTGGCGCTCCCATCTGTCAATGACGTCACCAATATACAAATTAAATACGCCATTGACGGAAAATATGCCAATTTTCATACAATAGTTTATAACGACTAAATTCTTACATGAATATGTCCCTGAGTTAAAGTTGGCTTCTGTTGACGTCCCTCAGGGCTACTGATGGCCCCTTTTAAGGCAATTAACGGAGGGTACGCCTAAAGTCCATCCAAATGGCTGGAGCCCCCTTTAAGATAGTTAAAGATGGTGACTGCTCCGGTTAGCTGTTAACGGAGCATGGACATCCGGCTCGTTCTAGGGTCGTGGGACTGCTCCAGGGTCGTATCAGATTCCTATATGTAGCAGAACGATAAGGAATAGGTTAATCAGATAAAGTCAAACAAAGATAAGCAAAAGGAAATCTACATAATAAAAATAAAGATACGATACCAGACACGACCGCCCTTCTCGATGTTCAAGGCAAACGGCCGGTTAAAAGACCGCTTGAAATAACCCCACTTTTCTGTCCTTTTCCGTTTCGGCGCGAAATTATTCGTGCAACCCACTTTTAACGTGACGGAAATACGCCAAAATTTTAAATTTCAATTCGCTAACAACTTCCGCACATAAAAATTAAGCTAAGAAAATGTTTACTGTCACTTTGGCACGTAACTCCATGTGAATTTTCTCACATGCATGATGACATATCAATCAGGTAGCTTTTCAGGCACCAAATCTGGTCTTACAAGTCCTTGCCGCCCTGTATCCACGAATAGTCGGATAACCCTATCATTAGTTCTACCATCAATATAAAGTCGTCCGACTTCCCATAATACTCCAGTATGAATTTCCAGGACACTATGTTGCTTTCAACTTTAGTTCCTTCGCATTGCTTTTTATCACTTCTGCTAAGTGTTTTTAATTGTGAGTAGCTTCTGTATATGTCCAACTTCACCGCAGTTCCAGCATCGCAGACCCAATCTCCGCTGTCATTGTCTTTCTAAACCTTTCTGTTTGATTTTCAAACACACTTGAGTTGATTTCATTTATGTATTTCCATTGACAGTTGGCTTAATGGCAGACAAACTTTGTGAACACCCTTGGATGTCTCCTTGTCTTAAATTCAAAGCTGAGCCAGTGCATCATCTAACATTTTGGGCGCCAATCTTAGCTTGCTGTATTTCGCCATTTTAATCACCATCAAATGTTTGAAAGCCATTGTTCAGGAAGTGTCTGGTGCCTTGGTTAGTCAATCTAACTAATCAGCAATGCAGTTCGAATTCTTGAGCCTTATGTCGGTTTAGCAGCGTTCTTAACTTGTGCATAGTAAACCTGTTAAATGTTGGTTTCATTTTAAGCTTCAATGCTAAGAGGCCGTAATCGTTCTGTTGTTGATCGTGAATCAGTTCCAAGATATTAAGAGCTCCTCTCCTCTCGCTGTAGGCCAGTGGTATTGTATTTTAATTTGGATCTTCAATCAAAACTGGTTGGACACGCAATTTTAACTGCGCATCAACAATGAATTCAATTCTAATGGGATTCTGAAAATTGCAAACATCACTTGACTGATTGTCACCTTTCAGTTATCTCGCTTTTCACCACATCCAGTGTAGCCATTAACTATGTGCTAATACTACAAGATCAGTTAAGCTGATTAAACTCTTTCACATTTTAATTGTAGTAGTGCTAAATTAGAAAATTAAAAGTTATTTGTATCATATAATGGTATTATTTTCAGTGAAACATGTTTCTAGAATTATTACAATAAGTGCAGTTAACTATGAAAATAGTTTTCATAGATGAATTCATTATAATTACAATAAACTGACAAAATCGACTATCAAGTGGTACTGCATATGTGTTTGTAAACTACAATAGGGTTACCTCACAACCATATACAATCTCATTAAAAGTATTGGTATCTGACAAGCGTAAACCCGCCATAAGGTCGCCTCAGAACCATGTTAAAATCTACCAAAGAGGTAGTCTTCAATGTATATCCAATACTTTTAATATTTCAATAGTGTTTAAAGCTTGTTTTGAGAAGTTTACAAATGTGTCTTACCAGTCGACTTAATGGGTCATGGTTTTGGGCAAATTTCCATGAGCTCAACTAAACTTGCATCAAATTATTTGATGTTTGGCAGTTCTAAAGTTAAAACTGGAGTAACACAAGCATCCACTTGATCAAACACTTTACACCATTCTTCTTGTGTCTTTTTCAGGAAAGTTTCGGTAATTAATTTTTTCGTTGTATCAAAATCAGAAAATTGCGATGCAGTTTTCTGATCTAATCCCAATCCTTTTATTAAGCAATCATAAAATTGAGGTTCAAGAGCTCCCACTGCCATGTATTTACCATCTTTTGTTTCGTATACTTCATAAAAATGAGAGCCCGTGTCAAAAATATTTTTACCTCTAGAATTTCCCCAAATTGGTAAATTCTGAGATCGATATAACCAGCTACCTAAATATGCACTGCCACCAGTCATATGACAATCTACAACTTGCCCAAGACCAGAGGAATTACGCTCCAAAAGAGCTAGGAGAATACCAAAAGCACACATTAGGCCACCTCCAGCAAAATCCCCAATTGCATTTACTGGAAATGTTGGCTTGCTACCATGTCGACCAAATAATGATAGCAGTCCTGAAACAGCTATGTAATTAATATCATGACCAGCTCGTTTAGCATAATATCCAGATTGACCAAATCCTGTAAGGCGAGCATATATTAATCTTGGGTTATCTTCAAGTAATACATTAGGTCCGATTCCTAAAGATTCCATGACACCAGGTCGAAAAGGTTCTATCAAAACATCTGCATCCTTACTAAGTTTGCGTAAAATATCTATGCCTTCTTTGTGTTTAAGATTGAGAGCTATGGATTTTTTACCATTCGTTAAAGGATCCATTTCAGCATTTCCATTTATCTAAAAAATGTGCAATAGTTAACAAAAACTTTCAAAAAATGGTTTTCTGGATGAATTCTAGGCAGTTTAACATCAAATTGTTTATGGATATGATAACTTTAATTACTTCGTTTAGTGCATAATTACCTACTGTCATAAAATAGAGTACTAGGGTACTAAGGGTACAATTATTAGTTTAGGATAGGTAGAAAGACCATTGTGAATAGGGACGTATCCTGAACATTAAGAGATTCAGAATAATCAATTAAGGGAAGTATTGAGATTTCAAGTTCCTTTTCTTTACAGAGATGCAAGACTAAGTTCTGGGTTTCACATATTGCTGGTGCTAACGACACATATAGTTGACATACATGTCTGAAGATGTGTTTTTAATAGCTTTGACATCTGTTAACAATAACCAGTCGTAATATCAACGCATATTGCAAAGCAAAAATATTTTCTTAAAGGAAGTTTTGGGCCAAATAAACAACATTTGCAGAAGAAGTCCTACAGCAAACATCAATAAATCAAAGCCACCTTCAATTTATGTCATAAATGTCAAACTTGAAGTTTTTATTATTTTGACAACGATGCTAGGTCATGGATCGAAACGTAAATAAAGATAATTTTAAAAACTATGAGTGGTTTAATTCCCAAAGAAGATTAAGAACGATGTTCTATGTCAAAGTCATATTCCTGCAGCCATTCTATCCACCTTGCACCTTTCCCTTCAGGATTTCCAAACTGCAGTAACCGTTTTAGTGCAGTATGGTGTGTTCTTAATAGGAATTTACGGCCGTATACTTATAAAAGTGCTGTACAGATTTGACGACGGACAACAGCTCCCTTCTTGTCACGCAATAGTTCCTTTCTGGCCGCGACAAGACCTTGCTGAAATACCCAATAACTTTTTCTTGACCGTCCTGAGAAAGAACGCTTCCTATAGCTGTGTTGCTGGCATCTGTATCCAACACAAATTTACCCTCCATCCGTGGATAACTCAGAATCGGTGCTGTAACTAGTAGCCATGTCAGTTGTTCAAATGTGCTGTGGCAGTCGTCATTCCAATTATATTCTTGTCCATCTTTGGTTAATTTCATCAACGGTTTGGCAATGTTCGCAAACCCTAATATAAAACGTCAGTAATATGTACACAATCCTAGAAAACTGCGTAGTTGGTGTATATCTGCTGGTGTAGGCCACTCTTGCACCATTTTTATCTTATCAGGGTTGGCTCTTATTCCGTTCTCCGAAACGACATGTTCTAGGTATTTCACCTCTTTTCCAAATAAGTGACATTTCTTAAGGCTCAAGGTAAGGTTTGCCCTGCGTAATCTTTGGAATATCCCCTCTAGGTTCTTAAAATGTTCTTCAAAAGATCCACGTAACACTATCACATCGTCTAGGTACACCAGACATGTTTTCCACTATCTCACTATCATCCAGTGCAAACACACCTCGATATCGTTCGACCAATTCTTTTACCTTGCCCAGTTGGTTGCCATTTAATCCTTGACACGATGGTATCAACATATCCAGCAATTTCTGTGAGCAGCTGTTGGCTGGTTTATCTTTCTTGTTGTCCACACAACGTTTAATATGGCATACTGGAATGCAACTTCCCACAATCATGTTTTTCTTTAGGGTCACCATATGCGGATTAATGTTTAGCACCATTATTGGTATCATATTTCAAGACTTTACCAGTGTTCTTCCAATCAGTAATCCCTACTGACCCATTCCCGATTCAGATGCTTCCATCATGCATACTTGTTCTTCCCTGAGAGTACCATCCGGGCATCCCATCACGATCATTTCCGTCTTCTAGGGTATTTTCATATCACAAACCATTCGAACTTGCATCATCTGGTTACTCGTCGCTTGAAATGGAATCTCATCATCATCTATCTGAAGTACTTTTTCTTTCGAGTTCACATGAAACCCATATTCTCTCGTAAAATACATTCCCAAAATAAGTTCCTCTGTAATTTCAGCTACCAACACCCTATGATTAATTAGTTTGTTCTCAATTGTCAACGTAACGGCAGTCTCTCCATGAGTAGAAATTTTCTCACCACTTGCCATTCGAAGACATATCAATGCAGGTAGCTCTTTTTCACGGCCAACCAAATCTGGTCTTACAAGTCCTTGCCGCCCCTGTATCCACGAATAGTCGGATAACCCTATCATTAGTTCTACCATCAATATAAATGCTGTCCAGACTTCCCATCGATGATGCAGCACAGATGATAATCTCCAGGACACTATGTTGTGCTTCAACGTTCGCTTCCTTACGTCGACTTGCTTTAGTTTCCTTGCTGCTTAGCTGGTTGTTTTATTGGTTGAGTACGGCGTCTCTGTATATGTCCAACTTCACCGCAGTTCCAGCATCGCAGACCCAATCTCCGCTGTCATTGTCTTTCTAAACCTTTCTGCTTTTTGTTTTTCAAACACACGGCTGATTATTTCTTCTATGTTGTTCTGCGATTGACCAGGTTCTTCTAAGGCAGACCAAACTTTGTGACGTACCCTGTGTGATGTCTCCTTAGCTGCTTCAAATTCAAACGCATAAGCCAGTGCATCATCTAACATTTTTGGCCGCGCCAATCTTAGCGCTTGCTGTATTTCGCCATCTTTAACGTCATCCACAAATGTTTGAACAGCCAGTTGTTCGAGGAAGCTGTCTGGTGCCGTTGGTTATGTCAATCTAACTAATCTAGCAATGCCAGCTTCGAATTCTTGCAGCCTTTCATTTGTCTTTTGCGAGCGGTTCTTAACTTGTGCATAGTAAACCTGTTGAAAGTGTGCGTTTTCATATCTCATTTCAAGCTTCAATGCTAAGAGGCCGTAATCGTTCTGTTGTTGATCGTGAATCGTTCGCAAGATATTAAGAGCTCCTCTCCTCTCCGCTGTAGGGCCAGTGGTATTGTATTTTAAATGTTACTGTAAAATGAACAAAATTTACATAGCAATTTTTGAATGCGCATCAACAATATGTGTTACAAATTCTAGAAATGGGACTTTGAAAATTGTCAAAACATCACTTGACTGATTGTCACCTGCGACAGTTATCTCGTTACCTCAATCCATGATCCAGTCGTAGCCATTAACTATTGGTGCTAATACATGAATAAGATAGTTAAGCTGATTAAATTATTGTAAACACACTTTTTAGTTGTAGTATGCTTTTCACAACGCAAATTAAAAAAATTATTTGTGTAATCATACTAATAGTATTATTTTAAGTGTCAAACAATTTTTAACTTATTACAATTTTATCATGGTAAGATGTTAACTATGAAAATAGTTTTCATATCGTATCTTGTATTATTTTAATTACAATAAACTGACAAAATCGACCTATCAAGTGGTACTGCAATATGTGTTTGTAAAAATACAATAGCTAAAAACTGATATAGTAATTATGAAAAAACTAAGGTTAAATTTATTTCACAATTTAGCCAAAGGATTGTGATATATCTGTATTATACCACCATCTCCTAATTTAAAAATATCTTCATTGCTATATCCAATACTTTTTAATATTTCAATAGTGTGTTCAGCTTGTTTTGGAGAAGCTTCTACAAACTGTGTCTTACCAGGCGTTCGACTTAATCGAGGTGCTGGTTTTGGGGCAATATTTCCATTGAGCTCAACAAACGTATCTTGATCTAAATTATGTTGATGTTTGGCAGCTTCACTTAAAGTTAAAACTGGAGTAACACAAGCATCCACTTGATCAAACACTTTACACCATTCTTCTTGTGTCTTTTTCAGGAAAGTTTCGGTAATTAATTTTTTCGTTGTATCAAAATCAGAAAATTGCGATGCAGTTTTCTGATCTAATCCCAATCCTTTTATTAAGCAATCATAAAATTGAGGTTCAAGAGCTCCCACTGCCATGTATTTACCATCTTTTGTTTCGTATACTTCATAAAAATGAGAGCCCGTGTCAAAAATATTTTTACCTCTAGAATTTCCCCAAATTGGTAAATTCTGAGATCGATATAACCAGCTACCTAAATATGCACTGCCACCAGTCATATGACAATCTACAACTTGCCCAAGACCAGAGGAATTACGCTCCAAAAGAGCTAGGAGAATACCAAAAGCACACATTAGGCCACCTCCAGCAAAATCCCCAATTGCATTTACTGGAAATGTTGGCTTGCTACCATGTCGACCAAATAATGATAGCAGTCCTGAAACAGCTATGTAATTAATATCATGACCAGCTCGTTTAGCATAATATCCAGATTGACCAAATCCTGTAAGGCGAGCATATATTAATCTTGGGTTATCTTCAAGTAATACATTAGGTCCGATTCCTAAAGATTCCATGACACCAGGTCGAAAAGGTTCTATCAAAACATCTGCATCCTTACTAAGTTTGCGTAAAATATCTATGCCTTCTTTGTGTTTAAGATTGAGAGCTATGGATTTTTTACCATTCGTTAAAGGATCCATTTCAGCATTTCCATTTATCTAAAAAATGTGCAATAGTTAACAAAAACTTTCAAAAAATGGTTTTCTGGATGAATTCTAGGCAGTTTAACATCAAATTGTTTATGGATATGATAACTTTAATTACTTCGTTTAGTGCATAATTACCTACTGTCATAAAATAGAGTACTAGGGTACTAAGGGTACAATTATTAGTTTAGGATAGGTAGAAAGACCATTGTGAATAGGGACGTATCCTGAACATTAAGAGATTCAGAATAATCAATTAAGGGAAGTATTGAGATTTCAAGTTCCCTTTTCTTTACAGAGATGCAAGACTAAGTTCTGGGTTTCACATATTGCTGGTGCTAACGACACATATAGTTGACATACATGTCTGAAGATGTGTTTTTTTAATAGCTTTGACATCTGTTAACAATAACCAGTCGTAATATCAACGCATATTGCAAAGCAAAAATATTTTCTTAAAGGAAGTTTTGGGCCAAATAAACAACATTTGCGAGAAGAAGTCCTACAGCAAACATGCACTATCGAAAACTACCTGTTAAAATTGGTTTGAACGCTTCAGAAGTGGCGATTTTGACACTGAAGACAAGAAATGCTCCAGAAGACCAAGAACAATTAAGGACGCTGATTGGCAAGCGTTATTGGATGAAGATGATACGCAATCACAAAATCAACTTGTGGAGGCATTAAACATGACCTGCCAAAGTATTTCCAAACGTTTACATGCCATCGAAAAAATTCAAAAAGAAAGAAAATGGGTGCCACATCAGTTGACAGAGAATTCCAAAAGCAAGAAATCATGACTTTCATCTCGCAAATCATCAACATTGACAGCACGGCCAAAGAAAGAAGACAATGCTCTGCATTTGATAAGATCAGAAAGGAATTGTGTACTATGAGCTGCTGAAACCAGACAAAACTATCAACGGGAATCGGCTACTGACAACAACTGATCAATTTGAACCTTGCATTGCTCAAAAAACGAAAAGAATGCGATACAAGACACAAACGAATTATATTGCAACACAACAACGCTCTATGTCATCGCACTCCATTGTCCAGGATACCATCAAAATGCTGAAATGGGCTCTGCTAATGCACCTGCTGTATTCGCCAAACTTAGTCCTTTCCGATTATCAAATCAAATCGACCAGTCACCTTCTTTTCATGGTCTTTACTAAATCAGAGCAGCATCAATCTTCAGTTGAAAAGGAAGCATATGCTATCGTGGAGCTTTGAAAAAATGTAGGCATTATCTAATTGGTAAAAGTTTTTGACTCATAACTGATCAGAAGTGTTTCTTTTATGTTCAATAAAAATCACTCAAGAAAAAACAAGAATGAAAACATTATGCGATAGAGATTAGAACTTTCTAATTATAATTACGAGATAAATTATAGACCTGAACCGGAAAGCGTTTTAGCAGATGCCTTATTGCGGATATGTTCATCAGTTGTGAAGAGTACGTCTCAGTTATATTGGCTACATGAGCATTTATGCCATCCAGGAGGAACAATGATGTAGCATTATTGGGTACGTAGTAAAAATATTTCTTTCACGCCTTGAGGAAATATGAAAAACGTCCACTTGTCACGTTTGTGCCATGGTTAAGCCACGATTTCACAAAATTGCTGGTCATATTGTTAAAGCTACTTAGTCGTGTAGAAATAGACACCTTTTATTTCAGGTTGAATTTTTACGCTTTCCATTTGCTTTTCCCTGCCAAGAGATGTTTGTCAAAACTGTCATTTAAAAACTCAAAGAACTGTTTTTCCTAGTTTGGCCCACTTGACAATTTATAATCAGATCAAGGTTCGAGTTTTATGTCACTCGAGCTTAAGTCCTTTCTCAGTAGTATAAGAGTTGCTACTAGTCGAACCACGGCTTACAATCCACAAGATATTGATCAAAGTGAACGTTATGTTTGCACAGTCTGGAAAACTATTGAATTAGCTTTAAAGGATCATCAACTTTTTATTACTAAGTGGAAAGAAGTATATCAGCAAGTTTTGTATTCCATACATTATATATTATGCACTTCGAATAATGCAACACCACATAAGAGAATGTTTAGTTTCTCCAGAAGGACCAGTAATGGAACGACTACACCTTCATGGCTAATGAATCATGAAGTGACCGATTTGACATTCTAAATATCAGCTTTTGGTTGAACAAGTGCTACTATTGGAAAGAAATCCTGAATATTCTTGCGACGTTGGTGAAAACTTAAAAGGTCATCACTGTCAACTTCAGAAAATTTGGTAATCTCCACATTTGATTCATTAAAAACAAATTCTCCTCCCAATGTTCATAAATTTTATAGAAGTTGGGTTGTTTTCAATTTACGAACATGAATAAGTCATCATAACATTTAAATTGGAAAAATAAATACACCAAAGACCACCCACTGCATTTTCATATTAAACAGCAACAACAATAAGGATTTTACATCTTCATAATGATTAGAAAAAATACCGATACAAATCAGAGACAATATTATTCACAATAGTATTGTTTCGAGTCACGTGGAGTTCAAAAACCTCAATAACCATAAAACTCATAAAATGCAATGAAGTTAATAATTGTTCTCATAGGAATTGATGACATTGACCTTACTGTAAGAACGCTTTAGACGTATATTGGGTAGGAATCGAGTATGGAATTTTAGCCAAAGAGAGGGTAAAAATAGAATCACTGTTAAGAAGTAAGCTAGACAAGTACCAAATTATGTGTCGATAACAACAGACGCATACGTAGAGTGTTACATGTCGTTTCTGCATCGTACATTTCCTAATTAAATCTCGCATTTCTTATGGTATTCACGATCATAGGAATTTTTATTAACAAGTATCAACTACCTTTCAAATTGAAATGATTACTTATTCAAGCATCCTATAAAATCTCAGTAATTGTTCAGTTACAATGTTAAATATTTCAAATCTATTCTATGTGAATAACATGCTAAACCTACGGTTTTATTAGTACGTAGTAGGAAAATTTACGTTGGTTATTAAAGGCTAAACTTCTTGCATTATGGGTTCTTTAAAATAAGTTTAAAACACCTGCATCTCATAAATAAATACGTTTAATGAGTTAAAATGAAACATGGGGGTTTCGGATCAGCAAAGCTTAAAACTACTTGCCAGATGTGCTTGCTTTAACGTGGAGAAAATGTTGGTTATCAATACTGTTACTAAGAAATATTATTATCGCTGTAAAACGCGGTATTCTGTTATCAAACAGGTGTTCATGGACATAGACTGCAAACAATTGAAATTGTCCACCTGCTTTTCCCAGTATTATTAATAGAAATAGTAAATTTATAGGACATAAGCCACCCCTTATACACTTAGCTATATAATTCTGCCATGTAGGTTGTAGATATACCTAACAGATTGATTCCCTTTGTTTTGTTGCGAAATTTGGTACAGGAGATTTTCTTTGAATACTTTACTTTTGTTTCTTGTCTGCACAGAACACCGTAACAAGAGGATAGTGCCCTTCAACGAGAAGTACGAAATTATGCCTTGATAACAGCAGACGCTTATCTAGAGGCTATTGCCATTTGACAAAAAGTACAAAATGATGCATGAATAACAACAGACATGTACATACAAAAAACCGGTAGCCCTTTGACAGGGACAAGATCGACAATATGATTTAAGGGTAACAAATGCGTGTTTTCAGTGGCAATGGCCCTTAGGTGGGTTGCAAACTGTATAGAGCTTCGCTGGAGGTGTTGACCAGGAAGTGTTCAAACATGTGTGGTGCGTGGATTTAAATCACGACTCAGTGGTGAATGAAGAGGGTAGAAAGTGAACTGTCACTCGTAAATGTACGCTGGAAAAATAACAGGAATGAGGTATTCTATTGAGTCAGGGAAATAATTAGTCCATCAGTAGAGTTAATTTGGAAACCCTTAAAACATAAATTATGAGTACTGTTCTTATTTTTTGTTTGATGCTTGAAATTTATGTAAAGACAAGCTTGTAAATATAATTATAATTGGTCTGTATTGTAGAATGGCAAAATTAGTTATTTCCATGTAGGGATAACATCGATAGAAAAGAAGTTTGCAACTTTTAAATGCGACATGCGTATTAAGTGAAACGTAAGCTTTAATTGTAAGAAGTAATGTTTGTAAATGTTTGTTTTCAATGGGTCTCTGAACGGCGAAAACAGAAGTTTCTAGTGTGCTACGTATTTCTAAGTTAGTTGTTCGTCATTTCCAAAGAACTTGGATTTACATAATATCGTAAAGCAATTTAGAAATCTAGTACAATGAAATGGTAGAATTATTTTTAGTTTAAGTTTCTTTAGTAGTTCTATCAATAATACGTGCCCAGAGCAACTTAGATTAGGTTTTATTTCTTTTCAAGTTAGTGAACGTGCAATGATAACGTTTTAGAAGTTTATGATTAGAGTCCAAAGTTGGACGGAATTTTATTTGCAGTTAGTTACAAGATAGGTGAGAGAATCATTGTGAGAGCAAATCCTGTTATCTCCAATGATGAAGTTATGTTTAGGAGGTTGTTATTTCAAAAATGCTTTAATTGGGTAGAAAGTCTGGAAGTATTTTTAAGTAGGGTACAAGGAGAGATAGTTGAGGGGATGAGTTTAAAATCAGAAGCAATGAGAGCTATCTGGAATAGCCATCTTGTGGGTAACAAATACATCATTGGTTTTGTTAGAACATGACTGTTTATGCCCTTAATTTGACAATTAATTAATAAAACCTTTCAATGTAAGTAGTATTCGTAAACTAATTTATATTTCATCCATTTTACTTTTTTAAATTTTTATTATTATCTTATTATATTTTTCAGAGAAATCCAATCCTGCATCACTGAAAGTTAGCCTGTCACCTTTAGAACTGTTACATAGTTTCCGCCTCTTATGTGCAATTCAAAATCAATAACATAACATCATTTTTATCTGTAACACACTAGTTGTAAACCCTTCAACATTATATATGTGGTCCACTGCTGTTGTCGGTCATGCTAGTTCCTTTGAATTATTTATTAGATTATCAGAGATGCTCGGGCATTGCCGGAGCAACACATATTTGTTTGTGAGTGGTTGACCGTTATTCGGAATTTAGTGAAAGAAAACATCTAACTTCTTTATTATAATTATTTGTAGAGCACCATCTTTATCAAAAAGACTAAAACTCTGATTTATAGTTAAATTGTTTAATTGCAAGTATTCCATTGTAGGAAGTTTGTAGTACTTTACTTTACTTTAGAAGTTACTAATGTGTTCATATAATAAATAGTAAATACCCTGAAAGTAATTGAATCAATAAGGTGTACCAAAGTTGTTTGAAACAACATCTGTTTTATTGTAATGTTAATTTTAATAATCCACTCTGCAAATAAAAATAAATATCCAAGTTTATTTCAATCTTTTCATACTACTTGAAATCACACGATCGCAAACAAAATTAACCTGAGAGTGGTCGCACGTTAGTCAAAACGTTGATGTTTTTGTTTTTATGCTTTAACTTGTTTTTGTGAAAAATGGTGCATCTCCCTTCTAAGCACCCTGTTATTTATTATTGCTTTTGGTACGTACATTGGTGTCATATGTATAGTTTATGGAATATTCAACTCTGAACAAAGTATCGCTGCTTTAAACCCTAAGGCTAGCAATCGCATAAGTACTTTTTATGTTTACTTCGTTTATTATAATTTATTAATAAATATCCTCAAGAATGTTAGTATTGGCATAACTCACAATTAGTTAGCAGTCTGGCATGTTGGCAGCGATTCGTTGCTTAAGCCTTACCATAACATATAATTTAACACTTCTCCTTTTTTGAGGGGATAACCAGGTAATATTTCATTTCCTTATAAATGGGAATCATCTAAACATGTTGGAGTTGTTTAACAACTATCAGGTTGCTAGTATCTATGTAGAGTTAGGTAGATAGGAAAAAGATAGAACAGTGTAGGAAGACCTAGACCAAGCTACATTAGTCAAATTATTAGAAATTTAGGTTGTGAAGGGTATGTAGAACTTTTTAGATTAGCACAGAATAGAAAAGATGTTAGAGCTGCGTCAAACAGACCTTAAGTAAGGTCGAAAACAAAATAATGATGATGTTAGTATTGAGAACTTTATGAAACATTAACAGATGTACATTTTGTGATTTAAAAAAATCGCAAAAACTTCAAACAGATGTAACAAATGTGAAAACTGCATATAAAGAGCACTCGATTGTTATATGCTCTTACTGTAACAAACCACAAGAAAACGATATATCTATGGAATAAATAACTATAACTGGTTTCCATATTTAACACTTCAATTACTGTTAAAGAATAAACTAATTCATTTTATCACATTTATAGGCATTTGCTTAAATTTCAGCTTTTATGAATTCAATATACATAACAGTATATTATACATAAAAGATAGAAGATCTTCATTTTTCACGAAGCGCAGTTTGTAACCCGAGGGCGAAGTTCGAGGGCCACAAAGTGTTAAGGGAAAAATGGCATTCTCTTCCTGGTGTATATACTATTTTTTCATGATCGGGGGTAGAAACCACAAAAATTAAATAATAGTGTACTATAAAAAGTGTGTTCCTCCCCTTTGACAAAGCAATAAATTTAATATATAAGTAACCTAATGACGGTTTCACCTAGACAACAAACTGTTTAAACAAACATTGAAGTTTTTGGAAATTTATTTTAATTCGTACCTTGCGTTCGCACCTATTATTGAAAATGCAATGTGATAAAAGGACATCAAGAGATTATCGATGCAGCTTCTCGGCGGTTTAAATCTCTTACCAGCTAAATTAAGATGCAGCTTACAACCACTTTAAGAAATGATGTGCTGAAAGGAAAACGCAATCTTATACAGAAAACGTCATGTTGGCATATTTTGATGAGAAATCAAAAACTATAAATCTTGTACATTATAGGCACAATATTTGATGATAAGGCCATGTCTACTAGTTTACAACAACTTTTATGTAAGCAGGTATTCAAAATTAATTGATCTTTTAAAAAGGAAGTCGGGCGGTTATTAAGTCAAAAAATCTAAGCTTTTATCGAGAGATCAAATTGAAATTTTTTTGTTAGAAGCGGATGACAAATAGTATTTAATGATTAAGGTATGTAATTAAAAATATTCTATAAAAATAGTAAATTTTTATTCATTAGTAAGTAAGTCTTAATTATTGGAATTTCGGAGGAATTATCAAATATTACAATCAACTACATTGAAGTTTTTAAAAATTTATTTCGATTTGTACGTTGCGTTCACGTCGTGTCTTTATTATTGAAAAATGCAATGTGATAAAATAACCTTTAGTAACCATCTTCTCAACCGTATAAATAGAAACATGTTAAAAAATGTTTTCTAATCCTCGTTATTAAATTTATATGAAATTTAACTGTATAAAAATTAATCAGCTGATTTCACGTTAAACGTACTGGCTACCTCTAAGTCGCTCCCAGGGTGCAACACAAATGAAAGGCGCTCATTCTTCTAAACTTTAAAATTTTCACCTAATGTATTCAAATCAAACATTAATAAATCAAACTCACCTTTAATTGATGTCATAAATGTCAAACTTGAAATTTTTAATATTTTGACAACGATCCTAGGTCATGGATCGAAATGTAAATAAAGACGAGTTTAACAACTATGAGTGGTTTAATTCCCACAGAAGATCAAGCAAAATACAAAACAAATCACAACAAACATACAGGGAGTATTGAAACAAGAAGTTCATCTATCATTACAGTACCAAACACGAAAACCAAAAAAGTAAGATCATTTGTGGTTACCAATCAAAAAAAAATGTAGATTTTATGGGTTTATATTGCAAATATGTTGGACTTCGTCCTTCTGATGTTAACCACTGTCACTTTTTCTTTTTACAAAAGAGGAAGAATTACATGCCAACCAGTGTGGAAGAATACATTTGGTAAAATGCCAAGCATTATTACGACCTATTAAAATTTATCAAACACGTCAACGTACACTGACCACTGCTTGCGCAGGTCTTCTACTACATTACTTGTAGACTCTGTGGCTGACATTACAACTATAAAGAGACATGGAGGATGAAAGTCTACAGTTGTGGCCGAGGGCTATATTCAAGATTCTGTTCAAAATAAAACAAACATTGCAAATAAAATGCCAAAAGACGATTCAAATACGTGTAATTTAGTCGCAAAAGTGTTAACTTAATTTCAAATAACAAGGTTATAACAAGCGATATTCCTTCAAATATTAAATGTTCTTTCAATAATTGACAATATTTCGTTAGTTTTAAATATGAATAAAGAATGAGTTTGTGTTTGTAACTTTCTTTTAAACAGTCAAAATAATGAAAACTCCTTAAGAAGTTTTTTCCTTATTATTTCCTTACGGAAAAAATCGTGTACTTCTGTCATGATTTTGACATCAAAAAGTTGAATTCTACTCCCGGTCATGAACCATTATTTTTTATCTGAAATCTTGTAATACTTTATAATTAAATACAAATTTAAACTAACCCGTTCTTTTCAATTTTCTTTATATACTGATCATTTAGTGAACAGCAAGAAATATTTTATGGATTTGGTTATGTTAAAAAGTTCTATAAAAATACTTGCCGCTAAGGATAAGCATTACATGGGGGCTATTGCCGTATGCAATAATAATGTCATAAGTATGTGTGAAGCACAGCACTGTACGGCTATGAAATAAGACAGTAGGAGAAGCAGACAGGAAAAAGGGAAGCCTTTGAAATGTATGATGAAGATATCATGGACAGACAAAATTAAAAACTAAGAATAAAGAGGTTCTAGAAATAGTAAGGAAACAAACATATGTGGAAAATGATAAAAAAAAATAGGAGAGATAGTATGATAGGTCACGTTGTAATGCACAATGAAATAGTGCGGGATATATTAGAAGCAGTGAAAGGAGAAAAAGAGAGGTAGAAATAGACCTAGATTAGACTATTGCACACCGATTGTGAAAGATGTAGGCTGTAGGAATTTCAGGGTAGGAAGCAATGGAGGTACACGACAAACAGTTCCAGGACTGAAGACCTAATGATGATAAGGTAATAATGTTATAATTTGCTTATTTTGTATTCCACAATGAAACTATATGTAGTATTTTTTAACAAGATTAATTTGTTTATTAGTGGAACTTCAAGGAAAACATCAAGAGAGAATGTAGTGAATTTAACTATATATCATTGTAATGTGTTTCTTGTGTTTTACTACTTGCGATGGTAGTGTTTAGTTAAGGTTAGATGGTGCTTTTAAGTTCAATAATAATAATTAGTTTGTTAAAGAGAGGACTGGGGTTTTTCTTATCATTTAAATAAGCTGATTGTGATAATAAATTGTAGACTTAATATATGTGCATGAAGTGTTTGAAGCATTATATATGGTAGATTGAATTCTTAATATAATAACTGTTGGCAACAACCCCATGTACAAACATTTAGCCACCTTTTATATTTGAAGCTCTGCCTCTTTTCGAATTAATTAATTAGGTTTACAATTATGAATCTAAGAAGTTTCAAAATGCTTTTTTTTTCGTTGGTTTTCCAACTTAATAACAATTACTCTGCTGAAATGAACAAGCTAGAGTCACTTGAGTTATTTAAAGTGAGACGTTTGCTCAACAATCTTGTGCTTTATTGCGAGCAGCTGATAAAGTTGGAATCCAACAATAAGACTAACTTTGGGTATAATTACACTTGTTTTGTAGTATTGAGATTACTTTTTAATAAAAATTTTAACAGAAAAGTGATTTTCTAGACATTGGAATTTTTAAAAAAGGCTCTATTTTCACGAGCGTCTCGCGGTAGAAATAACGCGGCTGTAATGACAGTTGTAAATAGATTGAGGTTACGTAATTTTTTTGTTTATATGAATTGGATGAGGTCTGTGTTAATGTTAAATTGATTGTTTATCTCCTTATTTATATAGGAGAAGTAAAATATTTGCCTAGATTGTGGTTATGAATTTACGTAAAATAAAACTTTGTATGGCCACTTAAGAAAATTTCATGATTTGAATATAAGAGAGCAGTTTCTATAAGCAACCAACTTTGGATAAAAAAGAAGTTAAATTTAGTGCAATGAAGGAAATTAACTTTACACTAATGTTATCTATATATGTTAGCTCTTGTATGTAATCAACTTAGTATTTTGTACTAACTTGTTGCTATTCTAGGTATCTTTCGTACTTGTGTCAATATGCAGTTTAAAGGTACTTTGCTGGGATTTCTTTAATTTGATTTGTAAATTATTAATTACTTGAGTGAAATGTGTTTAATAATAGTAATAGAGGCTTGAGGTTTCAATAATTGTATTTTTATTTTTTAAAAAGTAAACACGTTATGTACCCATATACATTCTCAATAAATACCTAAATTAATTAAGAAAGAAACTAATTTTATTTTGTCGAGAATTTTGTTTGCACTGTCAATCGACTAAAATATGTAAAAAAACAAGGTAGAAAATTAAGATTATTTTGGTACTCTGACTAAAAGTAAAAGTAAAATACTGCACTGTTAATATACGAACACTCAATCCGACAGATTTGACGATACTACAATAACTTACCAGCACTTATAACACTGATAAAACAAAGTGAGGACTGAGGATTGAATTAGATTATTCGCGTACTTGTAGGTTTCCCATCAAAATCGCTGGAATTGTAATAATTTCCAGTAATTTGTACATGTATTTCTGCGAGTGGTTTCTCCATCGGATTTTATTCCCAAACAAGAGAAAGCAGTGTTAATTAAACCTACTTAACATAAAATCAGGTGATGTATGATCAGATTTTGTATGAACATTAACATTAAGATTTGAGTTATTAACCAAACCATCCCTAATAAAAATTTCTTCTGTTAGAGTAAGCTTTTTAAGATCATTATTCCTTGTTGATTTCTTCTTTGTTGAAAAAAGCCGCACCTGATGTTCAACTTTTTTATTAATATTAATCTCCTCTGTAGGTTTTAGATCAATAGATTTTGCTTTATTTAATGTGTCAATGATTTTATCAAATTGCCTCATTATAGCCAGATGTATGTCGTCAGTTAACGAAGCATTCTCACATAGGCCTATTATTAGCTCAGCTCTTTTTTTTAATAATATCATTTTTTGAAGATTTTGCTTCATGTAAAATATTACTGCTGAAAAGTTCATTAACGTTACTAATATGCAAAGGTGTCAAGATTCGATTTGTAAAACTGCATCGCGCAAGCATGTATGTGTTTGCAAATGTTAAGCTTTATCGTGTTGTCAATACAGGTGCATTGAAATGTATGAACACATATGCTGCACTTTGTACAACTTAGGCATGAACCTTCACAGGCCTCATCTACTCTAGTAACTTGATACTGTTGAAAAGCACAAGTGGACAATGTAACTAAAAATTCCTTATCATTTTCAAGACGTCCAATAAAATCTGATGTAATTGTTAGACTTGCTTTATGACTTTGTTTAATTCTATTAATTTTGTCATTGGAAGTATTCTTTGCAAATATAATTATACGTTTAAACAAGCTATCTCGAGCAATTTTCATTACTGCATTAATGCTTTTGTCCAATCGTTTTACTTACCGACCTTCCAAATACATATACTTCAAAACTTTGTGCATCGATTCAAGATACATGTTAGTGTTTAACCCTAAACCCAATCGATAGCAATATGCCCAAGATGTTGGACGATTTGCATAATTATTATGAAAATATTCAGCAAATGATTGTGTATCAACATCGTCATAAAGATCTATTACCTGATTTAAAATGTCATTAAATTCATCAATAGATACACACTGTAATAAAACACGAAGGGATTTATATACTACTACTTTCTTTTCAATCCCTCCATTGATTTTTGACAAATTCTTGCGCCAATTACGATCCGCATGCCAGGTACATAGCAACTGGTGAGGTACCTTGGCCATAACATAAGACCATGCATTATAAAATGCTGGAGCATCATCAGACATAAAAACAGTAATTGATATAATACCCACTATTGATTTAATTTATCCAAAAAACAACTTGAAAATCATTTCGTCAGCACGATTTGAAAAACAAAATGCCACTGGGCGCCCTGAACCAAATTCATCCACTGTCATTAGTGTGTAGAGCTGAAAATCGTAACTATTTGTACCGTGTGTACCATCAACGCACACCTTGTCGTTCCCAAATTTAAGCAACTGTTCACGTTGAAAAGAAGTGATTATGACTAATGCAAAATATTGAACATCTAAAATTATTTTTGAGTCATTTGGGTTTCCTTCTACGCCTTGACTTTTATAATATAACACTGGGCAGCCGCTTCCTAAGTTCATCATCTCCTCTACCCATAGCCGTACGCTAATTGCATCATTTAGGTGACATTTCACACCATACTCAATATTGAAGTTCCTAACAATATTGTGCATATCTTTTGTTTCTAACAACAAAAATGTCTGTGAATTTTCTTGTTTTAAAGCAGAATCACGAACATTATCCAATATATGTTGAAATGTAATACCTTCCTTTAATTTTCCTGAAACACATCAATTGTAAAATTTCAAACTAGAACTTTATGTTCCAAAATACCTGCAATTTCTGCTTTACTCTCTTTACTTAAAAAAACTCGACCAATATCGTTGGTATGTCCAACATGAGTTGTCCAGAAGTCTACTGCAACAGACCCATCGTTCTTTATCGTCGCTTCCATTCTTGAGGGACAAACACTTCCAATTTTATTAGTGCCTGTGCTTTTTAAGCTTCTAAAACCCTTGCCTTTTGGAATGTAGTTGTACGATCGATGGCAATTATAGTACTCCTTTTTGGTGCCATCAGACAATAATTTAGCTGAAGTGTGAAATATATACATTGCCAAAGATTGTTCCTGTTCTTGGTTTTTTCAGTTTTTGAATTCTGTTGAACAGAATAAAATTAGTATATAATTAACACTTTGCAAAATAATCTTCAAACCTAATTGTGAATTAAAATGTAGTTGATCAAGTTTAGTTTCAATTTGATGTTCATTACCCAAATGTTGTCGAAGTTTTTTATATCCCTTTAGATGTGTTGTACAATTTCCATAAAAGCACTTGATTCTTGACGAGTTGAGAATTATTGGAATACTTTTATGAACAGTTCTGCAATGACGACGTAAAGTTGCTTTACTGGTCAAGGATTTGCCACATGTATCACACAAACATTTACTAGTTAAAGTAACTGGTTTCCTATATTCAAAATTATGAATCTTTCTTAAATGGGCATACAAATTCATCTTTTGTGTAAACTCAAAACCACAATCTTCGCAAGTATTCATTTTTACTCCTCGTTTACAAATAACAGGATAAACAAAATTAATAGGTAATTTCCATGGATCTCATTCACTATATGTAAACAAAAAAATTACGTAACCTCATAATGTTTACGACTGTCATTACAGCCGCGTTATTTCTACCGCGAGACGCTCCTCTATTTTCAGTACAATAGAATATCAAAATTTCAATGTTGGCTTTTTTGACCAAGTGTGATCACTAGTGTAACATCAAGAAGTGCAACCACTCATCAGTTAAAATTAAATTAAATAAACAAACACCTAATCGAAATTGAATAACCTCAGTTCTACAACATCTTAGAAAATGTAGCTTCAAAATCGTAGTCTCTAACGATATTCACAATTTGTACATTCTAGCTGCATACTGTTTAAATACATATACTTACAGAATCTAATTGGTGCTGGATACATAAACGCCAATCTCAGATAAGACATATATGAAATAATTCAAACACTCCAATACAATTTAAAATTTTTAATAAGTTACTAAGCACTTACTTTATCGATCCTTATAACTGAAGCACCAAAATCGGCTAACAACATTCCACAAAACGGAGCTGGAGCTAAACCAGCCAACTCTAGGACTTTTTTACCAATCAATGCCATTTGCTTTATAAAATAAACAAATCACAGTATATAAAATTCTGTAGGTTAATGTAACTGAATATATCCCAAAATAAATGAATTCTGACTAAATTGGAGTTAAAAGGATAACGATTTTAAAACCTACAAAGTTAACAAATAAACGTTCGTTTTATATAACTGTGTAAGAAATTTAATAAACCTCTTAATGGAATTAGAATTTACAAAAAAACAATAATTTAATTGCACTTTGTACACAAAAAACAAACAGCAATATACAAATAGGGTTAATGGCCGTAGCAAAACGTGGCAACCTTTAATGCTTTGTGAATAGGATTATAGAAGTTCGACATAAATTTGAATAAAGATTTTGACTGACTGCAAAAAAACCTATAAAAGTTCCATAAATTAAACTGGATTATAGATATTTCCCTGTGACAAATTTAACCGTGCCATACTTTTAACATAATGTTTAAACACGGTTAACACAATGCGTTCTTAAACTCCGTTAGTTGTTTACTATTCTGCTCCAACAATTAATAAAAATACCAAATTACTGATATTATTAAATTTGATTTTATTTATTTTAGGTTAGATCTTCCGAAATTTTCAATTGGCTGTGCTTACTGTAGTGTTTGCATGGTGGGAAATACATGAACTACATCTTTTGACGTAAGAAGTGTCTAGTTGCATGATCCAATACAGTTATGGAATCTCCTGTGATGTTTGAGCACATGGAATATTCCGCCCTACTTATTCATGTTTAATCGTTTAGTGCAATTTGAATAAAGTTGACTCGAATTACATTTGTCATTTTTCATTTTTTTCTGTTTAGGAATAAATTCATTTAATAATATTTATTTGAGCCATATCTATGACAATGAGATTAAATCGGGAAAGGGTAGTATGGAAGGACATTTAAAACAAAAGAATTTTGTTGTGGGGGTTGAACAATAGTGCATCCATTAATTACAGAGAAGCCATTAGCGATTTTGTTTGTTCAAACATGAAACAACTACATGATCATTTACACAGAATTCATGATATTTATCCAAAAGCGGAGTAACTGCATTTTTCGGCAGATCAAGGTGTACATAATTATTAAGTATTGTAAGGAGTTCTTTAATTGTCCTTTAACCCTTGTTTCCAATAAATACAATTTTCACAATCACAAATATTTACAGTCTTGTTTACATTAACACTAGCTTAATCACTATTTGTGAGAACTAATTTAATCTTCTAAATAAGATTAATTAAACACCACTGTAGCATTAATCTAACTGGTAATATACTTATGCAACACATTTATATTACGTTAGCAAATTTATATTTACATTACTTTGTGTACATCAAGCGTTTATATGGATAGAGTTCAAACTATTACTGACCCATTACAACGGAATTTGCGCTTATATACAATAATCCTTTATCCTAGTTAAATCGAGAAAACACCTAGAATATGCATCATCAAACCTATTGTATTGTGATTCCTAATAATCATCCTTCTTATCGCTATACAAATATGAATCCCCTTTAGTAAAAATTGAATAAACGTAATTTCCAGCGTATTCTATAAACTTCTTAATTGGTGTTACAGTGTTGAAAAGATCCAGTGCCTTGTGTGTTTTTATACTTAATTTTTTGGTTATATATTTTACTATGTGGAAAGAATCGAAAGAATTAGCTACAGAATATTCGTTGATAAAACAGTATGGTACAAAACTCTGCCGTACATATAGTCGGAACTACAAAAGAATGCAGTCACATGATCAAGCATATTCGTTTGAACTAATATGTATGCATTTCCCAAGTCAATTGACCACCTAGAATACGATATTAATCAATTTACTTGGAAAAACAAAGTTGGCAATAGATAGTTATTTTCTTAATGATCGTAGCTTTTTATATTTGCATCTAGTTAGCTGCTGCATATTTTATTTTTATTTAAAATATGCACATTATGAACATTTGTTCTATAACTTATAAACGAATCAATTGTTAAAACCTTTGAAATGTAAATCTCACCATATTTTCATTTATGAAGATCGACCTGACAACAATGCAAACGATGCAAAACTCGGTAACTTTAATACATATCGCATTTGACATTTGCAAATGGAAAACAATAAACAATCCGTTATTTTCTACTAATTCTATTGCAAGATTAAATTCCATATTTCGTTGCTCTAACAAATGATATTGTTGCGATCCACTATTAGGCAACCCGTCAAACATACAAACGCTCGGGGCACAGCGCCTTCTCAAGGATTCCAGAATTCTTCTAGAAATTACGGGAGCATGAGTCATCCTTGTAATCCAGAGTATATATAAGACCGCTAATGAATGCAAGAGTCAGTCTATTCTTGAATGTCTAATATAAATTATATCGTGTAAAGTAATAGTAGTTTTGAGCTTTTAAAGGTGTACATAAATGTGATATGCTGTGTCTAATGTGCATGCAGCTTGTAGTATACATAAATAAATAGAAGTGTATAAACAAATAGTTGTGTTAGTGTTGTTAATGAACCTATGGTAAAGAAGATAGTTTAAGAAGATATTAGTGCTTGTAAATTCATTAGTGTAATAGTGCTTCATTGTTAAGTGGACTGAAAACATTTATAAATAAGGCATATACTGTTAATTAGACTTGTGAACAGTAAGTAATAAAGACGTTTGTTATTACTTGTTTTAAATTAAAGAAACGCGGTAGCAGCAGCTCGTTTCACTGGTGTCAGGTGTGGGGTATATAGTGATTAATTTAAAACACAAGTCTAAAGACATTTAAGTAGTTTGTATATGCCAGTTACAAGAAATCAAATTAAGATGGAGGCAGAAACTTTAATGAATTTCCTCAAGGATTTTAAATCCGGTATGGAGGAGAGGTCGGCTAAACTAGAATTGACACTTAGTGAAAATGCTGGGAAAATGGAGGAGAGGTCGGCTAAACTAGAATTGACACTTAGTGAAAATGCTGAGAAAATAGAAGAAAAGTTAAGTGAAAATGATAAGAAAATGGAAAAAAGGTTTACTGAAAATGCAGTGAAAATGGAAGAGTTGAATGAAAAGACAGCCACGTTAGAACAAAGATTAATGGAAAGCTCCATTGCATTGAAAGAAGATGTCACCGAAAAGGTAAAAACAGTTGAGCAAAAGTTAGACAGTAAATTGGTAAAAATGGAAGAAGATGTGATGAGGCTGCAAGAACAGATGATTTCACTAACAACACGGCCACTTGAAATAGCAAATCGAGTTGTGAATGAGAACATTCCAGAAATAAGAACCATGAAAAGAAGCGAGTCCATACCGTCTAAATTTAAAGTGAAACCACCCACATTTGATGGCAAAACACCTTGGCCCACATATTTGAAACAATTTGAAGCTGCGGCAATAGCCAACGGTTAGTGCAACAAAGAGAAGGCTATCTCCTTAATAGTGGCCCTACGGGGGAAAGCTCTTAACATCTTACAAACGATTCCTGATCACCAGCAGAATGATTACGGCCTTTTAACATCGAAGCTTGAGATGAGATATGGAGATGCTCACCTTCAACAGGTTTACCACGCACAAGTTAAGAACCGCTCGCAAAAGACAAGTGAAAGCCTGCAAGAATTCGAAGCTGACATTGCCAGGTTAGTTAGATTGGCGTACCCAACGGCACCAGATAGCTTCCTCGAACAACTTGCTGTCCAAACATTTGTGGATGGCGTTAAGGATGGCGAAATACAGCAAGCGCTAAGATTAGCACGACCAAAAATGTTAGATGACGCACTGGCTCATGCGCTTGAATTTGAAGCAGCTAAGCAGGCGTCACACAGGATGAGTCACAAAGTTCGGTCTGCATTAGAAGAACCTGAGCAATCGCAGAACAGCATAGATGAAATAATAATCCGTGTGTTTGAAAAGCGAAAAGCGGAAAGGCTGAAAAGATTACGACCGCGGAGATGGCGTCTGCGATGCTGGAGCTGCGGTGAAGTTGGTCATATGCAGAGACGCTGTACTCAACCAAAGAAAGAACCGGTTGAGTTAAAGCAGGTCAATGTAAGGGGGCGAACGTCGACAGCACAGCGTAGTGCTCCGGAGATTATCATCCGTGCTGCATCGTCAATGGGAAGTCTGGACAGCATTTATATCGATGGTAGAATTAATGATAGGATTGTCCGATTACTTGTGGATACAGGAGCGACAAGGACTATTGTGAGACCAGACTTAGTTGGTCGTGGAAAAGTGCTACCTGTATCGGTGTGTCTTCGTACGGCAAGTGGTGAGAAAATTTGTACTCACGGAGAGACTGCCGTTATGTTGACACTTGGGGACAAATTAATTAATCATCGAGTGTTGGTAGCTGAAATTACAGAAGAAGTGATCTTGGGAATGGATCTCATGAGAGAATATGGGTTTCATGTAAACATGAAAGAAAATGTGCTTCGGATAGATGATGATGAGATTCCATTTCAAGGTAGGAGTAACCAGACGATGCAAGTTCGAATGATTTGCGATATGAAAATACCCGAGAAGGCAGAAATGATAGTAATGGGATGCCCGGAGGGTACGCTCCGGGAAGGACAAGTATGCATGATGGAAGCAACTGAATCGGGAGTGGGTCAGGAGGGACTTCTGATTGGAGGAACGCTGGTAAAGTCTCGAAATATGGTACCAGTAAGGGTGCTGAACATTAACCCTCATACAGTGACCCTGAAGAAAGGCATGATTGTGGGAAGTTGCATTCCAGTATGTCATATTAAACGTTGTATGGACGACACGAAAAATAAACCAACCAACGGTTGCTCACAGAAATTGCTAGATATGTTGATACCCTCGTGTCAAGGATTAAATGGCGATCAACTGGGCAAGGTAAAAGAACTGGTCGGACGATATCGAGGTGTGTTTGCACTGGATGATAGTGAGAAGGGAAGGACGAACGTTGTGCAACACAAGATCAATACTGGAGATGCGCAACCGATAAGACAACACCCCAGGCGGCTTCCTTTGGCAAAACGTAAGGAAGCTGAGCAAATTATCACCGATATGGAAGAACAGGGAGTGATTAAACCCTCGAATAGTCCATGGGCATCCCCGGTAGTGCTTGTCAAGAAAAAGGACGGGTCGACAAGGTTTTGTGTAGACTACCGGCGGCTTAACAATGTGACAAAGAAAGACAGCTATCCTTTGCCCAGAATTGATGACACCTTAGATACTCTATCCGGATCTAAATGGTTTTCGACCTTGGACTTGAAAAGCGGATACTGGCAGGTAGGCTTGGAGCCAAACGATAAAGAAAAGACTGCCTTTACAATTGGAACTGGATTGTGGCAGTTCAAGGTCATGCCATTTGGATTATGCAATGCTCCTGCTACTTTTGAACGATTGATGGAGTCGGTACTGCGTGGACTGTCCTGGAAGACATGTCTGGTGTACCTGGACGACGTGATAGTGTTAGGCCGGTCTTTTGAAGAACATCTTAAGAACCTAGAGGAGATATTCCAAAGATTACGCGGGGCAAACCTTACATTAAGCCCCAAGAAGTGCCACCTATTTGGAAAAGAGGTGAAATACCTAGGACATGTCGTTTCGGAGACCGGAATAAGAGCTGACCCTGACAAAATAAAAACGGTACAAGAGTGGCCTACACCAGCAGATATACACCAACTACGCAGTTTTCTGGGATTGTGCACATATTACCGACGTTTTATACTTGGGTTTGCGAACATTGCCAAACCGTTAACAAAATTAACCGAAGATGGACAAGAATATGATTGGAATGACGACTGCCACAGGGCATTTGAACAACTGAAACGGCTACTAGTTACAGCACCAATTTTGAGTTATCCACGGATGGAGGAGAAATTTGTGTTGGATACCGACGCCAGTAACACAGCTATTGGAGGCGTTCTTTCTCAAGTGCAGGACGGACAAGAAAAAGTTATTGGGTATTTCAGCAAGGTCTTGTCGCGGCCAGAAAGGAACTATTGTGTGACAAGAAGGGAGCTGTTGGCCGTCGTCAAATCCGTAGAGCACTTTTATAAGTACTTATACGGCCGTAAATTCCTGTTGAGAACAGACCATGCTGCACTGAAATGGTTACTACAGTTTCGAAATCCTGAAGGGCAAGTGGCAAGGTGGATAGAGCGGCTGCAGGAATATGACTTTGATACAGAACATCGTGTAGGAACTAGCCATCGGAATGCAGACGCTCTATCAAGGAGACCTTGTCCGATGGACTGCAATCATTGCTCCAAGATGGAAGAGAAAATAAGTGTCATCCATAGAATGACGGTAACCGATGATACTTGGCAACTCGAAAGAATACGAGAAGACCAGGAGAATGACGCCGAATTGGGACGTATTATTGAGTGGAAAAATAGAGGACAACGACCAGCTTGGGAAGAAATTAGTATTTCAAGTAGGAGCCTGAAGGCATACTGGGCACAGTGGGACTCCTTGATGATGGAAAATAGAATCTTGAAACGACGCCTGGAATTTGAAGATGGCACTGAGAGACTTCAAGTGATAGTGCCGAGAAGCAGAGTGCCGGAAGTGTTGCAGCACTTGCACGATGGTATTTCCGGAGGGCACTTTGGCGTGAAAAGAACTCTCGAAAGAGTGAGAGAAAGATTCTATTGGGTGAACTGCAAAGAAGATGTGAAGGAGTGGTGCCGGAAATGTGAATTGTGTGCCTCTGCAAATGGCCCGGTCACAAAACGGAAAGCCCCAATGAGACAGTATAACGTGGGGAATCCTTTTGAGAGGGTAGCCATTGATATAGCTGGTCCGTTTCCTGAATCAGAGAAAGGAAATAAATACATCTTGGTTGCAATGGATTATTTTACCAAATGGCCGGAGGCATATGCTATACCTAACCAAGAAGCCGAGACGGTTGCAGATGTACTAGTCAGGAGTTGTTTTGTCGTTTTGGAGTTCCGTTGGAATTACACTCCGATCAAGGTCGAAACTTCGAATCAGCATTGTTTCAAAATGTCTGCAAGCATCTTGGAATCAGGAAGACTAGAACCACGCCACTTCATCCCCAATCGGATGGAATGGTTGAAAGAATGAACAGGACGTTAGGAAGTACCTGGCCAAAGTTGTCTCTGAACATCAACGAGACTGGGACCAATATCTGCATTTGTTCCTACTGGCGTACCGATCTTCGGTACATGACAGCACAGGGTACTCGCCCGCTTGCGTAATGCTAGGACGTGAATTGCGGCTACCATGTGATCTTCGGTTTGGATTTAAACCTGGAGAAGAGATCGCAGGTGAAGATTACGTTAGTAAGCTTCGTGAAAGATCAAATAGCATTCACGAAAACGTCCGAAAGAATATCCAGGCAGCAAGCGATCGAATGAAATCACAATATGACACGAGAGCACAAGAAGGTGGTTATCAACCTGGAGATTTAGTGTGGTTGTACAATCCACAAAGAAAACGTGGATTGTCGCCAAAACTACAAAGACAATGGGAAGGGCCGTACGAAGTGTTAAAAAGGATTAATGATGTAGTGTACCGGATCAGACGATCCCCTGGTGGTAAACCGAAAGTGGTACACTTTGACCGTTTAACATCCTACGCTGGCAACAACCAGGAAGACTCGAATAATGATAATGGTGTTCGGCAAGTTATTAATTATGAGCCAAATGTAGATTTTGAGAGCTTTATGGCGGCGTATGGTGGTTCCGCTAAAGCGAGATTTGGCGTTGTTGTTGAAAAACAGCAAGATCTGTTTAGAGCACCAGAAGAGTATTCCCTTGCACATTGCGTAGCTCAAGATTTGGCAATGTCAAGGGGAATAGCTGTTGTTTTCAAGAAAAAGTTTGGATGTGTGAATGAATTAGTACAACAGCAGCCAACTGTAGGAAAATCCTTGGTCCTTCAAGATAAAAATCGTTATGTTTACTATCTGGTCACCAAAAATTCTTCATGGCAGAGACCTAGTTATGGACATCTATGGGAGGCTTTGCTAAATCTTAAGGCGCAGATGATGGAAAATGGAGTAACGAGACTAGCGGTGCCCAAGCTGGGCTGTGGACTGGATCGCTTAGACTGGAGGATAGTCCGAAACATGCTAGAAGTAGTTTTCCAGGGAACTAACGTCCAGGTTCTTGTTTGTTGTTATCAACCGGTTGCCTACCAAGACCAGGAAAAGAGTGTTGACTGTTACTTCCAACGACGCGGTGGATGCACCAGAGGAGATAGCTGCCGATACCGTCACCAGTCATCGAATTGGCGTCAAGATGGATTTACAGTTACGTGACGTAACGGTTTTAAAGAGGGGGCAGTGTTGCGATCCACTATTAGGCAACCCGTCAAACATACAAACGCTCGGGGCACAGCGCCTTCTCAAGGATTCCAGAATTCTTCTAGAAATTACGGGAGCATGAGTCATCCTTGTAATCCAGAGTATATATAAGACCGCTAATGAATGCAAGAGTCAGTCTATTCTTGAATGTCTAATATAAATTATATCGTGTAAAGTAATAGTAGTTTTGAGCTTTTAAAGGTGTACATAAATGTGATATGCTGTGTCTAATGTGCATGCAGCTTGTAGTATACATAAATAAATAGAAGTGTATAAACAAATAGTTGTGTTAGTGTTGTTAATGAACCTATGGTAAAGAAGATAGTTTAAGAAGATATTAGTGCTTGTAAATTCATTAGTGTAATAGTGCTTCATTGTTAAGTGGACTGAAAACATTTATAAATAAGGCATATACTGTTAATTAGACTTGTGAACAGTAAGTAATAAAGACGTTTGTTATTACTTGTTTTAAATTAAAGAAACGCGGTAGCAGCAGCTCGTTTCAATATACTTCAAGTGTTTGAAAACTTGTTGTGAAGTCATTGAAACCTCAAGGTAATTGTTAAAAATAGCACTTTATCATTTAGAATTGTAAGTAAATACGTTACTATTCTCAAACATATCAGGGTTGCTAGATTGTTTTATAAACAAGGCTCGTGGCCCGTTCTAGTTTTGTTAAGCATATGTCTTCGTTGGCATAAATTTGGTGTAGATAGGATTTTCCAGAACAAATCGCTTTTAGGAACCGTTAGGGTAATATTGCCACTTTCATTCCATGTTTGAAGAAGTTCGTAATGGGGTCGTTGATAGTAAAACTTAATTTAAGAAGTAAGACAGTGCTTTAATCTATGTTTCTAGGACTATAATACCGCTTTTCACTTCGATGATGTCGGTCTGAAGTAGTTTGCTCTGTTACATGAAAATGGACCACTGATGTCAATAAGTTTTTATGGTTTCGTCTAGTTACATCCTGCACTACGGCAGAATAGTACAATAGGAATGATTATCAACGGCTCGCTATTAAGCGTGAGTGATTTTTTCTGTTACTGAATTCATTAGAAAATTTATAAAAAAATACCGGTTGTATTAAACAACTTTCCTTAAAGCTCAAGACGTCATTATACTCGTTAAGTAAACTTGAAAGAAAAAGTACCATCAGTTCAGTCTATTGGATTATTTTCGGAAAACTGAAACTATGATTAGAATATCAATATTTTTAGCTTCAAGTATTGTGTTAGAAGAAAATAACTTGAGTGAAATTCCTATTTAAAATTTGTAACAATTAAAGTTTTCTTATGTTTGTGCTTTTCATTTGCAAGAGTCTGTACTAGTACACTAGCACGACAACATCTTGTGTTATTTATCTTTTTGTTTTTATAATTATCCAAACCCGGTGGCGTGAAAAACTTTTATAGCCAAAGTGTGGGACTCTCCTGGCGGCATACCCACTAAAACCACTCCCTCTGACGGGTGCGTCTGCCAAACGGCTCTGCCACACTGCAGCTTTATTGTGCTGACCCTGGTTAAGTATTATACCCAATTTGCAAAGCCTGCACCCCGAATTACAGAGTACGGATCCCTTGATGAGAGGGTATCGAATTCCTTCGGGTCTAACTTTGGTCGCCCGAATAGGCGCTGTCTCGTTCAACTCGGCGCCTGTAGATGGTGTCGGTGTGGAAGTCTTTGAACGAGGTCTTCTACTGCCCTGGCTCTCTTACGCCGACACCCTCTTTCTGGACGAATGTGACTCCGTCCAAGAACCAGCTTCGACTTTCTTGGCTTGCCTCAGCTTCCTACGCTGAGCGCCCGAAAGCCTCTTTGCCTGCAGTCGGGTGCCTGCAAGTTTCTTTATTGTTTTCTTCGTATCTGGTGTATCAGACAGCGGTCTTGCAAGCAGACTTGCATCCCGGGTCTGCTCCACCTCTGTGGATATGTTTTGGTTACCTGAGGGGTCCCCCATTGCTGTGATACGCTTGGCACCACTGATACGGTCCACGTTTTATAATATTGCGCAATTGTATATTATAGCATAATTACGCGGCAAATTGTATCAAATACCAAACACGTTTACAATGATACAATTCTTAATTTATAGTTTAAATAAAGCAATGTACTCACTTAAAACGCGCCTTGCAGTTTTATCTCATGGTCACTTCCTTGTTGTTGTTTGGGTGTGGGTTGCGGCACGCCATTGTTGAATCCAAATTTAATCGTCCCTCCTCTTTTGTGGTTCGTAGGTAAGGCAAAAGGGATACAGGTAAAGGTACTCGTAGATAAAAGGAAACCTACATCCTAAAGAAGAGAAAAGACATACCACGACACAGGCAAATGTTACCGGCTTGACAGCTCGTAGCTAATAATGTCGTGTCACACCGCGCACTTGCGCCATTCACTCCGCGCCTGCGCATTCTTTTGCGCAACCACAACTGTCCGAAATGACGGATGTTAACGAGTTTATTTTAAAATAATGGCGGGAATTTACTCACATATTTAAAAATGTACATTTCCAAATTTGGAATGTAACAGCTGGTTCCACCTCCTCAGGTTCTGTTTCATTTATAATACCAATATTATTCATAATTGTTCCCATGAGTAAGTGGGATGTAAATGGTCACCGTGCCAGGTGCCCCTGTTGGCATGGAAGGCGTGAATAAAACGGGGTGCCGCCCTGTTCCCCGAGTTCTGGACTGATTAAGACTGGTCAACTATCCAGCCACGCATCCCTTGGGCTCAGTCCTTCCCCACATGATTTAGGATTTTTAGCGAGGTTGTCTCCTCTGGTGTCAATTCGCTCCGAGGGCTGACAAGAAAAGTATCCCAATACACATGTATGTGATTTGTTTTCCTTTGTTAACATACCCAGGAATAAACCCAATTTGAAATTAGATACGCTGATGTTTGTTCTGCTAAAATCCTTACTAAAAAAGTTTTGAACTGTAATGCTTTTGCTTTTTGTACTTAACCCATCTGCTTATACGAAAGTATCAGCAGTATTATTTTTTTACCGATTAGAGTTATAAAAAATGCTTCGTATGGTAAAATCCTTACTAGAAAGGTTTCTAAATTTAATGTTTTTTAAATTAACGCGTCCGCTTATACGAAAGTATCAGCGCTATTCTTTTTGGTACTGATTAGATGTATGGCATGTTAGCTACGAATTGCGCACTTCGTGGAACAAGTAGTGAATTTGTCCATAGAGTAAAATTGTTTTATTAAATAGTAACCTTAGTTGATTTTGTTTTTGCTGTTTCGATAAAAATTTCTATATTTGTGTTTCTTTATTGTAAATAGAAAATTATTGGCGAGATATTATTTTTGTGTTGCTAGGAACCCCTCCCCTCACCGCATTGGTAGTTAGCCTGGTATATTTACGTTTTCTTCTGGCTACGTCATTGTAAGTAGCAAACTGTTTTGTTCTTTTGTGTATTGGTATTGGTTCTATTTCTTTTTGTATCGTGTTCCTGTACGTGTATAGATGAGAATTGACAGACTGAAATTTTGAAAATACCCTTGGCAGTCAAATTACTGTCCTTTAATTTTTTAAAATGCATGCTCTATTACAATTTAATTGGTGATACATTTATATGGTCGATAAAACAGTTTACGGAGTCGGTAATACAGTTAGCAGCCGATAAATACAGTTCAAAAGTTCATAAAATACATCGCGCAAGCGCAATGAATAAAGCGAGTGACGCCTCTAGCGGAGGGCAGCGCGAACCTTATACAGATTTGGGGCGCGGTCATCTACCAATGGCGTCACCAATACAAATTTATATTGCGCAATACTTCGGAAAATTTACATACATATAAGATAAAAGATAATTTACTCACATGATAGGTCCAGTTTTCCCCAGGTACGCCTATCATCCTTCCGGCTAGATAAAGATGGTATTGCTCCGCGCTCCGGTGCTGTTGGCTGAGCATGGACATCCGGCTCATCTCGGGTCGCGGGCTGCTCCAGGGTCGTACCATATTTCTATATGCAGGGGAACGATAAGGAAGAGGTTAATTAGGTAAAGACAAAACAAAGATAATCAAAAGGAAATCTACATAATAAAAAAGAAGATACGATACCCCGCACGACCACACTCCTTGAAAGTTCGGGCAAAACAGCCACGTTTTAGAGCCTCACCGAAACTCGTCCCCACTCTTTTTTCTTTTACACATCCGCACGAAGTTATTCGTCTACCCCTCTAGCATCGTGCGATCTGCGCAAATGCACTCTGACGTAACGGAAGTACACGCCTAGTCTATTTAAAATTCCCGCGCACCGCGTCTTTTGAAATTATGGCGCGAAACTCCCGCACATCAAACTAACCTAATAACAATGTTTAAGTGCCAATTTGGATTGGCACGTAACAGCTCCTGTGTGGAACAGGGCTGCCAAGGGAACATTTTCAAAAATTCAGCCTCTCCATTTTCATCCGTGTACACCCAGGAAAACGATACAAAAAGAATTAGGACAAAAAATTTACAGCACCCATAAAAACATTCTTTATAAGACTGATTTCTTCCATGCGGGTGCTGTAACTTTTTTATAAACTGTTCTTTGTTTTGATAATTTTGTATTGTGTTACTGGGCGTGTGTAGATGAAAATGGGCAGGCTAAATTTTTGAAAAATGTTTTATTTTGGCGACTGTGGGCATTTTGGTACGTTGGACAAGTTTTTGAGGAATATTTGCTTTCGTGTGGGCACTGTAACTTTTTTGTATATTGTTTATCGTTCTAACTCTTTTCCTATGCATGTAGATGAGAATGGATTGGCTAAATTTTTGAAAAGGGCTTGGCAGCCAAAATATTGACCTTTTATTATTTTTAAGAATGCTTCTTTCTGAGAGGACCAGTATTGTGGCAGTCATGGCGGAATTTTCAAAAATTCAGCCTGTCCATTCGGAATCGCACACATCCAGTAATAAGATACAAAAATAAATAAAATAATAATAAAACACAAAAAGGTTGTGGATGAAGTAAACTTCTGCAACGATTACAATACACTGGTAAAGTTAACCATGTTAAGGGATCCTGCAACTGATAAGGTAATTATAAAAGAACTTCGGTTATATTTATTTTATAATTTAGCCAAAGGATGGTGATATATTTGTATTATACCACCATCTTCCAATTTCAAAATATCTTTGTTGCTATATCCAATACTTTTTAATATTTCAATAGTGTGTTCAGCTTGCTTTGGAGAAGCTTTTACAAACTGTGTCTTACCAGGTGTTCGACTTAATCGAGGTGCTGGTTTTGGAGCAATATTTCCATTGACCTCAACAAACGTATCTTGATCTAAATTATGTTGGTGTTTTACAGCTTCATTTAAAGTTAAAACTGGGGTAACACAAGCATCCACTTGATCAAACACTTTACACCATTCTTCTTGTGTTTTTTTCAAGAAAGTTTCAGTAAATAATTTTTTCGTTGTATCAAAATCAGAAAATTGCGATGCAGTTTTCTGATCTAATCCCAATCCTTTTATTAAATGGTCATAAAATTGAGGCTCAATAGCTCCCACTGCCATGTATTTACCATCTTTTGTTTCATATACTTCATAAAAATGAGAGCCTGTGTCAAGAATATTTTTACCTCTAGAATTTCCCCAAATTGGTAAATTCTGAGATCGATATAACCAGCTACCTAAATATGCACTGCCACCAGTCATATGACAATCTACAACTTGCCCAAGACCAGAGGAATTACGCTCCAAAAGAGCTAGGAGAATACCAAAAGCACACATTAGGCCACCTCCAGCAAAATCCCCAATTGCATTTACTGGAAATGTTGGCTTGCTACCATGTCGACCAAATAATGATAGCAGTCCTGAAACAGCTATGTAATTAATATCATGACCATCTCGTTTAGCATAATATCCAGATTGACCAAATCCTGTTAGACGAGCATATATTAATCTTGGATTATCTTCAAGTAATACATTAGGTCCAATTCCTAAAGATTCCATGACACTAGGCCGAAAAGGTTCTATCAAAACATCTGCATTCTTACTAAGTTTGCGTAAAATATCTATGCCTTCTTTGTGTTTAAGATTGAGAGCTATGGATTTTTTACCATTCGTTAAAGGATCCATTTCAGCACTTCCATTTACCTTAAAAATGTACAATAATTAACAAAAACTTTCAAAAATTTTGTTTTCTGGGTTTGAGTTTAATATTGAATTGTTAGTGTACATAATATCGTTAACTACTTTATTTAAAGAATAATTAGCTACTATCATAAGCATAATGTATATATTTTCAACCCATTAACCCATTTACCACTACGGGTTAAAATATTAAAAATTTTATTGATTGACGTAAATATTTTGATTAATACTTATTTCTAAATACTAAATTAGAATCTGTTTAAATAAATCGTGCATTTATATTTTGCCAAAATACCTGACATATGATAATTAGAGAAAAAATGACATATTTTAAGAATAAATTTCTACATATTACTGCTTTTTATGAGAAACTACAAACCGGTCAAGGTGTAATTGTAAATTACATTTTTTTATGATATACAAGGTGTGCTTTCCACGTTGTGCACCGACTCTGTTTTTTTCTATCTGGCAAGTAAACATATGTACAAAGTTATTGTATTGTATATCTGCTAGTAAGCTGCGGCTGCTTGGATGGCCCCAAGCTGTTAAGTCCTCTGATTATCTGTAGCAATTGTGACATCTTCTGTTTGTAGAAAATAAAGTAGCAAATAAGATCAAAAACTTGTGACATACGCAACTCATTTACAGTATTGTGCAATTTTCGTGCATTTACAATTGAACAAACAATTATTACTGGTAAATGACAGTTACAGCTAAACATACTTTAGTTCCTTGCGTTATCATACACTAGGCGTAACAATATTACACAGATTCCCAATACAAGATGGAAAGATAACAATATGCATCAAGGAAATTGCTTACCTTTATTAATATAGATATTTAAGGTAGAACTAAATAGATTCTCATATTATAGCTATTTCTGCGTGACAAATGCTATGTATTAGTCGGTTCACATGTACGTCAGGGACTTCTTTGGTTCATTGGTGTATTTACTGCAAATTTGCAGTGAAGTTTGTTGTTGACTTGAAAACAAGGAACACCTGTAATGCATTTGAAAAGGGAAGATAACGGAGTTCACAGATAACTGCACTGCATTTTACGCACTAACTGTCACCATGTTGTAACAGTTTTTTTGAACACTGCAGAGCACCAATAAATTATTAGTGGTATTCACCTTTTGTCTAGTCCATTATACCAGTAAACATCTTCAATTAAATAAATATCTGTATTGGAATCATGTGGTCTAACCGCAATACAGAAATGCTAGTTTGGTTGCTAACACCAGGCGTTAATTATTAGTATAAATATACCAAGGTCAAACAGCTTTCCTATGTCGTGCACAATGTGCCAGCGGTCACTTTAGCTAGAACACTTATCACAAAGTTCACATGAGGAACCTGAAGGTTCTAGCAAGTAATTTGCGTGTGGCTTTACGCCATAGTAGAAGAACCCAAGTGTAATGGACACTTGCATTAATGATTTTTAATAATGGTAAGCAATTAAAAATAATTTACTAAACAAAGTAAATAATTTTGTTGTAACGCTCTTTTACACTACGATAAAATTTTCATTTAAATATTTCTTTTACAAATTCTTCTGCAAATTCCTATGAATACCATTTAAATAATCGTTTCGTATTTTCATTTGAAGACTCCTTCGTATATTCCTTTGTTAGAATGATTCCGTTTTATCGGCTTTTATAAAAATTAGGCCGTTTAAATGTTGTGTTTCAAGATGATATTGATCCTTTATTTGCATCTACGAGTATGGAGTTATAGTTCAATCACGTCAATGTAGCGATAAGAAAGTATTGGTCTAGCATGGCCGTCCTTCAACTTTACTATAATAGTTGGATTTAATGAAAAGTTCTGCGATGAAACTGTATGTTTAAATTTTAAAGAAAAGTTCTGCAAAGTAGATAGAAATTTTATGGTTGAAATTGCTAATATGAATTTACAAGCAACTATGTAGACAACTACACGAAGATAATTATTTTGGTAGTATATCGAAGTTTGGCATATTTGTAATAACCGTTGTCATGGATTTTGGTTTGTCCCCTTGGTGCGTATAGGAAATACGCTTTAAGCTTATATGGTCAGGTACAAGGATCACGCAGCTGATTATTTGCTGTACAACATGTGGAGGCGACGTCAATTGTTTTCCCAAGGAACGTATGTATAAACATCTGTTTACACATGATGTAGTACCATCACACAAACAACTCCTGTTGAAACGAGGTAAGAAATTTGTATTATTCTTACATCACGTCTGCACTTGGTGAACTTTGATAAAAGGCTGCACCAGAAAATAACTTTACGATGATCTATTAGTACTATTATTCTGTTTAACAAACTAGAAAGGACTTTGATAAATTTTTATTGCCAATATAAATGCAGCGTAATAACAGTTACTAGTGCTAACCCGCGCTAATGCGCGCGCAGCGTCTTAAAATTTATAATGTTATCTCTATGGCTTTTTTTGCATGTTTGACATATCATAACTCCGTAGTGGTACAATATTTTCCTATTTTAATAGTTTTTAGCAAATCTACGCTTCTAGCTGAATTTTTTTATGTATAATATGTGTATATTGCCCTTATAATATTGAAGCTAAAATTGGAACAAACTAACGGCTTACGCTATTTATTCATAGATTATTATTAATGAAATTAAGCAAATCCATAGAGTTCTGACTAAAGTTTCATTTATGCATAATTTTAATTACAGCTTTTAAACATTGAATTATTAGACAATTTAGATATTTTCATATATATGTGTAAACCGAATAACAGATCTGGTATTTTTGGTATAGATTTGAGTTAAATTTTGTAGTAAAGGAAACACTTAAAGTTTTTGATATTTCTTTCGAATTCATAATCCTACCTCAGGGTAGATGAAATTATATTATCTTTTTTAAACGTAAATTTTATACATACAATTTTTTTATGAAGAAACAACTTTTAATTAAAGAATCAACATTTAATTTCTCTTAATTAATTGTTTTATTTCGAACAAGTGAGTTCAGAGATAGTGTAACCAGGTATATGAACAAATGGCATAAAGTGGTAACTCCGATTTAACAAAAAAGCTTTAATAGCCCTTTCAGAATTTGAAGCCTAATATTTATGTTCATAAAATTGTGTGCATAATTAATATTTTCAGTTTTTATACGAGGTAGCAAGAGAATATCTCTTTTGTCCTCACTTTGTTAATTTAATTAAATTTTCTTTACAGCTTCTGCGTTAGCAGTTAATACGATATTCCTCTCTAAGGACTTCCAAGTCCCCTTTAGGGAAACCCAGTGTTTAAAACTTAATGACATGGTGGCGCCGTCACTAAACTTCTGTTTTGATACAAATCAAGCCATAGTAAGCAAATAATGCTTTGTAAAAAGAACCACGACCAATCCTCATAAGCTCTACCCAAGGAATAGACCCCTAGCATAGTCGGAAGATATTTGCGTTCCATCATTTTAAGGAAATCCTTCCTTAAAGTTCACTGGTTCCATTTGGGGATATTAAAGAACCCACGGGTTACTTTAATTATGCAATCAACCCCAACGGTAAGTGATTTAAAATTTGTAAAAATGTCTGTTTGGTAAAAAAAAGCCCAAGATAATCTGCCACACATATGGTGTCCGTTCACACAAAATTGTAAAAACCCCTCCACTATACTATCGTCCTTACTGGTTGAAGCAGTGACCCACATTACTTCGAGCGTCAAAAAAACTTCTAGTTTAAGATTCCATTTACACAAAATGTATATCAAAAATTACGTTATTCCTCTAATACTACATGGGAATTCAACAATCACATTCTCATGCGTCATAACTTGCTTGAACAAACTAAATTTTGATGGGAAATACACTTCTTATTTAAAAATGAAAATTCACTAATTCTAATTATTAAAATAAAGCTTGTGACGCCTAAAAAAGGTAGCAATCATGTCAAAGCTTCAAAAAGAAAAGTCTTTTTGTATGAGCTCATATCAACGGAAAGCTTTAAATGTTTTTAGGCACCACCTGGTTTTTAAACCGTATCAGTGCCAGGAAACGGAAATAATTAGCTACTCGATCATCAGGCTACAGCATCTAAGCGTGCAAGGGTCTTGTTTGCTACGACACCGACCGCTCCAAATTAGTAGAATAGTGTGTCTTAGATACTTAAAACTAATACTTAATTTCACTAAAAGACTAAATTTATCTATTTTTTACATTGCATATAAATACATAAAAATTTTCATAAATACATTTAAGATATTCTACCAAATCAAACAAATTAAAACTCGGGCTACTAGCAAGATAAAGATAAATATGTTGCAGCAATATAAATGTTCAGTTAACAAATTAGCTAGTACTACTGCATTAGTGATACAAAATCTTCTTAATCCTATCCTACCAAATGCAAAGCTAAACAGCAAGTTAACTGTTTTAATTTATACAATAGATCCTATCTTTGATCGTAAATACCAAAAGTTAGTAACATCAAATAGATAAGTTTTCAATGATATTTTCAAAGAGAAAGCTACATCGATAATTTTTACTTCACAGCAATGGTAAGATAATATAATATTTCAAAAATAATTTCAAAAAAAGATAAATACCCAACCATTTATGGTTTAAAAGTATTAATTAGATAAGGTAAAATCTTCAAGATATTTTCCAGCAAAAAAGAAAAAACTAACCATTATGGTTTTATATATTATGTAAGATATGATCTCCAAAGCATTTTCAAAGAGAAAGATAAGTAACAATCATTTGTGGCTCGAAATATTAATTAGGTAAGATGAAATCTCCGAGATATTTTCAAAGAGAAGGACAAACACTAAACATTAATGATTTAACCTAGTAATAAGGAAGTAGAGTGATCCCATAGGATCTTAAAACAGGATTTTTTTCACGCCCTCCAAAAGGAAAAGTTTTGTGAAGCGGTACTTGTTCATAAGAATAGCGTGATGGACCAGGAGTAGAAAATTGGATGCACAGCCTGCACCCTTACCTCAGTCAGAAGAAAATCAGTCCACAGCTAAATTGGTAACAAATTCACTGTCGACGGCGTAAGCGTAGACCCAGTGGTGGTACAAAGCTAGATGCAAGTTCTCGCATCCACGGCCCAATGTCGTGAGGTAATAACCTTCTAACTATGTAGCGACTTCAAAAGTAAACGAAAGAAATATAAAAAAAAGTAGATAGAGAGATGGAATATTTGGAATTAGCAACCAGGTAGAAGAAAGAAAAAAGAGGCTCATATTGAACAAAACCGATAGAAAAAACGGCGGATGCAAAGCCATGCTGATCAGACAAAATGTAGCCACCAGCACGTCAGAATAGGGGAGAATCGCCCTTATATAATAGATGTTTGTCTCAGGACTAATACAGGTCCAACAAAAGAAAAACAAAGTTAAAACATAGATAGATGGATATTAAGAAGTGACATTTTGGTATAAGCATCTTAGAGAATAGAGATATCCTTAGTAAACCAGATCGATCTGTGAGACCACCTGCAACATTAGCGATAAGATAAACCTCATACCAACACATCGATAATTTAAAAACTAGGTTCCAGATGAGACATAGACAAAAAAGTAAAACAACCAACTAAAATATACCCCCACACAGTACTTTCGAAAACAGCAGCTACCACAGATATACAGAAATAAATATACCATACATATTTATTCAGTGATGAAAGTGAAAAAATTTTGGAATGTACCAAAAATAATAAGTTAACACTGAAAACGCCTAAAGGTGATAGACCCTTACCAACATGTTCAGGAAAAAACAGAAAAACTGTACAAATGCCCTGATATAAATAAGTTGACAATGAAATTTGTAAAAAATAATTGAAATATTTATAAAAGAAAGCATGTCGAATAGAAATTCTTTATAGTCGCAACTATGGAAATCGACTTTTAATATAGAGGCATAGTTTGTGTTTGCTATGTGTGTCCCATACGTAAATTTTTACAAAACATGGCAAAACTGTGAATAGTTAAACACAGAATTAATATTTTTGTCATAAATACGTAAGTTAAAAACAATTTAATTAAACATATCCGTCGCCATTTTAAGTTGGCGTAAAGATAAACGGTAATATCAATAATTTATACATACAAAAGGAAGTAATAATTTTTAAGTATATCACTTATAATATACAAAATTTGAAAAGAGCCAATCTAAGATAAAACTATTACAGTAGCCAATCAGTGCATTATAAATAAAAACCACGAATTTAGGCTCCAAAATTATTACTGATAAATGACAGTTACAAGGTAAACGTACTTTAGTTCCTCGGATTATTGCATCGAGAGCGTAACAATATTACTCAAATTTTCAATGCAACGGTAAGATTGCAATATACATCAAGGAAATTGCTTAAGCCTCCTGTGCCATTTAAACCGCATCATAACACTTTTTAAGGCATGCTCGTATTACGGTCGTTTCTACGAGACAAATTCTATGTGTTAGTCCTTTCACATGTACGTCAGGGTCCTTTTTTGGTTCATTGACCTATTTATTGCAAATTCGCAGTGAAATTTGTTATTGATCTACAACATTAAAACAAGGAACACCTGTTAGGTATTAAAGATGGAAATGTAAAGAGTTCACAGGTAACTTCACTGCATTTTACGTACTAACTCTGATTCACACACTTGTAAAAAACCCCTCCACTATATCGTTGTCCTTATTGGTTAAAGCAATGGCCTACATTACTTCGAGCATGAGAACAATTGCTGATTTAAAATTCTCACACAAAGTATATATATCATAAATTTACTGAGTAGGTATCGATGAAAAGTACTCATATCGGTACACATTTTCCTTTATACGTGGCGTCTTCTTATCTGTATTTTTGTGCCTAATGATATGTGTGGTGAAAAAAACAGTGGTCTCATTTAATGTATTTTTAAAAATGGGTCCTCCAAAGTCCACTTGTACAATGGCTATATTTTAATAAACAAGACGACATAAACGATAAATGCAAGACATGTTTAAATACAATATTGTGGCAATCTGTCTAATTTGCACAAACGCATGAAAACCCACCCTATGTTCCACCTGCTAGTATTGCTAAGTTCAAAGTAAGGTTAAATACATATTTGAAATAGAAGCAAGTGATTCTTCAGAACCTTTGTTGAAATTGTTCCTTGTGAGAACGAAAACGTAATGCAACAATATTTCACAAGTTAATTTATCATATTAGGAATAGTTTAATTACGTTGATTAATTAAAACTATAAATGAGTGTTTGACGTATATTTATTTTGTATTGTTGATAAGAAAGCAAAAAGAAAAGGTTTATGAGAATAGTGACCCAATATGCAATTCATTATCATCAGCTGGTGCTCGAAGCGTCAATCCTGTTTCTGCTAGTGAAATATTTCAATCATGAACATTGGCATCAATAAATATCTTCTCAAAAAAGTTAGTAGATGCATTTAGATAAAAATATTACCCTGTGTTATTTAATTATTTATTGTTTTAGAGGGTGGCGTCAAGTATAACAGTATAACATTATGCATTTTATATTTTATGTGCAAAGACATGTGATTCTTTCATGTCGTAGAAGGCAAGGATTTTTATGATGGATCGAAGAAGTAGCACCTTTTCATAAAGTGGCTTCATCAACACATTTCAAGAAGCTACTCTCTAATAAATATGACATATAGTGAAGATCGAATATGTTAAAAGAATATCAAATACACATCACAAATGTACCCTTGATGTTTGGCAGAAATAATGCATGAGAAGGATTTTTTGGGAATAACAGTACACTTTCTAGAGGAAATATCCATTACCAGGTGCAATATAACAACCAGAGAACTCTAAACTAACCACACAGCTGAGTACTTTTCTGATGTGTTTGTTAACACACTAAATATTCGGAAAATTTCACGAACTAAAATGCACAGTAACACAGAATGGTGCCAATATGGTAGCTGCAGTGAAAAAAAACAGAAGATAATACAAAACACGCTCTGTTTTGCACATGCAATAAATTTGGGAATAGGATGTTCACTGAATATTCCCTTATTGTCTAATAGGTAAAAAACAGTGTGATTAATTCAGATAAACTTAGAAAAATACAGACTGATGATGGAATAGGTTGCAGAGGGGTCGACAGACAAGTTTATTATTGATGTTCAAACATGCTGGTATTCACTATTTTGTATATGGGAAAGCTTTTGGATAGGGCCAGGATGGCTTTTAAAACTTCTACTTAAGCTACGGACAGCCCTGAAAAAGTAACAGGTCATAAAATAAACAATTAGTTCGCACATGTTGAAACAATTTGAATTTTGCACAAAAGAATCTTCAGCACAGAAATATGTCATATTTCCAAAATGGCAAATTGCCTCATATCTCGGTTAAAAAATGTTTTCTTCTATAATATGTGTCCCGAAACTACAAACAAACTCTAGACTAAAAATAATAAAAAATTGTGCCTCAGAGAATTAAATATGCATGCAACAATGGGGACACTGTTAGATCTTCGCTTTAAAAATTTCCACTTCCAAGATCCAAATACATATAGCAAGGTTATACAATGTAGTGGTTGCAAATGCATGTAATACATAGCGTCTTTGAAATTTAAATTTGGCGGTACGGAAGTGTGATGACGTATTTTTGTAAGGTCGGAGATGCACGAGTGTTGAGGGCGAAGGAGAAAACGTCCTTGGTTAACGAGGACTTGGCGCGATAGACTGATCAAGTCAACATGTTAAAACGTATTCATGCTTATTAATAAAACCCATATTAATAAAAATCAATATGCTGGGTCAACTTAAATGGTAGAAAAAAAGATGACAAGTTTTATACGCTTATCTGAATCGCCGTCTTCCAAACAAAACTGTATGAAACTCATGATGACGCCGTACTGTCTGTATCGATTTATATATGTATAGATTTTTAGATTTAATTGATTTAACCGTATTATCCTAAATTTCATAGTTAACATTAAGTATTTGCGAGTATCCATAACGTCATGAAGATTAAATGTATTTGTGAACATTCATTTGTATTCGTTAAAGGTAAGCGTTTATAGAAATAAATAACTGCATTAGAGTAAATTGAGAATATTTGTGCTTTCTTTCAAACATCCATAAGAATACACCCTACCAAATTAATTGAAACAATACATAAATGGCGCCCAACGTGAACATGGAATTTGAAGGGAAGTACTATTGTTTACAGTAAAATTTAATGATTTATATAGAAAAAGAAAGTTGTCAATACAAAAATAAAGAGGTCAAGGTTAAATGTATAGGCTAAGATTGGGATAAATACCACCTTTCAGTGAAGGTAACGGAAAATTTCAGCAACAGGTATATGAATTTGTAACCCTTCTGTATTGTTTACTGCTGTAAAATACAAGTGGTTGTTTTTGATACTAGAAGCCCTGAATAAAACAAGTTTATGCGAGGTCAGGCGTACTAAAGCACAGAAAACCCAGAAAAGAAAGTGATTTTGAGTTTATAGTAGTAGATTGAGAAGTTTGTAGATTAAAAAGCAAGATTGATATTTTTGAAAGTGGTCAGATTTTATAGGGTGAGATGGATAATGAAAATGCAATAATAAATGATGTATTTTTAAAATCTGCTTTGAATATGAGTGAGATGGAAAATCTGTGTGATAGTGGGAATGTGGGGTTAGGAAATGATATGATAAATAATGGGAGAGTCGGTCAAGGCAATAATTTAGATAAAATTTTATTAATATTAGCTCAAAATATGAAAGAAATAAGACAAGAACAAGTAAGAAATTTTCATTTTATGCAACAACAGGTGCAAATGCAAACTTTATAAATTAATTCACAGTCGAAACAACAAAGTGAAATTCAAGAGGCGTTATTGAAAATGTTAAATAACCAAAAGATTGAAAATAGCAATGAGAAAGGAAAAATTATTCAGAAATTTGTAAAAAAGAGGGAGTTTTGCGTCAGTGGCAGACTTTGCACTTTGAACCTAATACAAATATGCAATATTTTACATTGTGGCAGAATTCAGTGATACCTACATTTAAATTTAACCCTAATGGGAATTTGCGCCCAGTAGCTTTTATTAGAAAAATTAAAATGTATTTAAGGGAGGCTGAAGTGCCTGAAAACAAGTGGGTTAGTTTTGCTATGCGGGGTCTGTTGGGAAGAGCTACCAATTGGACTGAACTGAACGAAGATAAGTTTGTTAATTTTAAGGTATTTTCGAATTTATTTCTAAATCAATATTGGAACAGTGACATAGAACAAGAAGCATTTAGAAAATTCAAATTAGGGCAATACCGTAGTGGGTCAAGGGTAGAGTATTTTTAAAAGTTTAGAACCCACTGTTAAATGAATACCAGATGTTGCAATCTATCTCTGAACATTTCAATCCTGAAATCAAAATGGGTTTGGCTATTTGTAGATCATGTGAGGAAGCCATTGAATATTTAAATACAGTGGATAATTATGCAGGAATTAATAATTCCTATGGGTATGTGAAACGTAATTATAGCAGTGGGGAGGAAAATAGAATTAATTTGCAATATGACTACAAAAGGAATACTTACAATCATATGACGAAATTTAATAATAGAAATGGGCAAAATTCGCATGTACCGGAAAGAGGAAACGATAAGGATTCATATGGGGGTAATTATCAATATAATCGCAATTTTAGCAATAACGAACATCATAAAAATGACGGAAATGTGGAAAATAAATATGCAGGATATTTAACAGAAGAAAGAACGAAACCTAAGTATCAACCGAATCGAGAATCTACTAATTATATTGAAATTAAGGATGAAGGAAATTGTTCGAATAAAGGGAATGAAAGTGCAATGAATGAGGTGAAAAAGATGGAACCGGTATCGTCATATAATAGTGAAAATAAACAAGTAATGGAAATTCAGACTAAAGTTATTTTTAAGGAAATTGAAAGGTCATTATCAGATTCTAATTTGAGGAAGGATGAAGAAGAAGATAGTGAAAAAGAGGAACGAGGGCCTATAGTGGAAGGAAAAATTGAAACTATCGGTTCTAAGGTATTGTTGCGATCCACTATTAGGCAACCCGTCAAACATGCAAACGCCCGAGGCACATCATATTCTCAAGGATTCCAGAATTCTTCTAGAAAATACTAGATAATGAGTCATATCTTTAATTCAGGGTATATATAAGGCCGCTTATGAATGTAAGAGTTAGTCTATACTTGAATGTCTAAAATAAATTATATCGTGTACAGTAAACGTAGTTGAGCTTTTAGAAGTTCAAGAATTTATACATAAATGATATATGCTGTGTCTAATGTACATGCAGCTTGTAGAATACATAAATAGACAAAAGTGTAATAAATAAATAGTTGTGTTAGTGTTGTTAATGGACATATGGTAAAGAAGTTAGTTTAAGAAGATATTAGTGCTTGTAATTTCATTAGTGTAATAGTGCTTCATTGTTAAGTGGACTGAAAACATCTACAAATAAGGCATATACTGTTAATTAGACTTGTGAACAGTGAGTAATAAAGACGTTTGTTATTACTTGTTTTAAATTAGAGAAACGCGGTAGTAGTAGCCGGTTACAGTATTGATTGATAGTGGTAGTACGGTGAGCTGTATTTCAAAAAGAAACTTTCAAGAAATTACAAAAGTGAACAAGAAGATACCGGCATTTCCAGTCAGTAATATTTCATTACCTGGGACTTTTCGATCTGAAACTTGTAAAATTACTACACAAGTGGGTTTAAAAATAGTATTGCAAAATACACCTTTTGAAATTATTTGTTTGGTAGTGCCAACACTTTCTCGTAACATTATTTTAGGCTGTGATTGATTAGACGAATATAAAGTAAATACTAATTTTGAAAAGAAAATCATTAGTGGAAAAAGTAGGTACAGAATGGACCAGTTTTTATGTTAACTTTTGAGTCTAATAGAATTTCTTACATTTACGCGTTTCTGTTACATAACCGTCGACGCGGTATATGCGACACAACGGCAGTTGGTAACGCTAATCTAAAATACAGAAACCAGCGCGCCCGTCTGTCAATGACGTCACACAATATGCAATTTATTAAGCATAATGACGAAATATATCAAATTCATAAGACAGTTCATAAAAATCGAATACTCACATGAATATATATGCGTCTCACAGGATAGCTTCCTTCAGGGTTGCTAGGAGCCCCCTTCCGGATTATCTACAGATGGAGCGCATTAGCATCCTTCGGGATTGCTCCAGCTAGCTGCTCAGGGATCCCTTCCGGAGTGTTTAAAGGTGGTGCTCCGGCGTGGACTGCGGTTCGGCCAGGTTGCTTCAAATTATCCTCTTTACCTATGTAGGGATCGAGGAGAAACAGGTATAGGGACGACAAACAAAGATAACAGAGAAAAGGGATCTACATAAATAAAAATAAAGATACGTTACCGAAAACCCAACCACTCTTAACGAAGTTCAAAGGCAAAAAGATACGTTTTAGCGTCTCTCGGAAACCTTCCCACTTTTCACCCTTCACACGCGACGGCGCGAAGGTCGTCTAACGCACTTCTGACGTAACGGAAATACGCGCACCGAGTCTTTGAAATTTATGGCGCGAAACTCCCGCATATCAAAACTAAACAAAAAGTCTACTGCCAAATTGTGGCACGTAACAAACTAGTGAAGAAAGAAATGAGTTATACACGGAAAACCATGATCAAAATATGAGTGTTGAAAACGACGATGAACTATTATACCTTGATAAAAATGAAAACAAAATATTAAACTATGAAAATAATATTGGGCTGGAAAACCAACTAGGATAATTGGGGGAGAATTAAACGGTGATAAAAATTTTAATAAGAATTTTCAAAATGTAAAACTAGGGGAGCTCGAGAGATCTTGTTTGAAAAATAATGAAATGTGCATAAAGTCGGAAGTTGTTGATCAAATCTGTATGGAAAGTGAGATGTTAAATAATGAACAAAAATTAATGTTGAATAATCTATTAAAAGAATACCAAGATATTTTTTCTGAGTATCCTAGCAAGATACATTCTTTTCAACATCCAATTAACATCAAAGATGAAACTCCATTTTATATTAAACCTTATCGAATACCATTTATTTATTTTGAAGAAGTGCATAAACAAATTAGCGAAATGATTGAGTTAGATATCATAGAACAATGTCAAACCGAATATGTGTCACCTTTAGTAGTAGTAAAGAAGAAGGACGGATCTCCACAAATTTGCATTGATTGTCAATACTTAAATAAAAGAATAGAGAAAGATCATGTAGTGCCAATAAATCCAATTGAATTGTTTTATAAATTTAAACCAGGTCAGATTTCGTCTACATTGGATATGGTTCAGGCATACTGGCAAGTGGAGTTGTATGAAGAACACAGAAAATATGTGGGTTTTTTGTTTAATAATCAGACTTATGTTTTTAAAAGGGTCCCATTTGGTTTGGTTACCAGTGTGGCAGGATTTTTACGTGCACTAGGTAGGGCATTAGGGAAAGAATGTATGAATTTTGTAATGCCGTATGTAGGTGATATTTTAATAACGTTATAGGATGTATGTACTCATTTGAAACATTTGAAAATAGTTTTTGAAAAATTTCGACAAGGCAAATATTACTTTGAAGCTTAATAAATGTACTTTTTTAAAGAATAGGTTGCCCTTTGTTGGTCATTATATAACGCCGTTCAAATTCGAAATGTGTCTAGAAAAATTTAAAATAATTCAAGAATTTAAAACGCCTGTAAATTTGAGAACTTTGAGAGCCTTTTGTGGGCTAGTCCAATATGACAGTAGATTTGTTAAAAATTTCTCGCAGCATATGGTGCCATTAAATAGATTGCTATCTAAAAATGGTAATTGGCAGTGGGGAGCGGAAGAGCAACATGCTTTTGAATTGGTTAAAGAAAAATTTTTAAACTTCACTCGATTGAGTCATCCTGATATTTCAAAAACATTTTTAATCAATACTGATGCGAGGGGATATGCTATAGGGGCGTGTTTATACCAGTTGAGTGAAAATGATGAAGTGTTGGTGATTTCATATTATAGCCAAACTCTTCGAAATGCTGAAATTCGTTATTTGGTGTGTGAAAAAGAATTATTAGCGGTGATTTCCTCTTTAAATCACTGGCGAGTATTAATTCCGGGTCGAGAAATTATTTTGAAATAGGACCAAAGGGCTCTAAACTTTCTAGACAAATGTCGATTTGTTAATAACCGTATGAGAAGGTGGATGTTATGTATTCAAGAATATGATATAAAAATTGAATATTGTCCCGGTAAAGAGAACAAAGTTGCTGACACGTTATCACGGTATCGAATGGTGATGAATTGTTTGCAAATAAACGGTATGAAGGAAATGTGGAAGTTAATGAGATAAAATTGACGCTGTTTAAAAATAGGGATTTCATTTGTCAAACTCAAGACAATGATGAGTTTTGTTCAAAAATCAAATCGCAATTAGCGACTTCGTCTGTGAAAAATTAAAGTGGTTTATGTTGTATGAAAATATGTTATTAAAAAAAGGATCTGAGACTGATCCCAGTTATAAATTAATTGTTCCGAAGAACCAAATTCGGAAATTAATCGAATTTATTCATACAGAAAAAAGACATTTTGGGACAAATAAATCTTATCTAACATTTTGCAGGGATTTTTATTAGCCAAAAACAAAAGCGTTATTCCGAAAAGTTACGACACATTGCGAACCGTGTCAGAAATCGAATATTTGTAAACGTAGTGATGGTGAAATGCAAAGTATTTTGGTGAAAGAGACGAATATGATTCTCAGTGTTGATTTTGTGGGGCCCCTTCCTGTATCGAGAGGAGGGGTAACCCAATTGTTAGTTGTGATGGATGTGTTTAGTAAATATGTGCAACCTTTTCCTGTAAAAAGAGCCACAGCTAAGAGTGCGTTACATTGTTTAGATAAATGGTTTTTGAAGTTTGGTACGCCTCGCTCAATTGTGAGTGATAATGGTGGTCAATTTTGTAGTTAAATTTATGTTCAAGCGTTAAGGGAAAAAGGTATTAAGATATCCAACACTTCGACGTATTTTCCAGCAGGCAACATGGTTGAAAGGAGTAATAAGGAAGTAGGACGATTGTTACAGGCATTTTGTCATGATAAACATCAGAGTTGGGCTTTAAAAATTAAGATTATCCAAGAATGGTTAAACAATGTTGTTCACCTTTCTACAGGATTTACTTCTGAGCAAATTCAAAATGGCTCTAAGGCCAATCCTTGGTTATATAAATTGAATTTTCCGTTTAAAGTACTGGATAGAGAGAAAATTATACAGTTGGAGGAAGAAAGGATGAGATTAAAAGCTGATCAAAAAATTAAAACATGATAGGAAATTTAGAATTGTAAAATTGCAGGTAGGCGATAAGGTTTTAACTAAAACCCATGAATTATTTTCACATGCAGATCATGTAATTAGAAAATTTTTTCTGTCGTATAAGGGGCCTGCAACTTGTAAAAGTGGTGTCCCCAAACGCTTACGAAGTAGTAGAGGATGCATCTGGTGTATCTAGCATCCAAAATATTATTAACCTGAAATTGTATAAAAATCCTGATGAAATGTATATACAGTAAGAATAATAATAATAATAAAAATAATAGTTGGTAACATTAAGATCTATTATTATTAAGTAATGTTAATAGTGAAGTGCTTTATTGAAGAAAAGTTTTAATATTCAGCTAGGGTAATATCTTCAAGCTCAAAACTTTTGGGGAGCTGTGTAGTGGTTGCAAATGCATGTAATACATAGCGTCTTTGAAATTTAAATTTGGCAGTATGGAAGTGTGAAGACGTATTTTTGTAAGGTCGGAGATGCACGAGTGTTGAGGGTAAAGCAGACAACGTCCCTGGTTAACGAGGACTTGGCGCGATAGACTGATCAAGTCAACATGTTAAAAAGTATTCATGCTTATTAATAAAACCCATATTAATAAAAATCAATATGCTGGGTCAACTTAAATGGTAGAAAAGAAGATGACAAGTTTTATACGCTCCTCTGAATCGCCATCTTCCAAACAAAACTATATGAAACTCATGATGACGCCGTACTGTCTGTATCGATTTATATATGTGTAGATTTTTAGATTTAATTGATTTAACTGTATTATTCTAAATTTCATAGTTAACATTAAGTATTTGCGAATATTCATGACGTCATGAAGATTAAATGTATTTGTGAACATTCATTTGTATTCGTTAAAGATAAGCGTTTATAGAAATAAATGACTGCATTAGAGTAAATTGAGAATATTTATGCTTTCTCTCAAATATCCATAAGAATACACCCCACCAAATTAATTGAAACAATACAACAAATATTAGAAAATTGTATAAAGTAAGATAAAAGTACTTCAGTTAGTGGCTCAGAATAGGAAGATGTTAAAGAACAGTTTGATTTCTAGCTATACCTTAAATAGTTTGCTGTGGCTGAAAGTGAAAAAGACAACTGAAAAGGCGACGAGGTATCAGTTTAATCTAATCCAGTCTGCTCATTCAAATCTAATCCATTAGAGAAATGGGAAGAGTGAAAGTAAGCACTTCAGTGCTATACAAACAAGTCCAAAACGTTTTTGCATATAGTTACAACTTCCGTTCCATGTGAGAGGTTGTTTTCTAAAATTAGGACTAGCATAAGTGTTAAGAAATCACTTTCAATATATAATAATTTTAATTATTTCATTTAATATAGTTTAATACATTGAAATAGATGTAATTAAGTAATGCATTTAATTTCACACATATATGTGATTTGTGGGGGCTTGAAAAAGTCATCATACGTATAAAGCATAAACGTTTAATCCTATCTACAGAAGTAAACGTTACAAGTAGGTTTAGATACTGTTGATTCGATACCGAATAGCTATCGATACTGTTTTTCGATGCAACTACCAAGTAAAAGTATCAACACCTATACATTATTGCTTAATTATAAACTTTAATTCGTGCTACTTATAGACACCCAATACCATACTTTATGCTTATGAAATAATTAAAATACTTTAATATACATACCATCAAAATCGTTCAAAACGTTACTAAACACTTACTTTATCAATCCTTATAACCGAAGCACCAAAATCAGCTAGCAACATTCCACAAAATGGAGCTGGAGCTAAACCAGCTAACTCCAGGACCTTTATATTATTCAAAGCCATTTGCTTTACGAAATAGATTATAATATAAAATTACCAAATATATCCTAAAAGAACTGAATCTTCAAATAACATTCTAGTGACTGTAGATGGAATATCAATTTTAAAGATTACAAAGGTCAACCTAGGCAAAACCGATATTTTTACTGAACTTTGTACCAATAACATAAAGGAAATACGCAAATACCTTAAAAACTCAAAGGAAGTGCTAATAATTATTAGGTCGTTATGAGAGGTTAGAAACCTCACATAAACTTGATTAACGTTTTTAACTGACTCAATGAAAAAACACTGAATGGTAAACATTGTCTTTAAAAAACTTGACCTTGTAGAGTTTTATCATAATCACTACACAAGTCAAAATAAGGGGTTTTGAAACTACTTTGTACTGAAAACAAATAATCATATATAGGCTTATAATTATTCTGTCATAGATTAGATAAGATTATAGTGGCTCTAAGAAAGTTTAGATGTGGCATATAGTTGAATAGTGTTAATATAAAAACTAAACTACAGATATTGTTTGCGTCTACGCTGCTCTTAAAAGTTAAAATACCCAGGAACGGTTTAAATTTAAAATAGTTTTTAATTATTTTTAAAATTTATAAATGTAAAAATCTATATTTACATAATTAAAACGGAGATCACATACATATATTACGTAAGTAATTCAGAAGTAAAAAGAAAAAGTTGTTGCATAGAAATATTACGAGAAACGTTGAGTTCATTTATACGTATCAAAAATTCAAGTAAAAATCCTTTACCAGAGAATGAAATATTTAATTTAATAATGGGATACCATTTAGTAGAAGTTATAGGATTGGTAACAACTGAACTATCCATTTTTGGTTTGGATTTCGAATAAAGATAAGGAACTTCCTCGGTAGATGTAGCGAAATCATTAAGAGTTTGTAGGCTAGAAGCAGGTTGTTGAGAAAAGTCAGAACAGGTGACACGCAAATTTTTTAACGGTCGTCTCGACATTGAAACTTATGGTTTGTAAAGCAAACAGGAATTTATTTTTTATTAGGGCTTTCTCATCAGATTTAGACGCCTTCAGTTCACAGCGTCGCTGAGTATGACCCATAAGGACCGTAAACGTGCAAACTTACCAGCGAATTCGTCAGAGGATGTTCCTAATTCAGTAAGTAAATGTTCAATAGTATTACGCTTGTCTTCGAAAGCGGTATAAACAATTTTCGTAAACGATTGGTATACGCCTATCTTGAGAGCATTTTGCGTGGCTTTACACAACCCCTCTACTTTAGTATCTGGGTCAAAGCCAGGAGACGATAGTTCGTACTGTAGCTCTAGTTTTAAGAATCGGTTGACATCTAATGCCCATATAACCATCGTGACAAAGAAACAAAAAATAAATAAATAAAAGAAAGCAACCCACCAGGAACAACAGACTAAATTCTAATAAACTTATATTATACCTATAAAAACAAAATGAATTAAATTTAGTAAGGACGTAACACAAGGATTACGTCTTAAAGTTGCGTTAAAATTAACGGGAGAAAGTAATCAGTAGCAGGGCACCAGCGGTTTCGAATGTAATTAGGATTACCAGTAAAAACGCAAGTCTGGTAATCCATGGGAATATAGATAAAAAATGTTAGTCAAGAGCGAGTCGAGTCTGCACTATTAGGGTTCTGTACCAATACTACAGTGAGCAAAAATGAATACATTGTCCCACATTGTACTGGTGCATTAGTAAATACCTTGTCTATTACTGTGTTTAAAAAATTTTTCCGAGCAACTATTACACTGTCAAAAAACCTGCAGTTTTCTAATAATCTATGACTCAATAGCTACTATTCCTATTAAAATCAAGATTTTAGCTTTTGAAATGTAAGCGAACAAGGGGGTCATTTTTGGCACATTTTGAGCTATATCATGAAGACTACCGGACCGAAAATTATAAAAAAAATATTTTTAGAAGCCTTTCAAATGATACCTTACACGAAACATTTATTAAAACTTTTCTCTTTTGATCGAATTAACCCCCGCCATTTTAATCTAAATTTTTTTTTTCTATTTTCTAACTATCGATATATGTGGGCGTCATAAAGACCTAGTATTGTGCCAAATTTCAAATTCCTATGTTACATAGTTTTCAAGAAAAACCTCTGTGACAGATGGACGGACGGACACGAAAGTGATCCTATAAAGGTTCCGTTATACCTTATAAGGTATGGAACCTTCATCATCATTAGGTCTTCAGTCCTGGAACTGGTTAGACGCGTACCATCATTGTTTCCTATTCTGAACTAACCTACAGATTTCCCCGAAATTTGCACAGTCTGCATCTATCACTATCTGATCTAGGTCTACATCTATCTCCTTTTTCCTATCTCTGCTTGTAATATATCCCATACTATTCCCCAAAAATGCCTTAGAACGTATTCTGCCATTCTATTTCTCTTATCTTTTTCCCCAGATATCCTTGTTCCCTTACTATTTCTATAACCCATTTGTTATTATCTTTGTCTGTCCATGCTATCGTCCTCATACATCTGAAGCACAGCATTTCAAAAGGCTGCTACCGTTTTTCTGTCTGCGTTTCAGACTGCCCGTATTTCATAGGCATACTGTACTGTGCTCCACACATATGCTTTCAACAATTTTCTTCTTGTTTTATGTTTGTTGTCTTTTCTCATAAGCGCTGTTCTTTCTTGTTAGATGCAGTTCAGTCACCTTCTATTGTTTTACAATTATGGAACCTTAAAAAGAAATAAAACTGCTACCGAAATGCTACGCTGAAAATAAACGGAGATCTAAAACGTGTCTTAACATGTAAAAGTGTCAGGACAGAACGTAGAGCATAGACATAAATCGAGGCGGAAAGTTAAATTTTACAACTTAAGTAATGATAAAGAAATTTACAGAATTTTTACATTGAATTACGTGACTACAATCTAATCTAAACCAGGAATAGGTGGCTGCTTAGACTCTAATCTACGAGAGATTGTACTTCTTACAGGTAAAGGGGCAATAGTCTATCATTATAAGCAGATGCTTTTCCATGACACTTCGGTTTGAATCTGGGCATTGATACAGAAAATTCATCTACCGTTTTCATCATTTCATTTGCTTTTCTAATTAGTTCTTCATTAGTAAGTGAACTTAAAACACTACTACGGTATTTAGTTGTGCGTTTGTTAGAGGAATCAAAACGAGTTTCTGTCCTGGAAGGTGAACTTTTGGAAGAACGCTTTCTTATATCTAGATAAATTCAAAGGAATTGTAGGCGATGATGATGAGGAACTGTTTCTTGAATTTATTTTGGGTAGTATTAGTGGTATTGTTAAATCTGATGCAGGATTTGTACTTGGAATGTCCTCCAAGGAGTTAGTGTTCTGAGAAGTTTTAATACTATCAAGAATTTGTTGAAGATTTCTAGGTAGCTCAATATTAGTTAATGTACCAGTACTCTGCGAACTAGATGTCGATAGCAATATTTTGAGACCTATTTTGAATTTCAGCTTTCTGTTTGGCAATTTGTTGATCCAGTACTTCCATTCCGTGCAATAATTGTCGTTTTTCTATTCCGACTGAATGTGTTTCAAGTCCTGGAATTGCATCAAACTTATTGCTAAACGGTTCCATAAACGAACTAGATTTAACAGAGCCCGAGAGTATTTTTGATAAATCAGACGAACTTAAACGGGTTGATGTTTTAGATTCACCATCACTATTAGCAGACTGTGTGTCAGGATCTGAATCTTTTGGACTATAAGGTTCGTACGAATAATGAAAAAGAACGTCATCTAGATATTCTTCACTCGAAAATTGTAGATCTTCCTCTAAAGTAGCTGCTGACTTCGACCTAGGGCTACCCCTGCTTCGTTTCACTTTAACAGAAGTACAACCAGTATCTGAAAATTGCCCAGGTCCTTGAACATCAATGTAATGATAATCTTCTATGTGAGCCCTAAAATATGGATTATCTGGCGAACTAGCAGGACTCATTTGATCTGGTTCAGTTATAGTATTTTCTTTGTCGACAATAAGCCACGTGTGGTCCTCATCTTGGTAGGCTTGATCTGAAGCTAAAGCAATTTTTGCTTCTAATTGAGTTAGGTGCTCATCATGCTCAGACAATGTAAACTTACAGATGTTTACTAATGTTTCCGCTTTTTGAGTAAATGGTGAATCTTTACCATTATACGAAACGCAATTTTCTAAAATCTGTTGTATATCATTTAAAAACTCATGTCAGCTATGGTATTTATGCATGGATACTTTTTTTAGATATCGTCTGCAAATCCATTGGTCTTCTAACCACTGTACAATAATCTTTCACTAACTTTTTGTTTACAGGTTTTAGGAAAGGCCATGACTCCGACATTGCTTTCAATTTATAATTAAGTACATTATCCAAAATATATGTCAACGCAACTTGATCACTATCTAACAAAAGATTGATTGCTTTTTCCAGCCGTATTAGTCTATCCTTTTGTTCTTCTAATCTTTCGATACATTTATTTAACATACGTCGTGCGGCTACAGTTACACTACTATTTTCACCGTTATAGGAAGCAGAATTTTTAAAAATTTGATCTATATCAACTAAAAATTCTTTACGACTATGGTATTTCTTTTGGTGCAAGTTATCTCGAATTGACTGTAAATCCATTGGTCGTTGGATATGTTGATAGTGTTCGACTAAATTCGCATTAACAGGAAATAAGAATGGTTGCACATCTGGCATATCAAGAAGTTCATTTAAGATTTCTTCAAAAATACTAGATAGTATAACAACTGGATCGGTTGTTCGTCTATTCGCAGGTTTAGTATGTCTATTCAGATAATCGCAATGTAGTTCAGAATTAGGCCGATACAGGTTTCTTGCATGCATTTTATCTCTAGGAACTTTCGAAACTAAGGTGCGTCGTTTCATTTCTTCCGAATTCATTTCGTAGAATAGAACATATGCTTCTGCTTTTACTAGTGTTTTAGGGGATATACTGCACACCTTGGAATCGTTATATTCATGCCATATGAATGAGTACGGGTGTTGACAGTATGCAATGTAATGGCATCTCAATGTAGGCCCACTGTGTTTCGATATTGCATACAGGTTATAACGACAATTTCCAAGATTTGTTTCTGCAGCGTAGTGTCGTATATCTAGACCTTCTAATGGAAAATCTATAGGCGTGGATAGCTTTCTCTGATATGTACCTATAGGTGAAAACCGTTTTAAGTGTATCACCAATATTTTAGGAAACCTCTGTATGGACAGTGATTTGATGCATTTTCTTCTTTCTTTGCACTTAAAACATACCGGTTGTTTGTCATCATCCAATGTTTCAGGCCTAGTAAAACAATTTAGACAAAGCTGTAACGTTAAGCAGCCAGTGTGCTTAGGTATTGCAAGTGATAGATCCCAAAAGACTTCGAAAGTTACAGAATAATGATTACAGTGTGTGCAACGTACTGTAGATTTTAACTGTCCAGCGAAAATATCAACAATTTTGGAATTGTTACTTCTTAAATATTGCTGCCAGGATTCATTACCTTTGTCAGAGTCACTTAATGGTTCATTTAATTCTGACAATATAGGGATTTGATTGGAGGTAACCTGATTAACGTCTTCATGAATACCATCTAGCAAGTATCGCGTAAACTCTTGTGCGTCTTGTTTATAGATGCCCATAAAACTATGTGCAAATCGATGAAAGTGTGATTTCAAGTTAATAGTATTTACCACTTTGTTGCAAGTATCTTCAGACCACAGATCTTTTATTACTTGTGCAAAAAATTTAATTAAAGCTACTTTCATAGTTGAAGTGCTAGTATTGATATGCTTCGAAAACACATTATTTTTAATACATTCAAGTAATAATTTTGTGTTTGAGAGGCACTGAACTATCTAGTTTATAAAGCAAGTATTACCAATATTTTCCAATCCATTCTTGCCTAAATTTGTATTTGTATTTGAAAATTCATTTTTCTTAAAGTAAGGATTGAGTTGTGATGCGTTAATTGTATGCTGGAGATGAGTAGATGTATTTGAAGAATGACTCAATCTGTTAGAGCAATTACGATTTTTTGAAATTTCTTCTATTGTAAAAACGATGTGTTTTATTTTCTTCCATGTCAACATTATCTAGCTGTTGCTTAAAAACAGTGCAAGACGATCGAATGTTTTGGTTTCTAAACTGTAACATTTTATAGGCAGGTCAAAAATTTCACTTAAATCTGGAAGGTGGAATGGTTCCTAATATGGATGCAGCATTACCTCTTTGAATAGCTATGCCAATTCTTTGTAATAAAAATGAAGTGGCTCTTTGATCAAAGGTATTATGATAAATTCGTCTGCCATTTTCTTTATGAATTCCAATCCTTGACTACCTAGAACTCCTAAGGTTTCAATTGAAACTGGGTAAAAGATATAAAGGTCATAAAGAGGAATATTTTTATTTTTTATTTTTTTGCTAGCTTTTGCTGCTGCTGCAGTTTTATTTGAAGAAGCAGTAACATGAGAATTAGCAAGAGTGTTGGTACATGTAAAATCCCACATTACTGCTTTACCATATTTCCAAGGAATTAAACTAATGCCGTCATGTCTTTTACTATCTTCTCTAAATAAATAGGTAGGTTCCAGAATAGAAGGAACATCGGCAGAGTCTAAAGTTCGTTTAATTAAATCATTAACTGCTTTGTGCCTGGAATGTCTTCCTGCACTAAGCCTGCAACTTAATCCATGTATACGTAACTCATCTGCAGCTGATCCGCAAATGTATGAGTGTGGTGTACACAACCGAGTACCAAGCCTAAGTCCTACAGCAATTCTAAACGAATGGTTATCTAATAATGTGCCCAGAGATGCTATTGGAAGAGCGAATAACTATGCGCTGGCATATTTTGAAGAAACTGCAAGAATACGAGCCCTATGTGTATTATTGGTAGCTGATTCTAGCAACTTATTGGAAGATATATCCAGCAATGGTATATCCCATTCTTTTTGGATGAGTTTGTTGATTTTGATTTCATTTAAATTTGTTGCAGACTTTCAAAGTTCTTCAGCTTGCAAAAAGAAATTATCAATAGATATATTGCAGATAGCATTAGAAAAGACTGATCTAATTGTAGGTAAAGATGAATGAAAAGAAGATAGGTAAGCAAGTAGTGAAAGTGAAGTTGAAAGACAGACACCTGATCCACCTCTGTTTATTGGAAGAGATGCTTGCGACCATTCGAATTGGTTCAGTTTAATATTTATCACTTCCTCCAAGGTGCGTCGTAATAGTTCGTCAAATTTCTCAAGAGATTGCATACAAGTTCAAGTTGGGCTACATCTTAGGACTTAGGACTTTCTGGAATCGCTTCAGCACAAAGTGGTGCGCCAAGTAGGGTCCAATTACTTTTATTTGGTATCTGAATACCTGGTGCAATCATGTTGAAGAGTGAAATGGTTTTGTTAAAATTGGAAGGAGGTGAACATAACAGTTTACATTTATTAAAATTGAGTTCCAAACCAAACGACTTAGCGATTGTAAATATCTTTTCGAAATTTTGGATTACGGAATGAATCTCACCACCAATACATCCGTTATCTAAATACCAAATATTAAACTCTGTGTTTAATGAGTTAATCAGATATTTTATTGCCAGACAGAAAATTGCCGAACCTAAAGGATCGCCTTGTTGTATACCTCTTTCAGAATTAATTATGTTATCACCAAAAAACAGAAATGAAGGATTTGCATAACATTGTTGAAGAAAAGGCAATAGATGGGGAATGTGGTCGTAAATACTGTGTAATAGAATATCTCGATTAAGTGAGTTGAAAGCGTTTTTAAAATCAAGCTTCAGAAGAATGTTATTGGGATTATTAATTAAATTTATACGTGCAGCGTGTGCTACAATTTCACAACCGCCTGAAGACCCAAATCCAAACTGTTGGGCTTGAAAAGATTTCCTAATTTCTCCTTTATATTCCAGCAAGATAATTTAGCTGCAAGTCTTCGATAAAAAGTACCTACGGCTATTGGTCTAATGCCGCAGTCCTTTTTTTTAAGTGCGCATAAAGAGGCGCCATATAAAATAGGACAAATTTCAGAAGATATTTTGCCCGAGAGCATCAGGTTACATAAATCAGTTAAGGATGATAAAAGCTGTTGTCCGAATATACCAGTGGAATAATTCAAAATGTCTTGCAAATGTGAAGGCCGTAGGGCGTCAATACCTCCAGCGAAACTAGACTTAAAGGATTTGATACCTGCTAAAACTTCTTCACGATTAACTGTGAAATTTGAATTAGTTTTTATAAAGAAAATTGGCGGCGAATTTGATTTTGGATGTTTCTTTTGTATATCTTCTAAAACTGTAGCGTCTATATTTAAAAAAGATTCATTTGAACTTAAAATTTTAACCGCAGAGGATAAATCGCCATCTGAAATTTTTGATATGATTTGTTTGGAAATATTGGTTTTAAAGGTAGCTATGCCACTTCTACTACTGAGAGAAACAACTTCTTCAACGGACAAAGGGTTTCGTAAATTTTCCTATATTATTTTCGAAATTGATTTGTCTTTATTGCTTAAACTTCCACTAGGAAACGATAGCGATATCGAAAAATGTGCCGAAACAAACATCAAATACCAATCCCAAAACCATACAATAGACAGATGAATTAACTAAACTAAGAGCTAAAGTTCGCACAATCAGAAGAGAGTATCAAAGATCATTAACGCCCCCAAGAAAAAAACCTTTAACCTAAACAGATATTGAACAATAAAGGCGAAATACAAAGATCAAATCTTGGATCTAAAAAAGAAAAGCTGGGATGTCTTCGTGCAAAGGCATCAACAGATAGACAGTTGGGGAATTCCGTACAAGATAGTGGGGGAAAAGATAAGACCTCCCCATGTGTTCTCTATGTTAACAATGGAGAACCAGAGACAAACAAATGATTGGAAAACTACAACAAAACATCTACTACAAACACTACTATCAGATGATAGCTTAACAAATGAAACATAAGCAAACAGAAAAAAAAGAATAACATTCAGGTACACACAACAAACGCAACGAGGGTAAAATTTTTAGAACAAGAGATAAAAGCTGCAGATGTACAAAAAATAAGAAATCTCTGGGACACGATGGGATATACGCTGAAATAGTAAAGGCATTAATGCCGAAGTTGCAACAACCTTTAAGCAGCTTTTACAACAAATGCTTGTGACAAAACAAAATACCAAAAGCCTGAAAGCAAGCCGAAGTAGTAATAATAAGTAAGGGCAGAGAAAAAAACAAACTAACCCCGAACACTGTAGACTTATCTGCCTACTTAACAGCTTGACAAAAAATACAGAAAAGATTGCTATGTAAAAGACTCGATGAATATCTGGAGAAGATAAGACTCGACAACTAATATGGTGATTAACAAGACCTTAATCTCAATTGAAACAACTAATAGGAAACTGTGCACGATAATACTAGTAGATATCACATTTAATAACCTATGGCAGCCAGCGCTATTTACATGACTGAAAGACATAAGCTGCCCAGCAAACCTATCCTATAGTTTTAAAAACTATATCCAGGATAGATATGTACATCTTATAGGTGCAGAAACAATTAGTAAGAAATTATAAAAAGATGTCTCCAGGGATCGGTCTACAGACCAATCTTCATATGTAATACCATAAGATCTTGATAAATAGTTGGCTATATTATTGTGATGAATTTTTCAAGAGTGCGATGCATGTCAATTTGAACAAGACCAAATTGCCATTAATAATCTGACTAAAGCCCGAGTGCTTTAGTGTGAGGGCTTTAGTCTTTGATTATTAATGGCAATTTGGTCGAGTCAGATTGCACAGCACTCAAGAAAAATTAACACCATAAAATAGCCGCTAATTTATCAAGATCGTATTGTATTTTGAAAAATTATTTCCTGAATCAAAGTGGATTTAATAAAGTAAAAGCTGTGTTTAAAAAAACAAGTCAACAAATTAACAAAATACAACGCTCAATAGCTCTTTGTTGTTAAAAAATATTAAATGTACAGTTATTGTAAATTGCACTTCCGCTCGACGATTAGCAGTTTTTACTGTTGTTTCAGCTTTTTTACACTCTTAATTTATTTAAAATGTTTCGATGGTGCTCTTTATCCATTTGTAAATAGGGCTGTATGGATGAAGAATTGGAGTGCCCGATTATCTTAATAAGCTGCTGTTCAGGCACTCCAGCTTTTACTAATTGGGAAACTGCACTTAACCAGTAGGAATGGTTTGCAATTTTAAAACGCTTGGTGCCTAAACCTATACACTGCGCTCCCATTTTCGTCCACTTTGCAAACTCATTACTTCCAACTGGCGAATTTTTATACCAAAGAGAATCTGCATTTTTCCAATATTGATTTGGGTCCACGTTTCTCCATTAATTTTTTATACAATCTCACTGGGCAACGTTCAGGATGATCAATATTCTGAGTTAGAAATTTGCTGTCTGCACATTTTTTGTCTCCTCCTTTACAAGTTTTAGTGAAAAGTGGGTTGTATTCTATTCTACTATCAATTTTTACTTCAATTTTTAAATGGTCACTTAAACAATGAACACCTTCACCACCACGCCATACAACTTCTACAGCATCTAAATAATAAAACCTTTTTTGGAGCCTGTCAGGAGTTTTCTCGTTACATGTATCAACTAAAGCATATACATTCTGAATACTAAGAGCTGAAGCACTTTGTTTTCGCTTTTGTGCACATTTTTGTAATTCACAACGTTTAGCACCGTGTGCATCACGTGCACTTTTAAGCTTGATTGCTTGAAATGGATCTATTTTTATTTGGTATTCCTTGAAATATAATTTTTAGAGCAATTTTGCAGTGGAATTCCATAGACATTTTAGGGAGTATTCTGTATAATCGTCACCATCTTCTTTTTTTATATTCCATGCCGTCTTTTAGAATGTTATTCAAATTTTGACTAGATGTATGTGCATTAAAAACGTATTTTCGATATTCACAGAACTTCATAAATTGTTTCCATACACTACATCTACTCTCTATGGCATTCGAAGGCGTACAAGAATTTACAGCACAATTAATTTCTTCTGGTGAAACGTTAAAACGGTTTATTTTATCGAAATCTTAATCAATTGTATTAACTAAATTTCTCATTTTTCATTGTTTGACAATATTACTACTATAACGACCGGAGTCCGCCTACATGATAAAAAGCTACCTATTGAAATTGCCGCGACTATTGCAAATCAACTATTTTGATCAGATAAACTAATGTTGTTGGTGGTCCACAGGTTGCTGATCTTTTAACGGAATGGGATCTTAGTGTGATAAACACTAATGATTCACCTACGTTTGAGGGGCATAGAGGCAGCAGTTTTATTGATATTACTGCAGCCTCGCACGAGATGATAGAAATCATTTGTGATTGGAAATTGAGGTCGGGCGAGGAAACGCTCTCTGACCATAAATTAATAACATGGGACGTTGAGACCAAAACAAGCGCAAACGAGCAGCTAACTATATTTCCGCGGTTCTGTAATAAAAAAGCAAATTGGGAGCTGTTTAAACAAAAATTTGGCGAAAGTATCCCTGCGCTCGAAAATATGCTCTTTAACTGCCGAGAGGCAGACGAAATAAAAACACTCGCGAAAAATTTAAACGACGCGGTGGTAGACGCGTCGTCGTACTCCATGCCGCGAAAGAAAACATTTAAAGAGAGCGTACCCTGGTGGACCCGGGAACTAACCACCAAGGCGCCACTATCAACGCGCCTCGGGAGAAATAAAAGAACAACTGAGAATAGAATACAATCAAAGTTACCGCGAATATAAGATATTAATAGAAGAAACGCGAACAAATAAATTCAAAGAATTCTGCACGCGAAACTCACAGAAAGAACCTTGGGGAACCGCATACCGCGTAATGAGGGGTAAACAACAGAAAATCGCGCTCGGTAACATAAGAAAGACAAATGGCGAATATACGGAAGGTTTTAAAACCACGGCGGAATATTTATTAGAGAAATTCTTCCCATTGGATAATCCCGAGGAGGATGAGGGGTCGTACGAATTAGTACGTCGGGAAGCTACAGAGGCGCAAAGAACAGGTGCCGATAAGGCAATCCTAGTTCACGAGGTCGTCAGGGCTCTTAGGAGGATGAATCCTAAGAAGGCACCGGGGCATGACGGAATCACTTCAGACGCAGCTCTGAAGGCGTGCCGGTTAGCCCAGAGTGTCTTTGTCGGGTTGTTTAATCTTTGTCTAGAAAGGGGCGTTTTTCCGCGTTACTGGAAAGTCCAGAACGTGAAATTCATACCTAAACCTAAAAAGGCGGGTGCGTCAGACCCGGGCAGCTATCGTCCAATTAGCTTGCTACCGGTGCTGGGGAAAGCTTTGGATCGCGTTATGATTATCCGAGTTGAGCACTTAGTGCGCGACAGTGGCGGTTTTAAAAACCGACAGTTCGGTTTTATGGAGGGAAAGTCGACTATCGACGCATTAGAGTTCGTTGTCGGGGAAATTAAGCAGGCGAGAGATGCAAAGGAGTATTGTGTCGTTGTTGCTTTGGACATTTCAGGAGCATTTGATGCTGCCTGGTGGCCATTGATTGTTTGCGAGTTGGAAAATAGGGGTTGTCCACGAAACTTGATGTCTTTGGTCAAGAGTTATTTCTCGGGGCGATTAGCACAGGTTGAAATTCCGGGGGAGTTTTGTCGCGCGAGGTGGAAAGGGGATGCCCGCAGGGGTCATGCTCTGGTCCCACATTTTGGAAGTTATTGTATGAGAGCATCTTTAGGGTCAAGTCGCCCACAGGATGCTCAATCGTTGGGTTTGCGGATGATACGCTTTTAATTGTCAGATCGCGATTGTTAATGGATATGCGTACAAAACCGAACGAGACGCTTAATAAACTACACGAATGGTCGCAGGCGGTAAAATTAAAATTTAACCCCGCGAAGTCAGAGGCGCTTTATTTCGGAAAGAAACCGGGACAGGGACTCCCTAGGCTAGAGCTGGGAGGGGAGAAAATACCGTTTAAGGAAGCAATTACATATCTCGGGGTAAAGATTGACAATAAGTTAAATTGGAAAGTTCACGTGCAGTACATTAAAAGCAAAGGCAGCGAAATATCAAACAAAATGACGGCGGCGGAGAAAATCAACTGGGGTGTCAGGGGCGAATCGTTGAGGACGATTTATGCCGGAGCAATTGAGCCGGCTATGCTGTACGCAGATTCTGTATGGGCGGAAGGTTGTAAAGTCCGGGAAATGCGTCAATTGACTAGCGTACAACGCATAACCGCTGTGAAAGCGGCCAGGGCGTACAGGACCACCTCCACGGAGGCAGTCCTGGTGATCAGTAGGACTGTTCCTATCGAATATGTCGTTAGGGAGATTAGAGATAGGAGATTGATAAATATAGGGAAAGGGCGCGAAATTATCGAAGATATTCATCTTGGTAATAGGAAGGTAGAACGAAAGATCGTTGTATCGGAGTTGGGACACCCGGCCGATTTATACGGACGGCTCACGCATGGATGACGGGCAAACAGGCGCGGCGTTTGTCGTGTATAGGGAGGTGTTTCGGTTTCAAATCAAACTCGCAAACTGGAGCACTATTTTCCAGTGCGAATTGGTAGCCATACGAGAGGCAATCGATTACGTAATAAACCACGTGGGCAGAGATGAATATTATATAATCAGCGACAGTAAATCAGCGCTGACAGCTTTAACAAACATGAACACCTCGACAGACTTCCAGGCGGACGTCTGGAGGATAGCGCATACGGCGCTCGAGTTTCGACGTTTAAAGTTCTGTTGAGTTAGGTTGCACGATGGTAACGTAGGGAATGATAGGGCTGACGAATTAGCTAAAGAGGCCGCGACGGGCGACTTTCGGTTATCACATTCATCGATACCGAGGTCTTTAATCAAAAGAAAGCTGCGCGAAAAATCAATTCGACAATGGGAAGAGAGGTGGAACAACGCTGCCACGGGCAAGTTGACCCACAAATTCATACTGAGCATAAAAGCTAGAGGTAGGATCGAGGTTAAGCTCGATCACAAAATGGTGCAGTTGATAACAGGGCACGGCGCCCTGAAGGCGTATTTACAAAGGTTCGGTCTAACCAACAACGACCGCTGCGAATGCGGTGAGGGCGCGGAAAGCGCAGAGCACATGCTCTTCAACTGCCCGCTTGAGGCGGGAAATCGAGGGTTGGCTGATAGCAAACTAGATATCCTAGGTCTGGCATGGCCAAAAAGCCTAGAGGAAGTCGGGGAAGTGGTTAACCAGAAGGCGTTCTGGACAGCCTTAAAAGAATTCACGGAAAGGTCGCGAGATTAGACAATGACAACCGCGTGTAAAATTCGGTGGGGTTGGTGGGAGAATTGGAAAATTTTAGATTGATTTAGCGTGAGTAAGGATACGAGCATAGATATAACCAAAACCTGATTAAACAAAAAAAAACATGATAATTATACCCAAATGTCAAATATGCACGAGAAATCCCCACACCATTAATACAGTCACTGCCTATCTTCATAATTATGTGCGGAAAATCGGGAATAAATAATAACAAATAAACAATAACAAATAAATCAGAAACCCTCATTAAATTAAATCAATAAAATAAACAAAGATAATAAAATAGAGTGAAACCGCGCATCCCCCCCAGGACTTGAAAGTGAAGTGATAGCGATTGTGATTCCCCCCCAAGAACATTTAGTGCATACCCACCAGGACTTTAACAGTGCACCCCATCTTCCCCTTAGAAGTAAGTTACAGTTAGATGTAGGCAGACGACCAGATCTTCGGATGCAGGAAAATTTTATTATCGAGCTAAGACTTAAATTGTGGCGGCTGTACTCGCACAAGCATTGATTTACATTAATTAGTAGTTTTTGAAATAATTGAACAAGCACGTTTTGTGCGTAATGGCGCTAGCCGACATAATGCTTGTGCGAGTGCACCTGATAAATAGGGTGATGCTTTTGCTATTTTGTGCACTGCTATATGCTTAACGCTTATTAGACATTAATTTATATATTTATATAATTATATTTATTTATATTTTATATTTACACTTTATATTTATTAGCATGTATTGCAGTATTTTGTGGCATATTTGTTTTGTTTGACGTTCTGTCGCCATTTTGGTTGCAGTATATATTTGGGAAGGAAGAGTAAAATTGTGAAGATTGTAATAATAATATAAATCAGTTAGGGAATGATATGGAAAAAAATTTAAATTAGTTAGCTAGATTTGGATAGTTTTAAGACGACCCTTCAGGTCGCACTGGTAAGCAGAGCCGGCGTCTGCTATCCGGTATTAGGGATCCCTCCCCCTCTCATTTTTGCTTGTGTCTTGTTGATCGGGTACACTCCAAAGTCAGCGCTAGGGATACCATTATTTACAACCCTGTTTTTAGTTTTTGTTTCAGTTTGTCAGATTTTTAGGTTTGTTAGATTGTTAGAGTTTGTTAAGGTTGTTTTAGGTTTGTTAGATTTTTATTTAGTTTTTTATTTAGGGTGGATTAACTATGAAGATAGAATGAATTAGAAGCGCGATTATTTTCGCGTTTAAACCCAATGTAGTACCTCCGGGTGGAGCATTGGGGACGTGGCCGCAAGTATAGCGGCCCTTATTCAAATTATAATGTTATAAATGATTATTTTGTTAATTCCATATCGCATCAAAAGGTAGAAAAAGCTGAGATCAATCAGTATATGCATAATTGTTTACCCAGCATAAATAAGTTTACTCGTTTCGCAACTGTAAATGACGATGTAGTTAAAGCATCTATAAAACGCATAAAATCCAATGCCTGTGGTGTTGACAGTATTAATCTTAAGATGTTATTACTAATAATGCCCTACTGTATCTGGTGAATTTATCACTGCAAGAAGGCATATTTCCAAATTCTTAGAAACGATCTGTCGTTGTACCTATCGGGAAAAACCATTATCCTGCTCACCTTCCGATTTACGGCCTATTATAGTATACTGCCAGTGATGTCAAAATCATTGAGCATATAGTATATACACAAACATTGGAACATATTGATAGATGTGGCATCCTACCTGAACTCCAGTCTGGCTTTAGAAGCGGGCACAGCACAGCTACTGCATTGACCAAGGTACTAAATGATCTATCACATTCAGCAGACAAATCAGAGGTTACATATCTCGCATTCATAGACTTCAGTAAGGCATTTGACATTATCGTGCATGACCTACTAATTGCGAAACTGCACTACTTTGGAATTGATAAAACTACTCTAGAATGGTTCAGTAGCTATTTAAATGGCAAATATCAGAATGTCATACTAAATAATAAAACCTCACAATCGCTACATGTAACTCAAGGTGTTCCTCAAGGAAGTAACCTTGGACCTTTGTTATTTGTGATTTACACAGCAGATTTAACGCAGGTCTTAACGCCGACTTGTAGATACCACATGTATGCAGATGATGTATTATTATATACATTACATTTGATTTTCCAATGCTCCACCCAAAGGTACTACATTGGCCAGGAAGCGAGTTTTCTTTTACCTGGAAAATTTGGAATTTTGCCGAATCCTTACTGTTCCAAGCAAGGTAGGGATCTTTAACGTGCATGACAACACTCACACACGGGACCTCCATTTTACCTCTCATCCGAACGAGGGTGTATTTTTGTGAAAAATGCTCGCCTAACATTTTTCAAGCGGACCGTGTCGGGATTCGAACCCGGGACCTTGGGCGTAGTAGTCACACACATACCACTACGCCACGGAGCCGCCTATTATTATATACATCGTGTAATACTCTAACTGTAAATTCTGCAATCAATCTACTAAATAAAAACCTGGCTGCTGTTAGTAGATGGGTCCAACGTCATGGACTACTTCTCAACGTCTCCAAAACGGAAGCACTGTGTATCTGTTCTCAAGAAAATTACGCAAGATTAGAAGAAGCTCAGATAAATAGTCTTACTATGAATGGTGCAACAATTAACATTGGAAGTGTCGTTAAATATCTTGGAGTAGCATTGGACAAGCAATTAAACTTTGAAAGTCATGTTAATAAAAAAATCGGACTTTGTTACTATAAGTTGCGCACCCTATACAGATATAAACAATTTCTAAGCCCCGAAGTAAAGTGGAGAATATGTAGTAGTCTAATTCTATGCCATCTGGACTACTGCAATGTAGTATACTGCAGCTATCTAAACGCACGAATGAAACATATAATACAAGTCTTACATAATACATGCTTCAGATTTGCATATAGCGTACCTTATAGACAGCATATCACACCGTTCTATAACTTGCACTGCAAGCTTAAATTCGACCGACGAGCAACCTTATTTTTAGCTACATTCATATATGCTATTATCACCTCCCGTACCGCACTTTATCTGTATGAGATAATGAAACCAAGAGCTAGTATGCACCTACTAAATCTAAGAAATAACAATGACCTCAGTATCATGTAGCATAAAACTGCTAAATATGAGAGTTGTTTTGCTTACATGGCTACACAATTATATAACAAATATAAAATAATCTTTTATGAAACTTCAAAAGACAAATTTTACAAGAAGTTATATGATGTCTTACTATATGAGCAATCACAAAGCTAGGCTGATGGAAATCTAGGAAACGCTGGAATCCTTTCCTCTATTTATCAATTTTACTTAGTTTGGCATATCGTGGGCTTACTGCCAGAAGTGACCAAGTCCATAACCATACTTTCTGGATAACTGATTTTGAAAACTCTTCAGTTTTTTAATATATTTTGTTAAGGAATTTAAAAGAAATACTCCGTGTTTCTTCTATGCAGATATTAAATATATAGTTCATGATTTAGAATGATTCATCAACTTGTGATTCACTCTGTTAGTTTTCAAAATAAAGTTGACTTGGTCATTTTTGCGTGTACAAATTCTTTCATATTGCAGTCATGGTCAAGCAGATTATTTTTATCCAATAAAAAAACCACGAAGAAAATAAACTTTATTGTTATTCGTAAACAGTGTAATGCTATAAAAGAAAATAACCGAAAGTAATTATTGTTTAATTTAAAAATTATAACCAAAATGTAGAAACTGTGTACGAGAACTAATCCAAATCTGAATCAGACCATAGCGATGACTCTAGAGCTACATCCTTCTTTGCACTGTCTGTTGGTATTGAGAGATACCAGGCATGAAATTCGTAAGGAGTTGCTCCTGTTCTGCACAGTTTCAAAAGATCTTGCTTTTTCTTATCAGAAATAGGAATTCTTTAAGAGTAAAGTCGCGATATTGCCTTTGGCATATTGTTTGCAGTTCTGCTACTGCACCCAGCAACATTGAGCATAAGAAATGCTGGATCACTGTAATTATACTTAAACAGCACATACCTAGGTTTATCTCTTTCAAATCGCATATTTTTAATTTTCAACCAATTAACACGGTTTCCAAGTGCGTCTATAGTTCTGTTTTTAATAGTCTTAGCTCCTAGTGTCTTTATGTCAAGGAAATCATTGTACTTTAACTCATGTACGTTGTATTGACCACTTCTTTTATTTCGGCCCCGATTGGAGTGAGCCAGTCGAAAAATGTTTAACCAGTATATATACTATATACGGAAATATTCTTTTTGGCATGTTCTATCGCACTATGCATGGAATCGACTTTCATGTAAGTATGATCAGACTCTAACAAATTGTGCTGTATAATATTCAACTTGCTGTTTTGTACTATGAACACAAATAAAGCGGCAATAAATTGATTTCTGTTCTGCCCGCCACAGGTATCTGAGAACAAACTTAATTCGGTGATATTTTGTGGTAAATTTTGAATCTATTGAAACACACGTGTGCCTATTTCTGCACTGCCTGTCTGACCATTAATTTCTGTCCACGCGCAGCAATGGGCTTTGTGAGAAGCTTGTTCGTATATTGTAAGATTGTATGTACAAAGCTTTCTACTATGATACATAAGAGAGATATCTGAAGATGGTATTTGCAAAACGCTTTGTAAATCAAATGTGATGCTTATGAAATTATGATCAGTCAGTGCACGCTCCTTATCTGATTTTTTTGCTGCATTTGCTTCGTCTCTTCTTTGAATATGATACTGGTAATTTTGTTCTAAATCAATTGCTTTTGTTTTCATGTAGTTCGCACATATCAAGCATTGATCTTTTTTAGGCTTAAAGAAGGACAAATGGAAATTATTACAAAATATGCGGTGGTAAGTTATTTGGGATGCATATTTCTTATTGGCTTTCTTACATTCTTCAGCATACAAAGGATACATTTTTGCGATTGATAGATTAGAATCTAAATACTCTCGTTTAGGTGATGTTGTACAATAATGAGAAGCCATAGTTGGAAAACTTCTTATGTGAGAACTGACTGAAGCTATGATTTCTGGTTTGGTTTTATTTGCAGGCGCTTTTTTACCACGTTTGTCACTAGTAACAAATATTCCTATCTTATTTACACCAGCAAAGCCTTATGTACTGGTCCATGGCTTATACACAAGTACTTAAAAAAGATCTTACAAACTTAAACTTTTGTGCCCTCCTTAAGAAAATAATAGTACCTGCTGCAATTTTTTTTGTGCACCAGTACCAGATCCAATTCTTCTACAATAAGTTTCTTTGCTTGCAAAACAAGACAGAATAAAATCCCTTTGACGATTGTAATCCAGTAATTCGGAGCATAATTGGTTTCTCAATTAAAATTAACTGTGCATTTGAATTTGCAAGAGTTGCAATTAATAAATTTAGAATTCTTTGCTGCCCTGACTATTCCCCTGGATTTGTATGGTAAGCTCAACATTCCCCTTTTCTTGTTAATATTTTTTTTCAATTGTGTAGAATTAGATTTTTTCCAACGGTATCTTCGTTTTGATAAGGGTGTTTTACTATCGGAGGATGATCCTGCATTTGGTAAACCTCCATCATCACTGGAGTTATAATTTTCATTACTACCGGCAGAAAATCTGAACCACTTCTTTCAGGTACATTTTCCTCCAACGAATATGTAGGAAGGTCATTGCTCTCTCTATGATTTTTGATTTTGCTTGTCGCATTAGTACCATCATAAACAATTCTAATAACTTGACCAGCCCACGCCGGTAGCGTGCTGAATGTACCTAATTGAAAACCTTATTACGTAATGTTAAAAACAACCAAACTTATGTTTACCTTCGCTGATTTTACTTGCCGCAGACAAAGTAGAAATACTTTGGGTTGTCGATTGTGATGAACACAGTTCTAAAAACAATATCTGCTATTAGTAGGTGCAATATTTATCATAAAATAATAAACACTGAACTTGCATCAACTGCATTCATTGTCTATATTTATGAACTAGAAAGATGATGAATAATCATTATTTAGGATAAAAAGTTAGTCTGAGACACGATAATATTCACCAAATTAATATTCTTTTTAACCTCAATATAAGCTCAAAATGGATTAATACAAAATTAATACAATTCAAAGCTCTTACCTTCATTGTTTTTCTTTGCACTACTTGGCTCTGCATTACTCAAAACACATTTGTACTTAAACTTTCCCCTGGAAGTCATAATATAAGCACTTAAATGTTATGGTTTTACTGTAGGTGAACTGGAACTACAAACTTTTTAACATATGCATGAACATCAAAAAGTGACCAAGTCGTAATAGTCAATTATTGCAGATACCTGTTAAGCTTTAATTATAATCCATGAAAATAGACCAAGTCAAGATGATCATTTTTGACAGTAACTAAACTGAACTCTGGACTTGGACATAATAATCTTATGCTAATGGCGACATCTATGAGTCATATTTTACTTGGTCACTTTTTCCTGATGACCAGTAACTATTTACAACTAACTGGAACATATTAACATAAATTCATATAAATTTGACTTGGTCACTTTTGGCAGTAAGCCCACGATATGTACATTGTGTTTACCTATCACTTATATTGTTAATTTATAATTGTTATATTTCTTAATTTCTAGGAGGAATTTAAAATCAGCTTTACTGAATTCCTTTCCTTTTGGATATACCAATAAATTTTTGATTGATTGATTGATATTGGGGATAACACTACTTGATTTGGAAATAAAAAGAAGAGCTGCAATTTACTGGTTGAGGAAAAAACAAAGATAAAGTCCAACAATTTATTGAGAAAAAATGCAACACAAAGAAAGAAATCAAATGAACCATACTTGAAGTATAGCAAAATCGATAGGACTAAGCCACAACTGGACAAAGGGCATATCAAATAATATCAAACATCAAAGACAGACTAAAACTAAAGCACTATCCTTGGAGGAACTGATACAATACATAATGGGACATGGACCATGACCGACGTACAAACAACGAATGCTAATAACAAACAGACAGATGTAAATGCCGAAAAATTGGAACCCCTTAACGTATGGTCTTAATTTGTACACACAGACAAAATAACAATAACGCCACCATCAGAGGTAACATAATACAATTGGAAACTAAAGTGCAAATGTTACAAGAAGAAACGTATGGCCAACTGAACACACTTGCACAACAGTATTCTTGGAGCATAAACAAGAATACATACAGCATGTGCAATCTAACAGAAGACCAACTTCATCAAGCAATGTCATGTACATAATAATGTTAATAAATACATAAGATTATTAGATTAGAATTAAAAATTAGGTTAGGAACCGTGTATGAGTAACTGCCATCCGGCTGCCGATAGCTGGTCTTGTGCACAGTTAGGTTTAGGTAGTACACTGAGTTCTCAGATTTCTGTCTACCAACGGTCAGGAATCTGGTGGGAAGCACTTAGGTTAAGGGCGATGGGTAGTTGTTAAGGGCAAAGGGTAGTTTTATAATATTTAAAAGAATTATGGGCTAATATAGTGGCTCTGTGATGGGATCAGGGAGGAAATAGCAAGTAAGAACCATGCGTGAATACCAGATTTCTGGCTGTCAATGGCCAGGGACACACGCATGGAGGTAGAGTGGCCGTATGTTGGGTTTCTAGATGCTAGCTGCCGATAGTTAGAAACGTGATGTGAAGCAAAAATAAAGTTAGGAGCAACAGAGGTTAGGGAAAACTTTAGATAGGGAAAAAATAAAGTAATAGGGAATGGTCTTTGTACATTGAGAAAGGAAAAACTAACTATAGTAGAATAAGAAATATGTATTACTAATGTAGAAACTACTATAACTAAATATGGTGTGTACATATTGTTATTGTAGTTGTAACACTCAAGAACATCTTAAAATTAATCCAAATTTCAAATGATATTTTCTGCCAATCACAGATAATTCTATCTAACATGTAACCCATCACTGACCAGAATTAATACAATTACTCAACCCTAGTTTGATTTTGGGTGACAATTGACAAATTAAATAAACATAACCTATCAACTGATATCTAACATCCCCTGAAATTTAGAAGATTTTAAATTAAGGCGCCAAAGTAAATGCTAGTTTGTTCTAAAAAATTCGAAACCGGAAGTGCGTAATAATATGTAATTTTTCGTGATATCCATAAAAATATTAACAGGAAGTACTTTAGAAAATTGCAGAATAATTTAAATTTAAATATTGAGTAGTTTCAAATAGCAATGGCAGTAATAAAAGTTGATTTAAGCAATTAACCGAAAAGCACATGTAGGGATGATTTACGATTGTGAAATATGTAAAGTTTTTGATTGGCTAGACCAGTCACGTGATCGAAGGTATATAACTACGGTAAGTGGGAAGACGAAAAAAAAGAGACGACACACAAAGCCTCACTAATACACACAAAGACAAAAATATATGAAAGGAGGCACGGAAATGAGAAACGAAATAGCCCGAGGCTAGTGCGGGGTATGCTGCAATACTGCGTAGCAGTATTGGTTACATGGCCGTGTAAATTAAAGTAATGGTTAGTGAAAAAAGCTAATAAATTAGTATGCATATTACGGGAAGAATAGTGAATTTAAGTAGTTGATGGAGGACACAGATAAGTTTGGCTCTTAAAGGAGAATTAAATAGCAATAAATTTAAGTGTAATCAGAAAACGAAATGGTTAAGCTGTAAGGCGGTTAATGGTAGGAAGCGCTGGTTTATAAACTGCGAAGAAGATGATAACTAACCCCACCCATACGGTTCATTATTTATTGATTGTGGAAGTTCGGATTTTGGAAACTCGATTCCAAGCCAAGTTGGTACAGAAGTAGGGGAATATAAAGAGTTTCGAGCACAAAATTTATCAACACCCGTGTTAAGCACTATCAACCCCGGGTGAAGATAAGTTACCTCAGAGGGATTGTAGAGATTGGAGCAACAGTGGGTATTGCATACCCGAAACAGGTATTGGGTGAATCTTTGAATAAATGGTTCCAGAGAACGGACGTGTATATGCATGCATACACGTAGGGGTGTAAGTATGAACTTTTATATAGTTATACATATGCTTTTACATGAATATGTTATTAAGTTGCTAGATTAAGGTTGGAATTTTTGGACATTATTATTAACGTTACCGCTTATTATTATGAATTTTGTGTAGAATATCAACAGTTATTGGCTATGTTTAATTCGGGGCCAATTTGTTTTAACTGTAGAATTTGCTGTGATTAGTACAATATATAATAACCCGGCTTAATGTAACTTTTAGTTAAGTAAAATATATTTTTTTTATTGCATTCAAGTATGTCAATATAGGAAATGTATATAGTTATATCACCATATTAAAGATTATTAAATTCAGTACTTGATACGAATGTTGAGATATATATTACAATTAAAAGGGGTTTGTTGAAATACATTTAGGTACAGATATTTTGTAAACTCTTGGGTAAGTTAACTCACCAGTATCGGTTTCAGAATTCTAGGCCTAATCACCCTGAGGCATGTCCATGTACTCTCCGCTGTAGAGTAACCGAGGCGTTTGAGTGAAGTATAGTGATTGCTGTTGGATCAGAAATAGTGGACAACCTTATGGAATAGGTAAGTGGACCCTTGTATTGCAATTTTGAACCGTAAGAAGTGATATAGAGTTGGCATTCGATTATATACGTATTAGGTAACTCGTTTCTTTGATTGTAACTTAGGACAGAGGACAAGGGCGAAGTGTTACATAGTATACACACATCTAGTAAGGTGCAAAACTGTACAAAGTAGGGATAACACGATCTGCTGTAACTGTTTTAGAAAGCAGATCATACGTTAAGTTAGAAAAATGAAAAAAAAGAAAGTCCTGTTTGTGCACAATTTAAGCCCAGTTTCTACAGAAATAAAGATACTCATCAAAGCTACGAAACTTCTAGAAAGGATTAACATTGATTTTAAAGGACTGTTGCCAAGTTTGACAAAATATATATATATATATATATATATATATATATTCTAATATCAGCCCTTATTTACTTTATATCACCCCTATTACCTTACTTTCACTTTGGGCTAATACCTTCTTTATTTATTACACTTTAACTTTAAACAAAATTTGTTACACGACTTTTGTCGTCGTCACAAATTTACTATTTAATGTATGACTTCAAATCGAGGTGCTTTAGCAAACGTTTGGTTGGTTCTTTTTTTACTAATTACTATATTTTATATGCCTCGACTATTTGAAACTTTAATCTCAGGGTTTTCTCACCTACTCACCGTGAGTTCAATCGTGAGTAGATGTGCTCTACCCAACCAAACTGCACCCTCGTTTGTTTTACCACTTTTTTAATGTACTGAATTTACTATGTATGCCAAAATTTTAATAGATCAAAGTTGCCTGATGCCAAATTAATTTATGTAACTGTTTATGACTTTAATTTTTGACGTTATGATATATTTACGGTACTTACCAGAAATATACCGCGCTGAAGGCCTTCCTTTAACTGCTGGCTCAAGTTCGAAATCGCCGTACGCACTTTCACAAAAGATTCTCCAATGTTGTCCGCTTGCGTACTGCCTCCAGGTGTTCTTAAAAACAATTTCGATGACCCAAACCTGAAATAAATTTACCCCAATTTAGAATTTAGCAAAAAAAACCGTTGTCTACTTCCCTTGCGTTAGTTCTTCCTTGCCGTATATTGATCTCCTGTTCCTCTGCTCCGTACCCCAATTAATCCTCTCTTCGCACAATCCAATTCAAACCCGCTGTCCTAATACAAATCACTCCTAGTCCTGCTATTCCAATTATCCATACGATGTCCTTACTGCCTTTTAATCTTCTCAAATCAATCCAAAATTACTTATGTCGTCGATGCCTTCTTTATCCACTCCTATCCCTTACTGCCGTTATACCAAATCTATACCAAAACCAACACCAATCTTCTCAAACAAATAACCGTCGCTTTCCCCTTTGCACTAATAACCACTTCCAAAATCTTCTTTAAATACACGCTGACTTTCCCGTTGCACTTTTAAACACTTTTACCTTTTTTAATACTCGTCGCCTTTTTCTACTCGAAGCTTCTTATTCCTTTCACACTTGGATTAAATAATACTCGATGATACTTATATAAACTTTTATTTCATTAATATTTTACAAGTTAACGCAGGTTTCATAAAATAGGTCTTTATCTGAACAATTTCGAAAAGTAAGTCCCTTATTTATTTTGCTTAGTTATTTAAAATCAACAAACTTAGCTTACTAGAATAACATTTTAAACATATAACATCCAATAACAAATCATCTTTCTTTCAGTGTCCAACATACCTTCGCTACAGTCTTTATAATAATTTTAAATTTCTACTATTGGTCCAAAACACTTCACTAAACTTCAATAACCTTTTACATTTTGATTCACTTTAAATTTTGATTTACAATTCGTCCAAAAGTTTGATTCTATAAAAAAGGAAAAGCCAAATAATTTATACACGACCTGGAGCTTTGTTATATTGCAGATATCCATAAATGCGTTCGGCTTTCCGACGGCAAATGTACTCTCAACTGGCTCATGAAATATCAACTCAGTATAAAACCTCAAGTACCGTGCATTATATCAACGTCATAAAGTCATGTTATCTACCTTTTGGCATATAAGTTTCAATCTGAAATGGTACATACTTTAACGTATGTAAAGTATAGCAAAATTTATAGTTTTTAAATTATTAAATCTGAAATATTGATCCTATCGTTTGGCATACACCTCTATTAATACAAATATACCTTTAGAAACCTTATACCCCCCCCCCTACATAATATTGGCCCCACTGGTTTTTAATGAAATTGGAAATTTCATATATTTTTCTCTTCCCCTGGTGTGCAAAAATTTCTGATTTTCATTCAAAACCACCCTTTCGTTGTTTTATTTTACTTTGGCAACCCGCATTCGCCTTTCTCTCACATCTTTCACACTACGCTATATTCTAACCTATACTATACTACTATAACAAAACAAAAACAAAAACTAAACTTTCCGTTGCATGAACCACATTATAACCTATCCTATTAAACCTTCTTCCTGTACTACTCTATATGGGTACAAATTCTCCAAATGAAAACGCCCGCGATATCCCCCTGTCATATTCTCCAGCTCAAACGTATTGCCTTCAGCAAAAATACGCGTGATCCTGTACGGCCCTTCATAAGGAAACAACAGCTTTGCGCAAATGTTTTTGTCGCGATTTGAAACCCTTAATCGTTTGACGACTATCAAATCCCCTATTCCAAAAATCGTTCTTTTCTTAATTTTCCTGCACCTTCGTTCGATGTCCCTACGCTGCATCCTTTCGATTCTACGCCTGGCATTACTTAGCAACTCTGTTATGTCTTGTACCTCGACTTCCTCCCTCCATGGTCTAGCTGGTATAATCCTTCGCATGAACGTTACCGGACATGTTTTCGTAACCGAACTCGGTACGCTGTTCATAAAATTTTCTATTTGTGGTATATACCTAACCCATCTGTCGTGATGCTCCTGTGTCGCCAATCGTAAATATTTTATCACCTCTCGTATGTAACGTTCGCATGGATTAGCTTTTGGATGTCGTATGCTACTAAATGATACTTTAATATTTACCCTTTTTAACCCGTTCCTGAATCTTTGATTGTTGAAATACGTTGCGTTGTCTACCAAAATTCTTTTTATCTTCCCGACCTGGCTTTCAAATTCTCCAATTGACTGCAATGCATGCACCGTGTTACTCCGTCTTGCAGGAAATAATTTTACAAATTTAGAAAAAACGTCGACCACCACCAAAATATGTCGATACCCCTGTTCACTCGTGATCAGGTTGCTTAAATAATCAATCGCCACCAATTCCAATGGTCCATTTACGCTCACGCTCATCGGCATATTCTGCAGCACCACGTTCTTGTCTTTACCTAGAATACAAATTTCACACCGATTTATCCTTTCCTTAATCACCGTGATATCATTTTTTGCGTAAAACGCCTCTCTGAATACTAAAAATGTTTTTCTGATACCTATGTGTCCGAATTTTAAATGAATTTCGTTTATGATTTCAGCGGCAACGTCTCTTGATAGCACTACCAGCTCTGCATCCCCTATTCTTTTCACCACAAACTGCCCTATGATGGTAAATCCCCTGTACTCTTCCATATTTTCTCTTGTTAGTTTCTCTCGTATCGAGCTCACATCACTGTGCCTCTGCGACTCTATAAGTTTGGTGTGTGTCCATCGACCAACATCCCTGAACTCCTGCAAAGCAACTAAACACCCTTTCATGTTCTGATCCAATTCCACCTGCGGTCTGCTCAGAAAATCCGCCGTCACATTCTCCTTTCCTGGCTTATGCTTAATTTCAAAGTCGTATTCCTGTAACACCAATGCCCATCTATACAACCTACTGTTTAAAAACTCCTTTTTCTTCATGAACGTTACCACCGTGTCGGATTCTATTAGAAATTTCTTACCTAACAAATAAAAACGCAACTTCTTCACCGCGTATACTATGGCCAACATCTCCTTCTCTGCCGTCGCATACCTGGTTTCGCAGTCTTTCAACACCCTAGAAATGAAAACAATTGGTACTTCAACTCCATCCTGTATCTGCACCAACTCAGCCCCGATTGCATATTTCGACGCATCCGTCCTCAAAATAAAATCATCTTTAAAATTTGGATATTTTAATGCTAACTCCTTGTAAAATGCACCTTTTTAAATCCTGGAACGCCTTCTCTCGTTCAGCAGTCCACTTCCATCTTTCCTTTTCTTTAACAAACTCACCAACGGTACGCACACTTCAGAATACCTCGGTATAAACCGTTTGTAATAATTTAGCACCCTAAAATCCTCGCAGTCCTCTCACATTCTTTGGTCGCTGAATGTTTTCAACTCGTCCAATCTTTTATTGCAAATTTTCATCCCTTGTTCGCTAATTTCAAACCCTAAGTATGTAACCTTGCTTTTAAACAACTCGCATTTCTCTACGTTCAGCTTTAAACCCCTTCGTCCAGTCGTTGGATCACCTTTTCTAAATGCTCCAGGTGTTCTTGCTCGTCCCTTGAAAAATTAACAAATCATCAACATAATGCGAACAGAAACATTCATATTCATTAAACAACTTCTGCATCGCTCTTACAAGTGCTGCTGAAGAACTACTTAATCCAAACGGAACTACAGAAAACATATAAATCTCGCCTTCGATACTAAATCCTGTAAACTTTTTACTGTCTTCATGCAACGGAATTAACCAAAACGAATTCTTTAAATCTAATTTACTGAAAACTTTCATTTCATATACTTTATACAATAAATTATCCAACCCTTGTGGTTGCTCATACTGCGGTTTTGTAATCGCATTCAATTTCCTCGCATCTAAACAAATCCTTATATCCCTTTTATTGGGTTTGGGTACTATAACTACTGGGTTCACATATTGAGTTCTCGCTGGTTCTATAATACCCTCTTTTAACATTCTATCTATCTCTATTTTAACCCTATTTCTTATGGCAAACGGAATTGGATACACCCTTGTATTAAATCCGATGTCTTCCGTGACCTCCAACTTATGTGTATACCGCCTCGCAAATCTTGGCTCTTCATTAAATAACCCTACATATTTATTAAATAATTCTCCTAGCTTCATCTTAATATCATTACTCACTTTCCCTATCTGTTCATCATTAATTAATCTTACAAACATAGTACATAATCGTACTTTAACCTGTCCATCATTATACTCTTTAATCATTCCTAATCCTATACTATCTATATCATTTCCATTCCTATATTCCTCACTAACCGTAGGTACCACCCATGACCTATCTTTATCACATATTCTAATTGACCTATCCTTTCCATCTATATTCAATCCAAAATCCTCTATAAAATCCATACCCAATATGAAGTCTAACTGTAACCCTTTCGTAATTAAAAACTCTGCATTCCCTGCTTCTTTATTTCCTATATATATCGGTACACGGATAACATTATAAATCGTCGTAAGCTTTTTGTTCATCGCTGACCATAAATTAACCCCCTCAATTGTTCCTATTCTTCCCTTTAAAAATTCTCCATGTTCGACTACTACCCTCTCATTTACCAGCGACAACTGTGACCCACTATCCACTAAAGCAACATAAACACGGTCCCTTAAACTAATATTTATAAATAACAAATTCTTTTTATTAAAATGTAACTGTTTAACAACAAATCCCTTATACTATAGCAAACATCAATCTTTACTCCTAAGCAGTCGGTCGTCCAAAAATTCGCGTTTTTTTTTCTTGAGGCGACTCGTGAATTTCCACCACCTCAATCCTATTCGGGTCCGTTGTAATTGCGCTCGTCGTCATATGTTGGACGTTTACGTCCCTGTCCGTCCGGCTATTTCCATTTTGTATTCCGCCCCCAGTCGTCCGGCCGTCATCCTCGCCGTTGTCGTGCCGGTTTCTGTTTTGTCCATTGTAGGCGTTATCCCGGTGGTCCCTATTGTAATACGGTCGTCTATGTACCTCGTGTCCCCAATGATTCCTATGTCCGTAGTTAAAATTTTCCTGTCTATAATTTGGTCTGTTTTCGTGGTACGGTTGTCGTCGACTGTCTTCCCTGTAACCCCTGTTTTGTTCCCAATGGTATGTTCGCGTTTTCGCTTCCAGTACTGTCGCTAGATCAAAATTTCTCATTACTCCTAAGAATTCCCTCAATGTTTTAACGTTTAGTACCACTTGTCCTGTGAGTAGTAATACCATGTCGTCCGCGCCCAATTTCGGTGTCAAGTGCTGTGTCTGTCCCTGCAATTGTACCCGTGTAATTTTAGTCTCGTCATCTACGCGGTCTACGTTGTCTTGTAATTCCGTCCTTCGTTCGTCCTCTGCCCGCGACTCTTCGATTTTGTCTGTCGATTCCGTGTGTAGTTCCGCGTGTGGTGTCTTAACATCTGTTCGCGACTGTTCGGTTTTGTCTGTTAGGTCCGTTTGTGGTTCCGTGTGTGACTCTGTAATTGTGTCAGTTACATCGGTTTTTAGTGCCATGCATGTCGTCTTAAAGTATGTCCGCCACTCGTCCATTTGGTTCATTAAATCCTTGTGTGCCTCTCTTTGTTCCGCGCGTGCATCTCTTTGTTCCTTACGTGATGCATTGATATCGTCTTTTATACTCATCAGAAATCTCATAAGGTCCTGGTTTCCGTCGGCTTCTGCTGCTCTCACCTCCGGTACCGTCGCCTGGTCCATGTCCGTGTCTGTCACCTCCAACTCTGTCTGCCTCGTGTCCGTCTCCTGTAGGTCGCCCCCTGCGTCCAGCTCTATGTCTTGTCTCCTTACATCCATTTCAACCCCGTATATTAGTCCCGATCTTGTGATTCTTTTTGTGTCCTCGTCCGTCATCTCTGTTTCCTTGTTTTGAACTCGTTTCCTGTAAAAATAGAAAAAAAACTTGCGGGCCCCACCTAACTCGGGCTCCCGGATTCTACTCTTTTCACTCTAACACCTTTTTAACCTTTTTCTCGAGCCTCACGTTGGGTTTGCCACCTTCTAATATCAGCCCTTATTTACTTTATATCACCCCTATTACTTTACTTTCACTTTGGGCTAATACCTTCTTTATTTATTACACTTTAACTTTAAACAAAATTTGTTACACGACTTTTGTCGTCGTCACAAATTTACTATTTAATGTATGACTTCAAATCGAGGTGCTTTAGCAAACGTTTGGTTGGTTCTTTTTTTACTAATTACTATATTTTATATGCCTCGACTATTTGAAACTTTAATCTCAGGGTTTTCACCTACTCACCGTGAGTTCAATCGTGAGTAGATGTTCACCCAACCAAACTGCACCCTCGTTTGTTTTACCACTTTTTTAATGTACTGCATTTACTATGTATGCCAAAATTTTAATAGATCAAAGTTGCCTGATGCCAAATTAATTTATGTAACTGTTTATGACTTTAATTTTTGACGTTATGATATATTTACGGTACTTACCAGAAATATACCGCGCTGAAGGCCTTCCTTTAACTGCTGGCTCAAGTTCGAAATCGCCGTACGCACTTTCACAAAAAGATTCTCCAATGTTGTCCGCTTGCGTACTGCCTCCAGGTGTTCTTAAAAACAATTTCGATGACCCAAACCTGAAATAAATTTACCCCAATTTAGAATTTAGCAAAAAAAACCGTTGTCTACTTCCCCTGCGTTAGTTCTTCCTCGCCGTATATTGATCTCCTGTTCCTCTGCTCCGTACCCCAATTAATCCTCTCTTCGCACAATCCAATTCAAACCCGCTGTCCTAATACAAATCACTCCTAGTCCTGCTATTCCAATTATCCATACGATGTCCTTACTGCCTTTTAATCTTCTCAAATCAATCCAAAATTACTTATGTCGTCGATGCCTTTTTTATCCACTCCTATCCCTTACTGCCGTTATACCAAATCTATACCAAAACCAACACCAATCTTCTCAAACAAATAACCGTCGCTTTCCCCTTTGCACTAATAACCACTTCCAAAATCTTCTTTAAATACACGCTGACTTTCCCGTTGCACTTTTAAACACTTTTACCTTTTTTAATACTCGTCGCCTTTTTTTACTCGAAGCTTCTTATTCCTTTCACACTTGGATTAAATAATACTCGATGATACTTATATAAACTTTTATTTCATTAATATTTTACAAGTTAACGCAGGTTTCATAAAATAGGTCTTTATCTGAACAATTTCGAAAAGTAAGTCCCTTATTTATTTTGCTTAGTTATTTAAAATCAACAAACTTAGCTTACTAGAATAACATTTTTAAACATATAACATCCAATAACAAATCATCTTTCTTTCAGTGTCCAACATACCTTCGCTACAGTCTTTATAATAATTTTAAATTTCTACTATTGGTCCAAAACACTTCACTAAACTCCAATAACCTTTTACATTTTGATTCACTTTAAATTTTGATTTACAATTCGTCCACAAGTTTGATTCTATAAAAAGGAAAAGCCAAATAATTTATACACGACCTGGACGCTTTGTTATATTGCAGATATCCATAAATGCGTTCGGCTTTCCGACGGCAAATGTACTCTCAACTGGCTCATGAAATATCAACTCAGTATAAAACCTCAAGTACCGTGCATTATATCAACGTCATAAAGTCATGTTACTACCTTTTGGCATATAAGTTTCAATCTGAAATGGTACATACTTTAACGTATGTAAAGTATAGCAAAATTTATAGTTTTTAAATTATTAAATCTGAAATATTGATCCTATCGTTTGGCATACACCCCTATTAATACAAATATACCTTTAGAAACCTTATACCCCCCCCCCCTACATAATAATATATATATATTATGACATTTGACATTTATCAAAGGTTCTACAAAGGTAGTTCGTTAGTGCTACTGATAAAACCATAAATTTTCCATTTTATCAAGCTATACTAAAAGTTAAAACCACTACGGTTAACAAAGATTGATGGATAGTTACTTGTTGAAAACATATATAGGATATTATGTACTAGTAATACAGCGTTTGAGGTTTATAACAAGCATTTTCATTTGTTTGCATATACGAAGGGTATTTAATGCATCTTCGATTGAATGTGTATAGGTTTTGTCTTCAATTTAGCAATTGTAATTTGTGCAGGATACTGTAGGACAATTATAATTTTGAGTTACCTAAAATGAAATATGTTTAATACATTTAAATTATAAAGCAATATAAAATTTTTGAAATGTCAAATAAAATGTAAAATAAAACAAAACTGTTCTAAAATAGTAGTTAAGTAGAATTAAGTTTTATATGTTGAATGCACCCCTTATGTTATATTAGTTAGTAGGCTAGAAATAAGTTTTTTTTTTTGTTGTTGTCTAGGTGATAATTGTTTTAAAAAGGGGATTAATTAAAAATTTTTGAAAAAGAGTTTGACTAAATTTTGGTACATTGAAAAATTGTTTTGGCTCAAGAGCTTGTAATTAAAATTTGTTAAAAAATTAATAGACGTGTTAATTGAGCATGCATTTTAATTCAAAATAATAAAAAAGGAAAGTGAAAAGTTTTATACGACGGAAATAAATTCCAAAAGAAAATTGTCAAATATACCAACATCGGGGCATTCTTTGTTGTGGTTCAGGAGTTGCAGCTGATCAGTTTTAATTGGTGTTGTATTGAAGTGTTGTAGTTATAGAGCAATTAAGGCATATAGTGATTGAAGTAGTATTAAATCGTAGAACCTAAAACTATAAGAAAATCCTTATTTTACATAGACTAAAGCATAATTTTATTAGGTACTCACTGAAAGCGCTCGAGGCAACTTTGTGTATCCTGTTCCAACCCTGTACACCCAGACACATTCAACGGAGTTACAGGTATAAAAGTTAATGTTATCTACTCTTCATATTTAAGTAACTTGGAATAATTTAAATTTCAAACGTTCACTAGAGCAAATAATTGCTGAATAGATTTATCAATCTTTGTCTAACCAAGGTACGTAAGCAAAAAACAAAAAACGAAGTTAAGTGATTTGATCGCATACGCTTTAGGCGCCTGCGTTTCAATACCTGTAAGGGGACAAGGAACCCACGTTCTCTTACAGAGGTTAAACACTAGATTCAGTTTCCCTGAGAGAGAGTTTAAAAAGCCGTGGCATAAGTGACTTTAAAAAGGTATTTGATTAAACCATTTAAAGACCAACAACACATTACAGGTTGCACCTATTATTTTTTTACTCATTTATTTGAATTATTTATTAAATCTAACCATACATAACAATATATATATATATATATTGCTGTGATGAGGGGTTGTTTAAGGATGTACTTTATAGTAAAGGTCATTTAGAAATGAGAAATTACCATAGACAGCAGAAAACTGCACTTATTTAGTAAAGAATTGAGAAATGGAGATAGTTTGTAAATAGTAAGCAGTCAACACCTTGTATATAAAGTATAAATAGTTTTAAGCGACGCAGATAAACGTAGGAGGACGCATAGTTGGCGTAGGAATGAGAAATACATGCATTAAGTAGATAGTAAATATTTAATACCCTGTAGATAAAGTTTTAGGTAATTTAGGCAATGTAAATAATGATATTTTTCAGTGGAAGCACGCGTATATTTATAAGTAAACGATAAAGTGTAACTAGACACGCATTCAAAAGAGTTCCAAACAATTAGATTAATACGGAGATAGAAATAGAGCTTCAGGTAGCATAGGTAAATGCGTGCAAATAGCTAACCATTTTTGATAAGAAAGGAGATTAAAAATTGCGTGAATAACATGTAAATATGAAAATTAAAAGTCGAATTGCATCAGTTGTTTATGGAAAAGCAATTAGATCTATCAAAACACAGCATGTTGATAACGAAGACAACTGGAAGCAGGTTAGAATTCTTGGGAATCGTGGAGAATTACATCAGAAACTACTTTGAATGTAATTATTTGATTGGTCATAAATAAGCAAGGAACTCTAGATCATACCGACTGACGGAGTGGCAACAGAATAATATATTAGCAGGCACAATGATAACGAAGACAGTTTTGAACTCAACAAAGGCCGAAGTGCGCCGCTATGAAATAAAGTAATACGTAATAATTTTAAAAGTGAAAGATAAAATAAGTGCCAAGATGAAAACTATAATTGCCGATTAAACGTAAGTACATTTTAATGAATTTATTTTAAACTAAAACATAAAAATAATAGGGCTTTGAGGTCCGGGGAAAATAAACTACAATTTTAAGTTTGACAATTTCTATGTCCGGGGAAACGAACGACGATTTTGAAGTCTGGGGGAACAGTTGCTTTTCCTAGTTCAAATCTTAGCTCGTCAGCCGTTATTAAATATTTCGGCCAACTATTTTGTTTTTTTGGGTTGTCATCTATATATTGGTTCGGTTAGAGTAAGCTCTTTCTTGCTTAATGACTTAGCTTCGTATTTGCATATACTGGGATAACCACTAGTAGAACTATCTTTTACAACGCCGGAGGAAATGGACAGCTAAAAAGGTATAATTTGGAAATCTGTTAACCTCGCCTTGAAAACTCAAATTTTGAAAGAATCTCAAAAAAAAAATTAATTCTCCGGGGGGGTCGGGTATCCGTGATCAGATTTTGTGGGGGGTACCATATTTCAACTCAGCTATGTTAGGGGAGTCCAAATATGTATCGCACATTAATTTTGGACCTATTTGAAATTTTAATTTTCCCGACGGAATATCGCGGGGGCACGGCGTCCCCGTGGCCCGATTTCGACTGACATCAAAACTTAAGCTCAGGACACCGAGCTGAATCGATTGATGTATCACACATTGATGTCCGACCATTAGAAAGGCCTCGGACGGACAGACGGACGACAAATCCATTTCATAAACGAACGAAGTTCGTTGAAAAAATAGTTTTTCCAGATGCCTTACATTCAATTCTACTGCTACCAATTGCACCCCTCGCTAAAAATTGTTCAAATATGAACGAAAATCTAGTTCTGGCATCTCTATTTTTTCTTAGGTAGCGTCTTCCCAAAAGGTTTTTTAAAAGAAAAGCATTAGAAAAAGCAAATATAATTCTTTAGTGAAAGAGGTAGAACTTATTCAAGAAAACTCTGAATTTACCTTTATTCTGAAATAAATGTTCCGATACCAGAGGATAGACTCGAGCGAAAACTAGAAACTCATATATGAGATTACCGCAATCACGAAACTAACAGTGAGGTCGATATTCTGAGAAGACCCTGGGAGACCCTTTTAACAGAAAAAGTGTAACCGATGTTCAAATTGACTTTTTCCAACCCCCTGACATTTCTCATTGTACATTAAGAAGGTCTTCTAGAAGTAACAAGTTCGCCCTAAGGTTAAGTGATTACATTGTTTAAGAATTAACTAAAGGTGAAATGTAGTATTAATTATCTTAATATGTTTTAATTTTGTAATTGATGCATCGTTTATGAAATTTAATTGCAATGTCTTGCTTAAAAGTTTGTATAATTAAGTTCTAGTTGCATGATGATGCACACCACAATTGGTATTATAACAAAAAGTAAATTTTTATTAGGTAACTATTAGGGTATATTTTATTGTTTAGTGATCCACCTTTACAAAAAAAAAACAAATCAGGAATAAAGAAGTATGTGCCTCTATGGTATTTTTGTACTGGTGATTCTGTGCTTCAGAGTTAAATAGCTGAAAAAAACCGATTAAATTAAATAATGGATAATAATTATGTGGCACCAAATACACCATAATTAAAGCCTTTCACCGCAAAAAGTATTTGATAACTATGTATTTCGACCATTACCATAGTTAGCAGTAGAAAAGTCAATAAGTAAGTTAAAAAAAAAGTTGTTTCTGAACACTTATGAAGATATTTTCGTCGCACCTAGCCTGTAGTAAACCTTTCCAACGAATAATTTACCTATTTGAACACTTTTGAGAATATACTTCTCACCACGTGAGCTAGTGATCTTTACAATACTAAATTGCATAGTTAAGTGCCCACAGTTTGTTAATTATTTTATTTAAATAGAATAAAATAATAATGAAACCATATTACTACTGAACCATAAAGAACTCAATGTACTGAACTTGTTCATATTAAGCAGAAAACGTACAAGTCCGATTTGCTTTTTATAAAAACGACAAATTTCCCTTTCTGACAACAACCTCAACTTAATGAAAGGGATTTCCCAATGCTAGTCTATTGCACTCAAGTAATTAGAAACTTAACACTAAAAGTAAATGGGTTAACTATCTATGACACTAAAGTACTGAATAAAGACGACCTTAAAGTATTGATCGATATCGTAATCACTAAATTATTCAGATGAGTTGGTTGTTAGTCTACGGCACTAAAAATACACGGAATTTAATGTTGGTGGTGGAAATATTGTGTCACGTTAGCGTGCCGACATTGTAGTAACATTTTTAGCTAAATAACCTCAAATTGCAGTTTTTTTAACTGGAGGCTTTTTACTGCAAATAATTGTAAAAATTTCATATTATTACAACAGCTTAGATTATAAAAGGTAATACTTAATTCTGAAATGTATACAAGTTAATTAAAAATCATAACCTCAATTTGTCGCACCATTACGATTTTGGTATTTTTTGAAAATTAAACACGTTCAAATTGATCCTCGTCTTCCTTTAAAACTTTTCGTTGTGCTCAAAATTTATAATATAATGATTTCCGTATTTACAACGCAGCTACTGTATTAAATGTTTCATTAATATATAGTATAGGTTTATAGCGAAGTGTTTAGATATTTTATTGTGTATAAATAAATGTATTCATTCAGGAATGTTTGCCAATTTGCGTATATTTCAAATGGCATCATAATTAATTTGTAGCCTTGGGCTAATTTTAACTGAATTTTTGAACGATCGATTTAGTTATTCTGGCACTCATTCATAGTCCTTCAAAATAAATGGCATACGCTACAGCAATAATCTTCAAACTTTGTCAGTTTAAGGAGCCCTTATGAGTATAAAATTATTTCGTGGAATCTAGGATCATAAATATTAGAATGTTCATAGTATACATAGTAAAAAAGGTTTAATAAGCTATTATTATATTAAGAGTTAAAAAGTATTACAAAATATGCTGCCGGTGTCATGGACAATGTGGGCTTGTTTGGTTGATTCAGTCTCTTTCTTATTTTCATTTTGACGAATACTTTATGTATGTTTGTGGAACCCTTTAGGACATTTTGTAGAACCCCTTGGTTCTGTAGAGCACAGTTTGAATAACTACGCTGCAGTAATGAAAAATTCAGCGCGTGTTAAGGGTACATTATTAAGGTTTGATTTATATTCTAGCACACATGCGAAAAACAAGTGCACTGTATCGTTATACGAACGACTTTATTTTTTCAAACCATTCTCTAATATATTAATCGTAAAAGTTTACAGGAAATTGTGTATTACAGGTAGAAGTACATTTGACATTCCAAACAAGATATTCTGATTTGATACTGTTATGTGATGTGAACAACTCAAGCTTTACCTTGTGTTGACGGTGATAATGATATTTTTGCCATTAACAGCAACTAATAATTAAATTTAAAATCGCAAATGTATAATAAATAGTCTAGCTTTTTAAAAGTCAATGTTTGTGGGTGATAAGCAGTTACTGAACGTCATCTGACTTAGGGATTCAGTACCATAACTCGATCATCTTTTCATTATTAACCTTTATACTTTTTCATCTTTGCATAGTTTCAATTTCAACAAAAAATTCTGCATTTTAAAGTATTCTTCAAAGACAAATTCAACTCTACTTTCTGTCTTGTTTTTAATTTTGCAGTTTTTTGTATGTTTGAAATGTCACAAACGATTCAAATTAACAATTTGGAAATTTTGCATTTTATAATTATTTCTAATTGTATAGGATAAAAATGAAAACATTTTCAATTAATTGGAACAGTTATCTAGAGCAACACGATAGTGATGGTTTTGGAGTGAACTATTCTATATTTGGCATGACTTCACTACCATTCCATTCTAGACAAACTTACATAAATTGTGACGATTATGGTTTTAGATTATTCGTGTCGTTTTGGCATAGCATATTGAAAGCTACCACAAAACAAATACATAGAAGTTTTAGGTATATCTGAACCTTGTTTTTATGAAAAGAATGTACTTACTACTTTATGCAAGTTCTTTTATACAATATTTTTATTGGCTCTGTGGCTTAGCACATGTATATTTACTTTTGGAACCTTACCAAAGCTATAAAAATTATTTATAGCCAATTCAATATTTTTACAAAACATGAGTAAACATTTAAGTATATCTTTCAGTGCATCATGTCATATCCAACCAAAGAAGATCGTGCAACTTGTTGGGGAGCCAAAGACAAATACTGGGAATGTTTGGACAAAAACAAATTAGAAGAATCTGTGAAAGATGGACCTTGTGTGGAGTTTAGGAAGGTTTACGAACAATCCTGTTCGAAACAGTGGGTAAAACATTTTGATAGGAAACGAAGTTATAATATTTACAAAGAGAATTTTGACGCGTACGTTTCTCCAGAAAATCCTAATTATAAAAGTCAAACATAAGTAGATTTAGATTTATAACCTTGTACTAACAGTAAATAAAGATTTTAGTAGTGTTTTCTTTATTTCAGACTACAATATGCAAAGCAAAATGAACAAACTCCACACAACACAAAACGTCGTGTTTACTCTGAAATTACAAAAACAACTTTGTTATGAATTAAATTGTATAAGTTAAGAATCTGTAAATAAATAATTTATAATGGTTTACAAAATTGTGCTTAGCCCTAGGATACAATTGCAGCATGTTGTGCTTATAATTACAGTGGACGATGCTCAGGATGAGCCTTCCTGTATTCTTCGTCTAGAGCATATCTGTCAACCCAGATATCAACAATATGCCTTCCAGGAACCATTATTAAACCAAGCATACGTGATTCTTGATTAGCGGGTGCAACGGCGCGGTCTTCGACTTCCCCTGGGAGATATTCTGAGCACGATCCTAATATGATATTTGCATCCCGATCCGTGCACAGAAATATTCCAATTAATATTCGGCCATCCGTCATTTCAACTCTCAATGATTTATTCAGCAATTGCTTCAATTTCAAGATGGTCAAAGGTATGCTAATAACATGGAAAGCTATATTCAATAGATATATTACTGCTATTTCAACTTACAGGATCAATATCACTATCGGAATCGTCCGAATCTGCAGGTAAATTTGATGCAGCGGCTTCATCTAACATTCCAGCTTCTCCTTGTGCTTCCGCCATGTTAATCTCTACAAGAAATTTACCTAAATTTCCTATATTACCGACATTGCAAGCCGCACCCTAACGTCTTAAAGTAAGGATTACAAGGACATCAAACAAACAATATTGCAGTCATTTGTCACCCCAGTTGCTGATAAGATAGAGAATATTACAATCAAGTACTAGTGAAGAGTCTTATTTTAGACGGCTACAATCTGTGGTTGCTTAGTAATATATACCTACTAAACTATAATAACAAGATGTTTGTTTGCTTTTAATTACAAAACAAAAATATCCGATGGTTGTAGAAATGGTGGATGTATTACAATGACACGTTAAAAATCAAAATAAAAGATTAACACGCGAAAAAATAATCATAAATAAAACGTTTCTTTAAATTAAAAGAAAAAATATAAACATCTTTCACTCTTTAGTATTAGATTATTTATTACCTTCTAAAAGTTAGAAAATTAAATATAAAATATAAGCAATGTCAATTTTAGTGTTTACTGTTAGATGATTAATTAAAATTTGTAAATCCAAGAAACGCTCTAAAAATTACTTGCAAACCAAACGTCTTAATACTGTTCAGTGTTACATGACTAGTTGGAAATATTAAGGCATTTCAGAGATAAGAATTAATTATAAATAGCGAGGTATTATTGTGTACGCTAGAATATTTATAATTAAATTCATATAATAAATCCTGTTATATTAGAGAATCGGAAATGTTCGTTTAAAGAGCATTTAGATATTTAACATTACCCTAGTAATACCTTACGATCAAGGTTAAATGTCAAGCTTAAGGTATTCTTAAGCAATGCTTAACAAACCGCGGAGACAACTATGCACAAGTACATGAGTAGTTATCCGTTGATTGATCACATAAAGTTAACTCTATGATTGATCAACATCATAATTTGACATAATATAAGTTACTTGTTCAAAAGCATTTTTTTAAAGATTTAGTTATATAACATTGGGTGTAGTACGTGCTGAAATTGCATGAACGAACTCATACTCAATATAAATATAATAATTAAAGAAAATATATTGAATGAAGAACAAGAATACCTAATTTTGGTTAGACGAGAAACACACCGTAATTGTTGTATATTAGCGCTACCTAGTGAACCACTCTACCTTGTTTCAGCATGGCGGGAGATTTAAAATAGTAATCATAATAATAATCAATGACCACAAAATAATAATTTGGAAAGTTGCAAAGAAATACTAAATTTTGAATTTTAAACAATTTTTCTACCAAATAATTACTAATCAATCAATTTCACATAAATTATTTGTTGTGGGAAGCTTTCGATTACTTAGGCTAAGCATTTTTGAAAACTGTAAGAAAGGCACATTTATGTTAATAACACACTCAGTTTAGAAATATAGAGGTTTTATAACCATTAATATACCACATCCGAATAAAGCTGATACCACATTAGCCTCTGAAGCAAAACTGTACAATTATAATCCAATGAACAATGTTTATAACTCGCATGAACAATTCATATAAACTCAAATAACCCCTCTTCATAACAGCATTAGGTTGTTCCCTGCAAATTTAACCTAACAAACACTTCTGCTATTAATATACTTCAGAACAATTCTGAAGGTATTATTGTGCAAACACAGGTCATGTATTTAAGACACAAAAGATGCCACATATAATATCTTTAGTGCTTAAACCCAACAAACGTTCCTTTTCTTTTTTAAAAGTCATTTTGAACCACTAAAAATTATAGGGCATCTTTTGGCTTAACTAACCTTGTTCGCACACAAACTCGGATGATCTGATATAGCAAAATCCACACCAACAAAGTTGCACTTGTGGTTTCTGAAATATAACAAAGTGTAGAATAAGTTTGTTCCGATTTTTGTTTTGTTAAAGAAGTACAAACGACCTGAAATAACAAAATTTTTAGCGCTTCCGATTCTAATCGCAAGCACAAATGGAACTGAGTTCTTGTTTGGAGTACAATAACGTTTTTTTGATAATTTATTTTTCGAAATAAACGTTGAAAACTCTCGTAAATTAGTCACAAAGAGAACGGTCCTATCTTACATTTCAACGATTTTTGTCCCCCCTAGGATTGCTCAATCCTTATAATGTAAGAACAAAAATTTTCTTGCAGCAGTTATGGCTTCTCCAGTCGCATTTGGACGAACCTTTGTCTTCTAAATTGGAATCGCAATGGAAACGTTTTTGTCAAAATTTATCCCAGTTAAATAATTTGTACATTTCCGGACAATCTATCTATAAATCTTATAAACAGATTGAAATATATGCCTTTGCGGACAGCAAGGCAGCATATGGCACATGTTTATTGATAAAAAAATAAGATTAACGTTCAGCTTTTATGTTCCAAAATGAGAGTGACTCCTCTAAAATCATTAACAATTTCAAAACTAGATATATGGCGCTTTTGAAGCCCCAGTTCGTACATAAATAAAGGACATTCTAAATTTCAGCATTTTTACAATAACTATATATTTGACTATAATTTTATTGTGGATCAATTCCGAGCTTTGTTTACTAGAAACTTTTGTATCTAACAGAATTACTCAGATTCAATGAAACGGTGATTTATTTTTATGGAAGTATGTTCATACTAATCTAAATCTTGCAGATTTAGTCATACGAGGCGTTTCTGCATATAAACTATCCGATCTGATCCGTCTATGTTGTAGAATGGTCCTGATTTCCTCTCAAGTTCAACCATTAATTATGAATACCGCGCTGTCTTCAACTTATTTTTTGAACGTGTAAGTGTAGAAGCTCATGTCTTCTTATACACCAAGCAATCCATTTAAATCATTTATTCCATTTAACAATTACTCAGACTTAAACTCAAGTGTACACCAGCTTATTGTTTACGACTAATAAAAAAATAATAAACTTGCTATGCAAGGCAAAATATACCTTAACCTGCAAGGAATATCGTGACTCACTCATTCAGTTAGCACAACTTTTACAAAGGAATCATTTTTTAACGAAATTAAAACGTTATCGAACAAAAAAGGGGTTGTCCAAAGATAATGTTTTGGTAAAATTAAATTCTTTTAACGACACAAGAGATAATATTTTAAGAGCTGGAGGTAGGTTTTCTAATTCTAACTTCCATCATGACAAAACATCCAATTTTATCTGCATAAACATCCCTTTTCCAAATTATTATTTTGTTCAGAGCATGGAAGATTATGTCATGCTGGTCCTTCTCAACTTCTCGTATCAGTAAGAGATCAATTTTGGCCTTTAAATGGCAATAATCTATCCAAAGTGACTGTTTACCAATGTATAACGTGTTTTTGGTATCATACAAGAGATATAAGCAATTTATTAGATGTTCTATCTATCATTTTGAATAACAGAAACCGACTAACTTATTAAATGTTAAGTATTCTTATTTGTTTATTACTTGAAGCAAGAGTTGCACAGCTGAGAGTTACATTAAGCAAATAAAAAGTAAAGCACAAATATGTTTCTGTAAAGAAAAACTTTTATTATATTATTGTGACAGGATTGTCAAAAACCAAGTGGTGTGATCAGTTTAAAGCAATGAAATTAAAATATGCACAGTTTACTATTATACAATTCCAATACCGCCTCTTAATTTCAATAAATATAGCTGTACACCTACTTGAATTCATAATTAATTTTTAAAACAAATTCAAATTTTCTCGATGTTTACAAAACAGTATCCGTCCAATTGCTTTCGTCATTATGTCAGCTAGTTGATCAGTGCTGGGTTTGAAAAACAGCTTCACTTTATGATTGGCGATCGATTCACAAATAAAATGATATTTGACATCGATATGTTTCATTCATTTGTGTTCTCGTGGCTCTTCTGCCACCTTTATGCATGATTGGTTATCCATAAAAATAGTTGTTGCATTCATGCGTTTGAAATCAATTTCGTTTAGTAAATTTCGTAATCACTTTGCTACACAAATGCCCTGACCGAGTGATATAAATTCAGCTTCAGTTGAAGATAAGCTTACCGTAGCCTGCTTACGTAATGCTCAATTAATTGTGTTGCTGTATACTTAGAATACATATCCAGAAATCGACTTGCGATCATTTTTGTCTCCAGCCCAATCCGAATCCGTATAACCTATCAACAAATCTTCATCATTTCACTTTCGATAAACCATCTTCAGATCCAGAGTGCCTTTAATATATCTCAAAATTCGTTTTGCATGTCTAAAGTGTTCAACTGTATAGCAACTTTGAAACCGACTGAAGTAGTTTGTAGCTGCACATAAATCTGGACGAGTTGTGAGTGTTGCATATGTTAACACAACCAATTAGTTGCCTGTATGGAACATCAGGCAATTTGTTTGGTCTCCTTTCCTTAAATCCAAACTAAGCTCCATTGGTGTATCAATACTTTTACATTGATTCATGCAAAATTTAATCAAAACTTTGTTTAAATATTGCGTTTGATTCAAAATTATTGTACCTTGGTCAATGTTTTGCTTAATGTTTATTCAAAGAAAAGTGTCAACCTTTCCAATATCAGTTATCTCAAATTGATTGTTTAATAATCCTTTGGTGACCTTAATTTTTTGCTTCACTGATCGTCTTTGGCTATTTCGAATGGACCTGCACCTTGCCGAAATTCTAAATTACTAGAACAGGTGAAATGGCTTGCGTGTTCTAATGAGCTAAAGAGCCAAACTACAGGTCCAACCAAAGTAGTAGGGTCGTTAGTGAGGAACCAGACTAAGACAGGTCCCCGAAAGAGGACAGCGGTTCTTTCGGTACTTAGATTGGCAGAGACCATAGGGGTCGGTATGGCCGTCTAAGACACACTACCGCGATGTGGAAGGCAACGGGAAACCACTACATTATCTCCCAAGTACACAGCGTACTTAAATTGTAACAAACATGATGATATTCTCTAGGGTAAAAGATTCCGGAGTTAAAAAATCCCCCATTCGGATCTCTGGGAGGGGACTACTTCAGAGGATGCGATCGGAAAGTTAAAAATAAGAGTCGGGAACATTCTGCGAGTCGGAACGTGGAATGTTAGAAGTATGAAGCAAGTAGGTAAGCTAGAGAACCTAAAAATCGAAATGAATAGGTTAGCACTAGACATAGTAGGGATCAGCGAAGTTCGGTGGCCAGAAGCGGGAGATTTTTGGAGTGGAGACTTCAGGGTAATTCATACAGGAGCAGAGGAAGGAAATTTGGGCGTGGGGATAGTTATGCGGAAAAAGATAGAATACTGTGTAGAAAATTACTTACAAAAGAACGAAAGAGTACTCATGGTTAGATTAGAATTTAAACCGGTAAACACAGTAATAATGCAAGTATACATGCCCACATCTAGCTAGAGTGACAAAGAGGTAGAAGCCATCTACAAAGATTTCGAAGACATATTAAGATACGTAAAAGGACATGAAAATTTAATAATTGTGAGGATTTTAATGCCGTGGTAGGTGAGGGTAGGGAAGGAGCGGTAATAGGTTTATTTGGTTTAGGCACGAGAAACGACAGGGGAAATAGGCTGGTAGAATTTTGCGACAAGAACAATTTAATCATCACAAACACATTCTTTCAACATCATGCTAGAAGACGATATACGTGGAAGATGCCAGGAGATATAGGAAGATATCAAATAGATTACATTCTTGTTAGACAACGGTTTAGGAATCAAGTAAAAGACTGTAGAAGCTACCCAGAAGCAGATATAGATACTGACCACAACATTGTAATTATGAAGGCCGCACTTAAATTTAAGAATGTGAAAAAAAAACGGAAAAAGACACTTGGACTTAGAGAAACTAGAAGATAAAGATATTCAAGAAAGATTCGAAAAAAGTCAAATGAATTGCTCAAAGATATCGGGAAAATATCTGATACTAAGGAAGTAGAAACAGAATGGAATGACATTGAATCCAGCCTAGATATGGCGGCCAGAGATATTCTGGGGTATATACAAAAAGAAAATAAGAACCATGGATAACAAAGGATATCCTGAATTTAATAGAAGAAAGACGAAAATACAAAAATAAATCAGACGATACAGGAAAACAGAGATACAAAGCCATAAAATGGGAAATTATTCGAAAATGCAGGAAAGCTAAAGAACAATGGATTGATGAAAAGTGCAAAGAGGTACAAACGAAGATGGAAATAGGAAAGACAGACGAAGCATACAAATTAATTAGAATGAATTTTAGGGATATAAAAACGTATAGCAAAAATATAAGGGACGCACAGGGAAACGTCATTATAGAAAACGTAGAGAAAGTGGGTAGATGGCAAGAATATATAGGGAATTTATATGCAGGAGAGGAACTAACTGCATTAGAACAGGAATCAGACATTGAAAATGATGACTTCGGATAGCCTATACTTAGAGATGAGTTTGAATTAGCATTAAAGGGTCTGAAAAATGGAAAGGCGCCGGTACAGATAAGGTGCAAGCAGAAACTCTAAAAGCCGCTGGACAAGTAGTAACAGAACGTCTCTTCCAACTTGTAAGCTGTATGTATGAGACAGGCGAAATACCCAAAGATTTCAAACGTAGCATCATAGTAACTATACAAAAAAAGAAAGGCACGGACAGATGTGAAAATTTTCGAACAATAAGTTTGACAGCACATGTGTCAAAAAAATTAACTAGAATTGTGCAAAGACGAATGGAAAAACGGGCGGAAGAAATACTAGGAGAAGACCAATTTGGGTTTAGGCAAAACAAGGAAACACGGGAGGCTATTTTAGCTCTGAGAGTGATAATGGAGATAACAATAGAAAAAGGTGAAAGCGAGTGTATAGAGTTTCCAGTAACTACTGTGTTCAAAGACAACACACATAAAAACAAGGAAAAAAATGCTTAAAACATATGTGTGGAGCACAGCACTGTATGACTATGAAGCCTGGACAGTAGGAGAAGCGGATAAGAAAAAGGTAGAAGCCTTTGAACTGTAATGCTACAGACGTATGATGAAATCATGGACAAACAAAGTTAAGAACGAAGAGGTGCTAAAAATGGTAGAAGAAAGAAATATGTGGAAAACGGTATAGAATAGAAGAAATAGGATGATAGGCCACATCCTATGGCATGAGGGAATAGTGCGAAATATACTAGAAGCAGAGATAGGAAAAAATAGAAGAAGAGGTAGACCTAGGTTAGACTACTGCACACAGATAGTGAAAGATGTAGGCTGTAGGAGTTTCAGAGAAATATTTAGGCTAGCTCAGAATAGAAATCAATAGAGGTACGCATCTAACTAGTTCCAAGACAGAAGAACTAGTGGTAAAAAAACAATTGTAGTTAAACCTGTCCCAAGATGGATAAATTAATGACGAAAAAAGTAACTCTAAACATGAAGATAATTATAAACAACTACAAGTATTGGTTGGGCAATATTCTCGAATAATGTTAATTGTGTGAAGAATTTACTGGAAAACTATTATTTCGGCAAATGTTTGTGTTGGGAGATCTTGGCAGCCACAGGCTGCTTAAATCTCTTCACTGAATCTCAGTGTCAGTGAAATAGGGCATAACATTAGAAAACAGGAGAAGGGGAACCGAGCTGTATACATGCTGAATGAGAATTTCAGGCAACTGTGCAGGCTAGCTCAGAATATAAATAAGTGCAGATAATTGTCCAACCAGTTTTGAGACAAAAAAACCTAATAACGAAAAAATAATGACTGATAAATCTGATGATTATTATAAGCAACTACAGGGGTTGGTTGTGAAATATCTGCAACTAATGTTGACTGTGCAAAAAGATATATTGGAAAAAATATTAAATCGATAAATGTTTAACTGCTGGGGGAACTTGGCAGACACAGGCTGCTTACCCCCCTTCACAACCTTACATGTGATTTTCCAATGCCCCACCCGAAGGTACTACATTGGTCAGGAAGCAAGTTTTTTTTACCTAGAAAATTTGGAATTTTGCCGAATCCTTGCTGTAGCAAGCAAGGTAGGGATCTTTAACGTGAGTGACAACGCTCACACACGGGACCTCCATTTTACCTCTCATCCGAACAAGGGTGTATTTTTGTGAAAAATGCTCGCCTAACATTTTTCAAGCGAATTGTGTCGAGATTCGAACCCGGAACTTTGGGCGTAGTAATCACACACATACCACTACACCACAAAGCCGTCTGAATGTCGGGGAAATAGGGTATATAATTGTAAAACAATAGAAGGGTACTGAACTGCATCTAACAAGAAAGAACGGCGCCTATGATAAAAGACAACAAACATAGAACAAGAAGAAAATTGTTGAAAGCATATGTGTGGAGCACAGCACAGTATGCCTATGAAATACGGGCAGTTTTAAAAGCAGACAAAAAAACGGTAGCAGCCTTTTGAAATGCTGTGCGTCAGATGTATGAGGATCGACAGAAAAAGTTAATAACAAATAGGTTATAGAAATAGTAGGGGAAGAAGGACATCTGGTGAAGAAAATAGAAGAAATAAAAGGGCAGAATACGTTCTAAGGCATTTTTGGGGAATAGTATGGGATATATTACAAGCCGAGATGGGAAAAAAGAGGTAGATGTAGATCTAGATCAGATAGTGATAGATACACACTGTGCAAATTTCAGAATCTGGTTAGTTCAGAATAGGAAAAAATGATGGTATGCGTCTAACCAGTTTCAGGACTGAGAAGACCTAATGATGATGACGATTTGATTTGTACTTATTTAAAAAATTCGATCCTATTACTCCGTTTATTTCTGATTCGAAATCATTCATTACAACAAAACTATGAAAAACTGAGATATTTCCTATTTTAATTGGTAGATTAACGGTTCCAATCGCTTTCGTTTGACCCGATACTCCTTGAATAAAGATTTGCTTACTGTTTCAATATTTACTCGAGTTGTTAAACTAGAAATGAAAATTACACTTATTGATGCCCCTGTATCTACAATTAATTTAATGTTATCATTATTGTATCCTACTTCTATGAAACTTATACGATTAAGATTTAAAATGTGAGTATTTTCTAACTTACTCTTGGGGGTCTCGAAATAATGCTTTCAGTTCCCTAGTTCGGTCTGATGTATCTTCTGTGGTGTGTTGATCTGACGAGTTGATATAAAAATTTCAATGGTTTCTCCTATTATAAAATTGATTACCTTTTACTGGTTTGTTGACATTTGCATTTCCTTGGCCTTTAGTGTATGTGCGTTAATTATTTCCTTGACTTTGATGTCTGAAGTACGTTGACTTCTATTTGTACCGTGGTTATGATATTTTATGCGCCTAGTAAAATGACGAACTTTTCCGGTTGCATAATATATTTGCCGAGGTTTATTTGCAATTTCTTCTTTCGTGGCTATTATCACGTTTTTTGATTTATTATAATTTTGAGTTTTTAGAATTGTTTTTAAATTCTCGTCCCTAATCCCGTTTGAAAATACGTTTAATGCAATTTTTTTTGTTCGCGGTTGTTAAAATTTTAAATACTTGTTCGTCACCGTTTGCTTGAGCTAATCTTAAATTGACTATTAATTGCTCGATCATTTTGCCAAAATTTTCAATTGATTTATTATTTTATTTATTCAGCAACTTCTCAACAGCACAAAGTCATTGCAGAGAAGGTAATATAACATAAACAATTGGTAACTTATGGCTAATATAACATTAACATAAACTTAATAGTTTAAGATTATATTACAATCCAACATTTTGATGTAATATTGATAATCTTTTATCTTAAGATATTGTAAATAATGTATCGTAATTCCAGCAAAAGTGGTGCAAAAATATCCACATCTAAACAAAGCAGATTAAACATTTTGGCAACAACTACTAGTATTGATCAACTTGCAATTAGGTTATACGACAGTCCCTCGTTATAATTTGATGCCATTAATTTTTAACATATGGTATTATAATAGTCATTTGATATTTTATCCAATAAATATTTTCTAATCTCAGATGTAGTGGAATTAAACAAATCTAAATCAGCACATGTGACGCTACAAAACAACACAACACAGGGACGTACTCGATATAGTTCAATACTAATCACAAAAGAGGAAAGGGCAAATAATACCTTTCCGGGTAGTCGGAGTCAACAGCGTCCATATGCCCTGGACCAACCCAGTACTGAGGCCGGGGTGGGGTAGACCATAAACAACCAGCCAAATGAGCGCCACCTAAATCTATAACAGCTGTACTCCGACGGGACTGAAATAGGAAATCCTCACGCTTACCTGTAACACCCAAATCAGCAAAAATTCTCCTCACACCTCACACTCGAGTAATACAAAACTATCTTTTACATACAGTATTGACACTTTACTACAAACATATAATATATTTATAACAACAGTAAACATATAAAAAGGCTCCAATTACCCACCCACTTGTTATGGTGTAATTTCCAATAAACAAACAGCAAATAACCTGATTGTATAACTCTTACTGCTACTTTTACTATTATATTTAACGCAATTCAGCCAACCTATTGAAACAAATCTGCCAAGATGGCAGAACAGAATGACTATTAAATAATGTTAAGGGTGGTACACCAGGATCCTCGTAGATTGACCCTTGAACGCTGAGGGCATTGGTATAAACTATAATTATACCTATAATGATCGGTGCATTGGCTAAACTTCACACACGTGTTAAAATTGTGAATAATGTAAATTACAAATTAGTAAATCTGAACCCACCCTATAATAAATGTGTAAAGAAAACAGTCTTCAGTAAAGTGTTATTAAATGTAAAAAAAAAAAAAAAAAAAGTCTTCAACAAGCACTATCAACCAGACGGTTGCAGTAGAAAAATTAAATGTGGAACGACTCACCCACAGCTGCACTAGTCGTTGTAAGCTGATCTTAGCATAAGCCAACTAAGGATTGCGACGGCAAAATAACGACTGGAGCTATTATTAGGGCTAAACTGAAAACTGCAGATCGAGACTGAAAACTGCAAAACTGGGATTTGAAGACTTAGAACTTGGAACTTGGCACTTGGAACTTGGAACCCTAAAATTTATAACCTATAACTTCCATTAATATATTCACGACTTCTTACCGGTCAATTCCGGGTCCAGTACAAAACAACAAACGAAAAATGTACAAGTGGTCACCAAATACAACGGTCGAGGATTCACTTTAGATCTACAATAGCATAAAAGTTATCTATTTGAAAAATTCTTCGATACTTACGAATCGCCGAAATCCCAATAAGGAAATAAGAAAATTATTTCAAATCACAACGAATAATTTCCTTCAATTAATCCGCCAATACCCTTTCAATAAAGGAGGAAATACAACGTTCCAACGGCGTAATTAAAATTGCTCGATTCGAATCAAGAGTGTAATCAAGAGTATTGTGTTGAGACCATCAAAGCTAGTCCGGGAACCGGTACCTGATAACACGGCGTGCTATCACTATTCAATTCATACAATCTAATTTGGAAAGAATATACTTTTGAAGTACACTGCTAAATGCAAATGTTGTTATGAAAATTACGACCGTAACAACTCCCTTCTTACCCAAAAAAAAAGAAGCTAGCGCTGGGGTTCGAACCCACGCATAACCATAACAAAGACACCAAATCCGAAGTTTCTTCGCCTTCAAGTAACCTTTGACGACAAAAGTTACTCAAAGTACAGTAAAAGGGAACAAAAACCGACAAAACTACTGAAGAGCACCAAAGTGCGCAACGTATCCCAAATACTGAAATCCAAAATCAATGAGCGGAACAGAACAAAATAACTAAACAACAGACAACAAAACTTAGTCAAGGATCAGGACGGAGATCCTTGGCGTGCCACAATCCAACACTACGACCATCATCAGTCTCCAACTGATAAGTCCACGGAGAAACGCATTTAGAGATAGTAAAGGGTCCTACGTACTTGGGTGCAAGCTTATTTGTAAAATAAGCCGCGGCATCCGAGTGTACAAAATTTTGTGCCACACTTTTGGCCCACAACATAACTATCGGGGCGGCGACGTAGGTCGTACACCTTTTACTACGTACAAAAGCTCTGTCTAAACGAGCACGAATATCTTTAAAACCTTTTCAAAATTGGAGGTCGATCCACAGGAAGCACAGGATCTTGCCCAATGTCATCACTCATGGGGACTTTGGGTAAATCGTGACTTTACCCCTATGATGCATTTCACGACCAAAGTTCACGAAGTACGGCGTGAGACCAGTAGCCTCATGTCTCGACGTACGAACTGCGCATGCGGCTTTCTGAAGCAACGAAGCCCATGTACGTTGATTGTCTTTAACAAAAGAAGCCAATATAGTTTTCAGAGAACGGTGCTGTCGTTCGGCAGCATTCGGCTGAGGATGATAATTTGCCGTATGGCTGACCTTAACACGATAGGCATCCATCAGAGATTTAAACTGACGTCCCTGAAATTGATTGCCGTTATCACAAATTATGGTACGGGGGACACCGAATAAACAAAACACATGGTCCTCTAATAATTCAACAAGCTTGGATGAAGTAGCCTCTCTCATGGGGAGAAAAATACAAAACTTACTGAAATAATCCTTTACACTCAACACATACTTGTATCCGGAAGTGGATCTTGGAAACGGTCCAACAATGTCAACAAAATAAGTTCCCAAGGTCTTGAGATATCTGGGCAGCCCAAAAGGTATCCAGCAGGTGGTTTCTGTTCAACCTTGCAAGCAATGCAAGTATGACAGTTACACACATATTTTGAACATCACTTTTGGCTTTCGGCCAAAAGTACCTAGAACTAATTCGATGGTAGGTTTTAAAACACCTAAGTGGCCTGATGTAGGCTCATCATGATTATTACGCACAATCTCCAATCTATGGGACTTGGGGACTACGATCTTCCACTCAGAAGCAGCCGATTCTAAATCAGGGTATGGGGACTTACACTTTTGAATAAATTTGACCCATCAAATCGCCATAAGGAAATCTAAGGGATCTTTCGAAATCTGATCACACATTTTGTGAAACCAACGATCTTTTATATTTTTAAAATGTGGTTCCGGGTTACTAGGGGTCCGATCTGGTTAATAACAGGCACAAAACGAGATAAAGCGTCGGGGACAACGTTGTCTTTGCCACGACGGTGGACAATATCAAAACTGAATTGTTGTAAACGGACACTCCAACGCGCTAAACGACCAGCAGGGTCTTTTAAATTATCTAGCCAAAGTAAAGCAAAGTGGTCCGTAACAATCGTGAAGTGGGAACCTTCAACAAAAGATCTGAACTTGCCGATAGCCCACACTACCGCAAGACACTCTTTCTCAGTGGCGGTAAATTTCCGCTCGCTAGGACTCAGAGATCTGCTAATATAACTTATCACCTTTTCGCCATCGGGGTGAATTTGGGATAAAACAGCGCCAAGCCATAATCACTGGCATCTGTTTGGATAGTAAATGGTAATTCAAAGTCGGGACAACTCATAATGGGAGCTGATACTAGAAATTTTTAATTTCAGTAAAAGCGGACTCGCATTCATCGGTCCATAAAATTTATGGCCCTTTTGCATTAATTTATTTATAGGCTACTACCGTAGAAAGTTTGGAAGAAAACGGCGATACCAACCGCATAAACCCAAAAAGCGGCGGACTTCAAGAACGTTGCTAGGTTGAGGAAGATCCAAAATGGCCGAAACCTTTTCGGGATCAACGTGCAACCCTTCCTTATCAACGACGTAGCCTAGATATTTGATTTCGGGTCTACAAAGTGACATTTCTGTCGAGCTACAGTTAAACCAGCCGATTTCAACCGACGGAAAATTTCTTTGGTTACTTCTAAATGTTTATTGAAGTCGTTAGTAGCAATAACCAAATCATCAAGATAGACATATACGTAGGAATCGAGGTCAAGACCGATAACGCAGTCAATAAGTCTCTGCCACGTAGCGGGACTATTATGTAAACCGAAAGGCATTCGGTTGAACTCGAAGAGACCTCTATCGGGAACGCTAAAAGCAGTAATTGGGCGGGACGGTTCAGCTACCGGCACTTGCCAGTAGGCGCTTTTAATATCAATCGAAGTAAGGTACTTGGCGTCGCGAAGTTTATCGAGGTCGCTGAAACTAAAGGCAGGGGTAGGCGTCGCGTTCGGTGACCTTATTTACCTTCCGGTAATCAACACAAAACCGATAGCTGCCATCCTTCTTTCTCGCCATAACCACCGGTGACGACCAAGGACTTGAAGATGGACTAACAACACCTTGTTCTAACATGATGTCCAACTGGGAATTGACAATTTTTTTAAGGGTTGGAGACAAAGGGTAAAACCTTTGCTTTATTGGTTCAGCACTTGTGCTTATCACATGTTCTACCAAGTGAGTGCAACCTAGTGCGTCGGGCATATCTTTAAATAATTGTTCAATCGTCGAATTTAGTAGGGCTGTATGTTCTGGGTTAAGTTTATCATCCGATTGTATACTAAATAGGTTTGGTGTTACTGAAGAAAACTGCCATAGACCGTGGCGTAAGTCAGGTACAACACCCATACTAAACCAAAAATCGGTACCAAGAATCAACGGATCTGGTACGGAAGGAATCACCAGAACTTTTATGCAGACAACTTTATTTTGTAATTTAATTGGTAAATTATAAGTGCCACTAATGTTACACATTTGACCATTAGCAACGCGGCATGCTTGAATGTTACTAGTTTGAAGTTTTATATTTAATTTACGGAGATTGTCGTAACCAGCTTGGCCTAATATTGTGGGAGGCTCCACTATCAAGCAAACCGAGCATGGATATTCCATAGATGTCCACTTCGAAATAAGGACGTTCGTCGTCTATAACATTCGCCAAAACAAAATTAAGGGTGGCTTTAATAGTAGGGTTAAGATCGTTGTTGGGGTTATTTTTCTTGACAGGTCGATCGGATTCGGGGTTGACACAGAGCGCGCAGACCGATCTATCGGCGGCCCAATTGTCCGTTTCCCGAACACTGGGGACAATTTCGTACGGTATAGTTGGCAGTACCGCATTTAAAGCAGCGTAACTTTCTTGGTTGAAGGCATAATCGAAATGGGTGCCCTTCTTTGTCGCAATTCCAACACTTAATTGCAAACAAGTTCGGTTGGATCTGGTTCACCGATTGAATTGGTGTCTCAGAAAACTCATAATTTAAAAATGGATTGGTATTGTTCACGTTAGTATTAACAAAAGCATAGTCGGGACTACTGTCCTCGATTTGACACAAAACAGCTTTGTGTTTCGATTTATGGTAAGCTAAATCAGGTTCAAGTAAACCTTGTGAATTTGACGGGGGTGGGCGGTATTGCCTTGCCCTCAAGTGGGTTTCCTCAAGAGTTTGCCCTAACTGTGATAACTCCGCCATTGTCTTTATGGGTGCAATGCCAATTGCGCTTGAATGTGCGGCAACAAATTACGTTTAATTAATTGGATTCTACTATTTTCGGGAGGAGGGTGACGCAAACGACTAAACATATTTTCCATCACCGAAATAAATATAACAATTCTTTCATCGGGCCTTGCGTCCGTGATCGAATTTCTTCTTGAAGGATGAATTCATAATCATAAGGTAGAAAAGCTTGACGTAATCTAGTTTCTAAGTCTTGCCATGAATTAATGGTATGTTTATTCGCCCTATACCATATAAGTGTTGCCCTTGAAGCAATTCGATTACCGAATTGAAAACATGGTGTTTGATACACCGCGCGAGTCCATAGTTCTTCCACGCGCTGTGAAAATCGTTCACACTAGTAGAGCCGTCAAAGTGCAATTCCATTTGTACAATGGAAGGCAATTCTTTTTACATCCGAAAAATTTCTCCGTACCGGACTAGGTGAGAAATCCGTTCTGTCTCAATAAACGGGTTATCGTCATTTAAATTTATGTTATTATTGTGCGTTACTTCAGGCAATAATAAATTGGGTTGATCTAAAACATGACCCGAAGTATGCGGGATGTCTAAGTCCATTAACGACATTTCGCCTTGATCTGAAATTGTTGACACTTGTCTAACAATAGCGGCTTTATTCTGAATTTCAGTTAAAAGTTTATTAGACTTAAGCATTTGTTTGTAAGTTCATTTTTCCGAATTATTTCATCTTCATTAGAAAAAACCCCGGTTATCAATATGTGAAAGTCGCGTAGATATGCGTTTTGATTCATTAGAATGGTTAGAATAATTAAAATTGTTTAAGTCATTATCTAGATTATTAAGCTTGGCTAAACAAATAGCAAGCTCTGTACCAGGTATAATATTTAAATTTTCATTAGGCACTAATTCCAACGTGACACTTACTTGTAGTAAGTCTCTTAATAATTTACGTTTATCTTCTACATTGGCTTTGGTTAAACAAAGACCGCGTATTCTCAATTCATACGAAATTTCATCAGATAATAGTCGATTTACGTCCATATCGATTAACAAAATTCAACACTTCAATTCAAAACAAATGTACTGATTAGCAACCAGCGATATAAATCAGAAACAAAACAAGCCTTCACGTTGGGCCAAGAATGTGACGCTACAAAACAACACAACACAGGGACGTACTCGATATAGTTCAATACTAATCACAAAAGAGGAAAGGGCAAATAATACCTTTCCGGGTAGTCGGAGTCAACAGCGTCCATATGCCCTGGACCAACCCAGTACTGAGGCCGGGGTGGGGTAGACCATAAACAACCAGCCAAATGAGCGCCACCTAAATCTATAACAGCTGTACTCCGACGGGACTGAAATAGGAAATCTCACGCTTACCTGTAACACCCAAATCAGCAAAAATTCTCCTCACACCTCACACTCGAGTAATACAAAACTATCTTTTACATACAGTATTGACACTTTACTACAAACATATAATATATTTATAACAACAGTAAACATATAAAAGGCTCCAATTACCCACCCACTTGTTATGGTGTAATTTCCAATAAACAAACAGCAAATAACCTGATTGTATAACTCTTACTGCTACTTTTACTATTATATTTAACGCAATTCAGCCAACCTATTGAAACAAATCTGCCAAGATGGCAGAACAGAATGACTATTAAATAATGTTAAGGGTGGTATACCAGGATCCTCGTAGATTGACCCTTGAACGCTGAGGGCATTGGTATAAACTATAATTATACCTATAATGATCGGTGCATTGGCTAAACTTCACACACGTGTTAAAATTGTGAATAATGTAAATTACAAATTAGTAAATCTGAACCCACCCTATAATAAATGTGTAAACAAAACAGTCTTCAGTAAAGTGTTATTAAATGTAAAAAAAAAAAAAAAAAAGTCTTCAACAAGCAATATCAACCAGACGGTTGCAGTAGAAAAATTAAATGTGGAACGACTCACCCACAGCTGCACTAGTCGTTGTAAGCTGATCTTAGCATAAGCCAACTAAGGTTGCGACGGCAAAATAACGACTGGAGCTATTATTGGGGCTAAACTGAAAACTGCAGATCGAGACTGAAAACTGCAAACTGGGATTTGAAGACTTAGAACTTGGAACTTGGCACTTGGAACTTGGAACCCTAAAATTTATAACCTATAACTTCCATTAATATATTCACGACTTCTTACCGGTCAATTCCGGGTCCAGTACAAAACAACAAACAAAAATGTACAAGTGGTCACCAAATACAACGGTCGAGGATTCACTTTAGATCTACAATAGCATAAAAGTTATCTATTTGAAAAATTCTTCGATACTTACGAATCGCCGAAATCCCAATAAGGAAATAAGAAAATTATTCAAATCACAACGAATAATTTCCTTCAATTAATCCGCCAAAACCCTTTCAATAAAGGAGGAAATACAACGTTCCAACGGCGTAATTAAAATTGCTCGATTCGAATCAAGAGTGTAATCAAGAGTATTGTGTTGAGACCATCAAAGCTAGTCCGGGAACCGGTACCTGATAACACGGCGTGCTATCACTATTCGAATTCATACAATCTAATTTGGAAAGAATATACTTTTGAAGTACACTGCTAAATGCAAATGTCGTTATGAAAATTACGACCGTAACACACAAAATAAATTAAACATTTTGGCGGAACGAACTAACGTTGAATGCATTATGTAGTTAGTTCTAGGACAATCATACATGAAGGTCTGAGCGGTTCTCATTGATATTCCTGATGGCACCTTTAACGAGATTGTACTTAACAGATCAGGACAGTCAATATCTGCATTACAAAGTTTATATAAAAATAAAATGTCAGCTATGAATCTTCTTTTACAGAGGCTGATAGTATTAAAATTATTAAGTAATAGTTCATATGATAGAAACAGGGGGTAGTTTCCTTCCTGCTTGAATAGTACATGTTTCAGAAATCTTTTCTGATGTAGCTAGGAGACCAAACTGAGGAACAATATTCCAACTTTGACCTAACAAAACTATTAAAAAGTGTGATGAGTGTATTAGGATCTCTAAATTCCTTACAATTCCTTATGATGAAGCCTGTTGTAATATATGACTCCTTGATAATTTGCAGAATATGTGCTTGAAAATTGAGTTTAACATCCAATGTAACTCCTAAATCTTTTATTTTGAATATGGGCAATATTGGTTTATCATTCATATAGTACTCAAAATTTGTATTGTTAATTTAATGGGAAAATTTGATATGAAGGCATTTATCATAGTTAAAAAGAAGTTTATTTCTTATTGACCAGCTTAGTAAACTATTCAGATCATTTTGCAGCATGTCACAATCCACCACTGATGTAATTTGTGTATACAGTTTAATGTCGTCTGCAAACAATAAAATCTCAGATTAGATTGTATCAACTATATCATTAATAAATATTAAAAAGAGAAGAGGACTTAAATTTGACCTTATGTTATTGTTAACAACATATAAATTCCTTGAGTCAAGATATGACTTTAGAAATTGCACTAGACCAGTAGGAAAATTGCATTGGAACTCTAATTTATGGAGTAGCACAGAGTGAGAAACTCTGTCAAATGCCTTAGAAAAATCTAAGTAGAAAGCATCAGCCTCACAAGAATTATCGAAGGCTTTCAAAATATATGTACAAAAGATTGTAAGATTCGTTACCGCAGAACGAGTAGACATAGACCCATGCTGTTTGACTGATATCAAAGGCATAATAGCTGTATATATGTATTTGTATAGAATAATTTCAAATGCCTTAGAAAATCATGATAGAATAACTGGACGATAGTTTTCAATTTCATTTTTATGACCTTTTTTAAATATCGGACACACCTTACGTATTTTCCACTTGTTCGGAAAGCAGTGGGTTGATAATGACAAATTAAAAATATACTGCAGTGATCTAGTGAAAAAGTTTTTACAACCCTTTAATATATATGTTGGAAAATTATCGTCTCCCATAGAAGTTTTGGTTTTGAGTTTACCAATAGCTTCTAAAACGTCTTTTTCAGAGACAGATTTTAGATCTACAAAAACAGAGATATTGGAATCGAAATAATCATCTCCATCATAAGGTAATACTGTATCTTCATATACACAGGAGAAGTGATGTGCAAAAGCATTAACAATACTTTTATCATCACTGTATGTAACTCCTTTATAAACTAAAGATGTCGGGATCCTAGAAGTGTTCATTTTTTTTATTAATATAAGCGAACAGCTTCTTAGGATTGCGTTTTACATCATGCTCTATTTGAGACATGTATGCCATTTGTGCTATTCTAACATCTTTATTAAGTCGTGCCCTAAGCTGTTTGTATATTGTTATGTCATTAATGTCGTTTGTAAATTTACACTTATTTCTATATTTTTCTTTCAATTTAAGATTATAAATAATATCAGAGTTATACCATGGAGGATATGTCTTAAAGGCAGTTTTGGTTTGAGGTACTGTCTGAATGAAGATAATAGCATAAAATTATTCAACACATTCCTCTACACTTGTAGCCTTGAAAATTGGATCCCAGTTCACTTCTAAAAACAAATAATACATTTTTTTGAAATCTGCCTTTTTGAAATTATATGCCAGACATTGAGAAATTTTATGTCTACTGGGCGATTGAAGCCGAAAATTAATTTCTAAGGACAGATGATAGCTATCTTCTGGAACTAAGATAGCATCACTCTTGGTCACATTACATGGTTGGTTGCATAGCACGACATTCAAAATCCGTAAACTTGCATTCTTCACTTTATTATATTGTTTGGCACCTAGTAATTCCATAAAATATTGGTAATGGAAAATTACAGTGTTGCAATAGTCGTCATGTATACCATCATATAAATTAACCAGTTGTGGTATATTTAATTCACCCACTAATACCAAATTGTCATTATCTATTAATTGTGATGCAAGATGGTCAAAAAAGTGCTGATAAACCTCTAATCCCATTGCTGGTGGTATCTAGAAAGCGAGCATATATCATTTTGCATGTCCAAAGTTAATTGCAATAGCTAATATGTCAATATTTTAAATTAATTAATAAAAGAAAATTAAACTGTGTATAGTTTACAAGTGGCTATTGATAAAACGTTGCTCCAGTTCCGGTGGAACCAATGCACAGGACGTTGTGATGGAAATCAGTGGAGCACTGGTGTCTTTCAAGCATATCCAAACCCAGTAATATGCCCATGCATTGTTCTTCTGAAACGAAAAGCTGGTTGTCAAATAATCAGATTTAATTTGTATTTGAGTCATGTGAATTCGTCCTATAGTTTTTTGTACATTTGTGGCAATGCCTGCCCGTTGGTTATCAGCCAGTCTTACAATGTTACATCTCTTTGCACAAGAAATTCATATTGTTGTGGTTTGTGCACCTTGGTCAATAAAAGCCCTGGCGGGGATGCCGTTTACCCTGCAATTAATGTGTGGCATAGTGGTATTTATGGACGTTTCAGGATTATTCTCCATTGCAGTTTCCATATTAGATTCAATGTTTTTTGTGTGAGTTTCTTCAGATATTACTTGCTTTGTTTCAGTATTAGAAGAGTGGGCTATCATCATTTTTACTCTTTGACAATCTCGTTCTGAACTAGCGTGTGCTTGTTTATGTAGAACGTCTCTGAATGTATCGATGTTTCCAATTATTAGGGCGTCAGCAACTCGAGGATTGTTCTGCTTAAAGAGAATAAGTTGGTTAGAGTCTGTCAGCGTATCGCTTATCGATACTGGATTATCTTCTGTTGCTGCATGAGGTTTTTTCAATGGTGATAATGATTGTGGAACCTGGATGTCGCGGAAGTTAGTTTTTGTTTTGTCCTATCAGTCGGAGCGTTGGTATGAGCGTCAAATGGTTTTGGGATTAGGTTAGTATCGCCTACTCTTGGATTTTTGGGTTGATTTTCAGCTAGTTCATAGAATAGGACATACGCTTTTCCACTTACTAGTGCAGTGGAAAATATCTTGCTCACTACAGAGTCGTTGTATTCATACCATGTAGATGAATATGGGTGTCAACAGTGTGCAGGCGGCTCCGTGGCGTAGTGGTATGTGTGTGACTACTGCGCCCAAGGTCCCGGGTTCGAATCCCGACACGGTCCGCTTGAAAAATGTTAGGCGAGCATTTTTCACAAAAATACACCCTCGTTCGGATGAGAGGTAAAATGGAGGTCCCGTGTGTGGGTGTTGTCACGCACGCTAAAGATCCCTACCTTGCTTGGAACAGCAAGGGTTCGGCAAAATTCAAAATTTTCCAGGTAAAAAAAACTCGCTTCCTGGCCAATGTAGTACCTTCGGGTGGAGCATTGGAAAATCAAATGTAATGTCAACAGTGTGCTGTATAACGTCCACTGTATGTCGTACCAATGTGATTCAATATTGCATATAAGTTATAAATATAGTGCTCTGAACTGTTTTGGGAATTATAATTTGAATAAAGGCCGCTATACTTGCGGCCACGTCCCCAATGCTCCACCCGAAGGTACTACATTGGGTTTAAACGCGAAAAATAAACGTGCTTCTGATTTATTCTAACTTCATAATTAATCCATCCTAAATAAAAATCTAACAGACTGAAACAAAAACTAAAAACAGGGTTTAAATAATGGTATCCCTAGCGTTGACTTTGGAGTGTGCCCGATCAACAAGATGAGCAAAAATGAGAGGGGGAGGAATCCGTAATATCGGATAGCAGACGCCGGCTCTGCTTACCAGTGCAACCTGAAGGGTCGACTTAAAACTATCCAAATCTAGCTAGCTAATTTAAAATGGATTCAAATTTCTAAGCATTTGCCAAATGTATTAATAGTGAATCCAGCTATTTTGCCTGCTTTATATATTTACAAATTCGTTAAGCATTCCACCGTTCACCAGATACTGCGAGTGGTGGAGCACATCGCGGAAGGCTTCAACTGGCGACAGTCAACCGGCGCAGTGTTCCTGGATGTATCTAAAGCTTTCGATAAGGTCTGGCACAACGGCCTACTCTACAAGATGCTGGAGAGGGGTTTACCACGCGCTCTCGTCCACCTGACAAGATCCTATCTTCACGATAGATGGTTTTGCATCAGGCTGGACGGGTGCGGTCGACGGCGGAGAATCAGGGCTGGGGTACCCCAAGGCTCTCTCCTCTCGCCGGCACTCTTTAGCATCTTCGTGAGCGACCTACCGAAGACGGCAGACACCAGGATAGCACTATACGCCGACGACACAGCCATTCTAGCCAGGTCCGTGCTCCGCGCCTCATTATGCAGAGACTGCAAAGCGGCGATGGGACGCTCTTGAGGAGTGGCTAAGACTCTGGCGAGTCGAGGTCAATCCAGAAAAGAGCACGGCAGTTTTCTTCTCGAAGCGACGTCACCGACCTGGAGACGATGTCAGGCGTTCGACAGACCGATACCTTGGCGTCCAGGCGTCAAGTATCTAGGGTGTTCCTTGATTCTCGGCTGACCTGGAAAGCTCACATCGAGTATGCGGCAAACAAGGCCAAGGGTGTTATGGCTCAGCTATACCCCTTGACCAATCGCCGAAGTAGGCTGAACGCTTCAAACAAGCTTAGGCTCTACCAGGCGATAACCAGACCGACGTTGGCATACGCATCAGTGGTGTGGGGTAACGCAGCGGAAACGCATATGCGGAAACTCCAGGTCATTCAGAACAAGGCCCTAAGGGAGTCTTCGAGCTCCTGGTACGTCAGAAACGCTCAGCTTCACAGAGAGGCAAATCTGCAAACCGTCAAGGAATGACTCGTCGACGCAAAGAGGTTTTACGGATCTCTTGAAGATCACGAAAACCAGCTCATACGCGCTCTGGGCGCGTATGAAGAAGCCTTATGGCGACGACATATGCACCCCAGTGCGATGCTCCGGCAATGAGAATTGCTGCGATTCTATCAGACGTCCGAAAGGAATAAACTGAACGTAACGCCATGTTTTTTTTTTTTTTTTCTAATCGCGACGGCGGTGAAGGACCTAGAGGCGTCGCCGTGGATCAATGTAGTAAGCGTAAGACTACGGATCCCAAGGTCCCGGGTTCAAATACCGACACGGCCGACTGCTTGAAAAATGGCAGGTGAGCATTTTTCACAAATATTACGCCCTCGTTCGGATGAGAGGTTAAATGGAGGTCCCGTGTGTGAGTGTTGTCACGCACGTTAAAGATCCCTACCTTGCCTGAAACGGCAAGGGTTCGGCAAAATTCTAAATTTCCAGGCAACAAAAAACTCGCCTCCTGGCCAATGTAGTACCTTCGGGTGGAGCATTGGAAATGTAAATGAACGGTGAAGGACCTAGTCCAGGTACGCTAGTCACGGGATCCCTATAAACGTCCTTTGACAAGGGATCTCGAGTCCGACACCAAAGTGGATTTTTAGTGGGTATGTCCTTGCTCCGGCAAGGAAGAGTCCCACACAGCGGATATAAAATCTTTTACCACTATTAAAAAAAAAAAAAAACGTACAAATTCGTCCTCACTGATCTAAGTATTTTATCCTAAATTTGTCCCTACCGTTCCCCATCATTCCCTAACTGACATATTATATATACAATCTTCTTTTCTATTTATACTGCGACCAAAAATTGGCAACAGAATTAAATCAAGCCACAAATCAATATAATGCAGGAAAAATATGTGTAAAAATAAATATAAATATATAAATAAACATATAATAAATATATAAATAAATATCTGAATAAGCAAAAGCATGTAACCGTGCATATATTAGCAAAAGCAAATACATTATCAGGTGCACTCGCATGAGCATTATATCGACTAGCGCCATTACACAAAAACGAGCTTGTTAGATTATTTCAAAATCTGTTTAAAATCACAAATCAATGCTCATGCGAGTACAGCCGCCACAATTTTATTCTTACCTCCAATATAAATTTCTCCAGCATCCAAAGATCTGGTCGTCTACCTACATCTATTGGATTTCTACTTTTATGGGAGAGTTGAATATGCACGGTTAAAGTCCTGGTGGATATGCACTAAACGTTCTGGGGTGATCACAATCACTATCACTTCACTTTTAAGTCCTGGGGGGATGCGTGGTTTCACTCTATTTTATTATTTCTTTATTTATTACACTTATTTAAATTAATGAGGTTTCCTGATTTAGTTTGTTGATATTTATTTGTTTCGTTTATTCCCGATTTTCCGCGCGTAGAAGGTGGAACAGTGATTGTTTTAGTGGTGTGTTCATCGTGCATATTAGAGTTTTGGGTATACTTATTTAATTATTATTATTATTGGTTTTCTTTCTTTTTTTTCTTTTTGTTTTTTTTTGTGTTTTTTTGCAGATTTTGGTTATAATGCTCGTATCATGTCAAAAATCACGCCAGGTCAAAATCTATAATTTCTTAATCCTCCCACCATCCTCTCCCGACTTACACACGATTATCACCGTCTAACTGTTTTGGGCAGCGTAATCTTTCATGTCCAAATCATTTATTGGAAAATTTATAGTTGTTAACAGTTTCCCTCCTAGTTTTCTTATAGATGGAAAGCGTTTTAAGTGTAACACTAATATTTTAGTAAATTTTTGTATAGAGAGGGATGTTGTGCAGTTTCTTCTTTCCTTACATTTTGAACAAGTAGGTTTCTCGTCTCCATGTATTGGTGTCTCTTTAGTAAAATAATCTAAACATTGTTGCAATCTTAATTGGCCTATATTTTGAGCTATAGAAAGCGATAAATCCCAGAATGGGTCAAAAGTAATAGAACAGTGTCCACAATGTATACAACATAATGTAGATTTCAACTGTCCCACAAAAACGTCAACTTTCGAATTTTCGATTTTTAAATATTGTTGCCATGATGCGGAAGCTTTGTCGCAATCGTTGAGTTTCTCATCTATTTCTGGAAATATTTTCGTAAGTTTATTGGCCTGATTAATGTCTTTTTGTAGGCCTTCTAATAAATAACGTAAAAACTCTTGTGCATCTTGTTGAGAGTTGCCTGAGAAACTGGGTGCAAAACTTTCAATTTGTGATTTTCAGACTACAGTTCGTTTATCACTTTTGCAAAAAGCTTTAATGAGTTCCCATATTAGTATTAATGTCCTCTGTGAAGAGATCATTTCTAATGTATTCCGAAATTAACTTTGTATTTGAGAGACACTGAATTACAGAGTATATAAAACAAGTATTACCGATATTCATCAATCCACTTACACCTAACTTGGAGACGTCGTTGGGTTTTTTATTTAAGGTGTTGGTTTCGGGTGAGTTTTGACTTCCCCGATATTTGATGTATGTGTACTAGTATCACTAATACAGTTAACATATTTTGTCACTTCAGCGTCATTTAATTTAAATGTTTGGTAAACATGTCTTTTTAAGAGCAATTTTTTCTCTTAAAGTGTTGGGTAACCTGCTGTTATTCGTGTTTGAGTTATGTAGAGTAACATTTTTAGAACAATCCGGTATAAAAAAATTCATTCAAGGATTGAGGAAATGGGGTAGTATCTTGTTGAATAGCAGTATTGATTCCTGGAACACTGTCACTCCTTGTGTTATATTTTTCGGGTGTTTCATGTTTAGCCAGTTTGTCCTTTATATTTTCATGGTTTCTAATGTTATTTATTGGAGGAAGTAAAGTAGTACTTTGTTGAATAGCAGTATTGCTTATTGCGACACTGTCACTCCTTGTGTTATATTTTTCGGGTGTTTCATGTTTAACCAGTTCGTTGTTTATATTTTTATGGTTTCTAATGTTACCTATTGGAGGATATAGAAAGAATTCATCCAGTTTTGTTGCCGTAGGCAATGTGCCTAATATAGACGTAGCATTGCCTCTGTGAATTGCTATTTCTACTCTTTGTAGAAGAAAACTGAAAGCTCGAGGTTCTTGAGTCTCTTTTCTTATTCTTGAAGAAAACTCAATCCTTGTTTTCCAATAACTCCCAGAGTTTCGATTGCGATTGGGAAGAAAATATTATTTTCCATGTGATTGTATTTTTTGTTAAATTATTTCTGCGTTCGATGCAGCGCTACCGGCTGATATACTTGTATATTGTAGGTGTGAGACTGTCAAGGTGTATACGCAGGTGAAATCCCAAATTATTGCCTCAACTGATGAAAGTTTAATTTCTTCAGTGATATATTTGGAATCAACAGCTCTGAGGACACATCCGCCTCTAGTTTTGCCCGTGGCAGCTTTATTTCAATCCCTACGATGAACTGTATAGTGAGCCGGAAAGAGTTCATTGTTCTCTATTTTGCTAGTAAGCCACGTTTCCACACATATAACACAATCATAAGCTTCGATCATATTTGCAATATAAAATTGATTCGTTTTTGTATTTAATCCTGTAACATTTTGGAAATATATATTAAAAGAATTAGTAACTTCAGATAAATGAACTTTATTTCCTGCAGAGTTTAAATAATTAGAAGCAGGCGCTAAGTTTCTATTTGGGTATTGGGACGGCGGTGAAAATAATGAGTAACATAGGTACCAGGAGACCACATTTGTGGTTGCATTGCCTTTTCAATATTCTGTAGGTCAATCATCACCTTAAACGATGCATAATACTGCGGGAATTTCGAGTTAAGCGGCTCGCATATTGCTTCTGGAAATCTAGTTTGCACATATCTCTCTAAAGCTTCTTTTGTGGTATTTGGTTGCAGCCTACTCATAAACAAAAAAGCTTTTTTTGGTACAGCTTTTATGTCTTGTTCGTTACTATCTAGATTACATCCAATAATTGCAGTGTTAGGTCTTTGTTTAAATTTTTGATTTTTCCTATCAACTTTTACCTATTGATTTTCATTATCCATTTTTGAATCTTCTTGTGGTTTTTGTATTAGTTTAATTTTCTCTGCAACTAACAGACTCTCACCTTGGTGTGGCTCATTATTTTTGGGAATTTTCTATAAAATTTACCGGTTAATAAATTATTTAAACCTGTATTTATTATCTTTCCTGTATTGTTATTCATAACCATAATATTTTCATTTGTGGCTTGATTATCAGCTAGTTTACATTCAGGTACTTCTTTATCAGTTCTAACATTTGAGTTGAATGCTTAATATACAGGATTTACACTGGCAGTGTTATTAGTTTGAGTTAATAAAGTTGATATACTTCCCTTATTTGAGGATATTACTTTGTAAGTACTCTCCTTACTCAGAAACCTTATTAGATCAATATTACTGCTCTTGAGTATATTAACTTCATCTCTTAGAGATATAATTTCATTTTGAAGATGCCATAATTCCTTTCTGATAAGCTCTTTTATAATTATACCAAATTCATTACTTTTCAAAAAGGTAACTACAACATTTTCTTCTTCATTGAAGTCACATATTACCTTATCTTCAACTTCAAGTAATTCTCCAATTGTGTCCTTAATATGAGTATTTTGTGGAAGCATATTGCATTTATTGCAAATAAATACTTTTATTCCACTCTCTGTAGCAAAAAAAAGCTCCTATTCTGGTACCACATGATGGGTGCATTTTAATATTACACTTGAAACACTCCACAACTTTTGTAACTACATTTTTGTGACAGCAAATAGAAGAAATTGGCAGACCAGTTTCACATGATTGTTCATTGGCAGCCATCTTGAGTTGCTATTTTGTTTGGCATTGTGTAATTCTGAAGCTGATTTCTTAGTTAAAAGATGATGTTTATCGTTTACAAGTGCCTGCACACTCTCATACTTATTATCTAACCGCATTTTAGCATTTTGAGTTAACTTAATTTTTATGACAAAATTTATTAACAATTTCTTGGCTTCATCGTCCAGCAAGCTACCATACAGTTCGATTGCATCAATTATTTGCTTAGTGGTATTTTCTGAACCGTCCATAGTTGGAATCACGGAGGCTGCTACCTTTAATTCAAATTTTTCACTCATGATGTCATGTTTTCTCCTTAAAATATTTAACTTCCTACTCTCTAAAATTTCAGTAATATCTCCTCTACACTTATCTATTACGGCTACGTACTGCTTAACTTTATTGATAATTTCGGAGCTATCCAATTTTGTGCTGTTAATCCATATCTTTCTCTAACCTATAGTCTTCGCATAACCGATTCAAATAATCAAATTTTCTATCAGTAACATCTAAATCGTTTCGCCTTTCTTGACCGTCATTTAAATTTTTATTAAAAATCTTACATTCTTCTAAAATTTGTCTTAATTGTTCCGTTATTAATCTTATCTCGCACTTAATATAGCTTAAAATAATGTTATCCTTACTATACAATCTGCTGATTTCTCTCATCTTCTTGTCCAACATCCTCTTAAACATTTTACAGGCTCTAAAATGTCCAAACCAGGGTTCTCAAACACAAGATCAATGTCATACACACCTGAGAGTTTCACTGATTCAACCGACAACAAATTTTCATTAAACACAATATTAGTGCTCTTAAAAATTTTCTTAGTAGAAGGATCCCATAAACGATAAAAACCCGTTTCCTTTTCGTAACCAACCATGATTAATTTCATTGATTTTGGATCAAATTTGTCGTTTTTCTTTAGCATCACACCCAAAAACTCGAATATGTTGTATATATGGTGTAAAACCAATACCATCTTTCAAAAGCAGTCATACCATTAGACTGTTTCGAAACTTCTATTCAAAAATATACCGCACATGCAACAGCCTCCGACCAACGTGCTTTTGAAATATTCCTGTTATACAACATAGTTCTAGCAGACTCCACAATTGTTCTCAGTTCCCGTTCTGAATGACCATTTTGTTCATGAAGATATGGCGAAGACATTTCATGAATTATGCCTTTATCTTTTAGAAACGTAGAAAATTGAAATGATGCAAATTCTGTACCATTATCTGAGCGAAAAACTTGGAGTGAATTACCTGTATGTTTTTCAAAATACGTATTCCCTGAATTTTTCAGACCTGCGATTTATTTTGCAAAAAATAAACGTTTCTGAAACTTGAATTTTCATCTTTAAAAAGTACAAAGTAGCAACTCCCACTTGATAACATAATATTTATAGGCCCACGAACATGACTGTGCACCATTTCACCAGATTTGAAATTTTTCACTCGAGTGCTAACTGGACGTGGTTTACTACTTTGTTTGCAAAGTTTACAAGCTTCACAGAAAAATTTGGCATTTGGTGTATTAGGAATAAATTGTTTTAAGGTATCCTTAATATACTTTGTATTTATATGCCTACGAAATACGAGCAGTCTGAAAAGCAGACAGAAGAACAGTAGCAGCCTTTGAAATGCCATGCTTAAGATGTATGAGGATGGACAGACAAAGGTAATAACAAATAGGTTATAGGAACAGTAAGGGAACAAGGATATCTTTGGGGAAAAAATATGAAAAATAGAAGTGCAGAATACGTTCTAAGGCATTTTTGGGGAATAGTATGGGATATATTAGAAGCAGAAATAGGAAAAAAGAGGTGGATGTAGACCTAGATCAGATAGTGATAGATGCAGACTGTGCAAATTTCAAGGAAATGAGTAGGTTAGTTCAGAATAGGAAACAATGATGGTACGCGTCTAACCAGTTTCAGGACTGAAGACCCAATGATGATGATGATTATATGTTCCAACCTTTCATGCCACAATTGTAACGATTTTTTTTGTTGAACAGAGCATGCCAACTTTTTGTGATTGCAAAATAACATGCGAAATAAATTGTCATATTTCACACCTACGGCAGATAAAACCCCATCTGACCGTCGTATTTCACATTGATATTGATACCTATAAAACGAAAAATCCTTGTTATTCACAGCAATTGTAGAAAATAAATTTCTCTTGAGATCTGGAACATAAAGCACATTTGTCAATTGACGATTGTGCCATTCACCATTTCCTTTTGCCTGAATATCAATAGTGTCCCGACCTGCAACACTTTATCACTTGCGACTTTAATCTCTTATGTTTTTTATAGGTCCAATTTCACAAAATAGTTCTTTCTGAAAGGTCATATGCATACTTGCACCCGAATCCAGACGACTTCATATTCATTCCGAGTTTCTAAATAAAATGTGGATATATCCATTATATACGCCGTGCCTTGACCTTCATCGGAAAGTCCACCTTTATTATTTTTGACACATTTTTTTAATGTCATCAAGCCGTTTCTTACATTCTGTAGCCCAATGCCCTTTATTAATACCACAGTAATTGCAGTTTGTAGTTTTTATACGTTCATCCAAGCTCTTTTTAGATTTATAAGGGCCATTATTCTTTGTAGATTTATTTTTAGAAAACACCCGTTGTTTAGCCTTATTTAATTCCACTTTCAAAGATTCTACTTGAAGTGCCAAAGACGAGTAATCCTCACTCGTTTGTGACAAGCATTTAACCTCCCTGATTAATCTAGATTTTCCATTTTGCAATCCACCTGTGGTGTACATTCCCAAGCCATCCAGAAATTAGAAAATTTTTGTGGCAATACATTTAATATTTTATTTATGACCAAGTGTCTGACACCATTTCCTTTAATGATTTTAAATTATTTATGATAGACTCCAGTTGCACAACCTGATGAGCGAATGGTATATTATCACTAAATTTAAATACATAAAAATGTCAAATCTCTTGTTTTTGATCTTCTACGGCGGAACCATATAAATAAATCATGCGATACCAAATTTGTTTAGGCGACTTACAACTGCATAAATGAACATGTAGTATCAAATCAATTGATTTTAATAAAATTACCGCTGCCTTAGCCTTGCTAGTTTTCCATTGAGTCCATTTCTTAATTTCTTGCTTATCCGGTTCTGGTACTTCTTCATTTACAAACTGTTCCAGATCCTCTGAATCCAATAAAAATGAAACACCAAACTTACACATTTCAAAATTCGTACCATCGAATTTCTGAAAATTAGCCACATCTTTCTCCACCATCGTTGCAACAATCCAAGCAAGATAATCTCACAAAAAAATGTACTTGTTTACAATACACCTGCAAAACACTAGCTTTTAAATTTAATATAAAATACCACGTGTCGCATAAATATCGAACCAAACGAATTATGTACTTCAATCACGTGAACCTCAAAACCATAAAACCCTCATCATACTGTAACTTGTTCTTTCGAGAATTCTTGATAGTTTATTGCTTGTCTTTACAAATTTGATTCTAAATCCTTTTGGTATTATTTCGTTGTTTCTGCATTTTATTAGGAATGTGAGTGAATTTTTGGAATGCGAAAGCTTTAGGTTTAGATTGTCCAATTGTCTAAAACAAATACAAATTTCAGGCCCATACCTGACTTGTAAATACTCCCTGTATGTTTGTTGTGGTTTGTATTTGTTTTAGACAATCTAAACCTATCACATTCCAAAAATTCACTCACATTCCTAATAAAATGCAGAAACAACGAAATAATACCAAAAGGATTTAGAATCAAATTTGGAAAGACAAGCAATAAACTATCAAGGATTCTCGAAAAAACAAGTTACAGTATGATAAGGGAAAGACTAAAAAACCACCGACACATTATTTATAAGTTAAAACAAGATATTGAGGGCATTATAAATTTCATACGAATAAAGGTAACAAAATATGATTTTGATAAAATTCTCGTTAGTGCAAAAACCTACTACGAATCAGTATTTTCCAAACAAAAAGAAATTCACATAAAGAAATTTAATAACCTATTTATAGAAAAAAATAGCACACAAACAAAAACGTTAGAAAACAGCAACACCATGCTAAACACCGTGATAAATTTATCAAACAGAACTATTAACGACACAGAAAAATCAATTCTTTCAAAAGGCCTTAACTTTGCAGTAACGCCAAAATCAATACCAACCTTTGAAATAATTAGCTGTATTGAGAAAACAGCAAACCAACTCGAAGAAGATCAAGCAAACAAATTTAGAATACGATGCAAAATCGAAATAGAAAAAAATCACAAAATAAAGCCAAATGTAATAACGAAATAAAATTCGCAATCTAAAAATCTCAATTATAATTCTACCTGCCGACAAAGGCAATTCAACAGTAATAATGAATAAAAACGATTACAACACAAAAGTCAACGAACTGTTGAACACTGAGAATTACACCAGTTTAGAAACGGACCCAACAAAATCAATTGAAAATAAAATATACAAAACCCTATTTAAATTTAAAAATGAATTCGAAGACAAAGAAAGAAGTAAACTGGTCCCACATTACAGTAAACCACCCCACTTTTACAATCTACCAAAAATTCATACAAAAGGCCTTTCTTTAAGACCTATCGTAAGCTCCATAAATTCACCATGCCATAATTTAGCAAAATTTCTGCTAAAAATTATAAATCCATTAGCAGGCAAAACTCATGCTTTCATTAAAAACAACCAACACTTTTTAGAAAAATTATCAAACATAAAAATTGAAAATACACACAATGGTAAGCTCTGATGTAGTAAATCTCTTCACAAATGTCCCAATAAACAAAACGCTTAATATTATAAAAAACAAACTAGAAAAAGATGGCAATCTTAAAGAAAGAACAAAACTAAGTATATCATCGATTATGGAATTACTTGGTTTATGCGTCAATACCACATATTTTCAAATATATGATCAATTCTACAAACAAAGCTTCAGAATGGCAATGGGAAGTCCACTATCGCCAATCTTTAGTAATATATTCATGGAGGAATGCGAAAAAGATGTAATATTCACACAAGAATTGAAACCACTAATCTGGTGGAGATACGTAGATGATGTCTATGCTATTTGGCCTCATAATACAGAACTAATTAAAACTTTAGTACAGTCAATTAACGAAATAGAACCAACTATTAAATTCACATATGAATTAGAACAACATGGAAAACTTCCGTTTTTAGATATTCTAGTTAGCAAAAACGATACAACAATTAATACATCGGTATATAGAAAACCAATACACACAAACAGATACTTAAACTTCGATTCAAACCACCCACACTGTGTCAAACGGAGAATTATCAAAACCATGTGTGATAGAGCAAAATTAATATCATCAAACGAAGAAATTTTAAAGAGAAAGACCTAATCAGATGTACACTAATAGAAAACAAATATCCTAAAAGAATAATAGAGAAAGAAATGAATAAAAACCCTAAAAATAAAGAAAAAGAAAACAACGATACACACCACAAAATGCTCTCAATACCATACATAAAAGGATTCTCCAAAAAAATTCAAAGAATAGGAAACAAATTTAGAATTAAAACAGTATTTAGAACCAACAATACACTAAGAGCACAATTAACAAAAACAAAACCCAAAAACGCAATATAAAGTTCGTAAAACTGTATCTACAAAATACCGTGCGAATGTAATAAGTTTTATATAGGGGAAAGTTCCAGACCATTTGAAGTTCGATTAAAAGAACATAAATCATATATAAAAATTAGAAAATTTGAAAAATCCATCATTTGCCAACATGCATGGGACTCCAGTGATAAAATAAAATGGAAGGACGCAAAAATTATCGACAAAGAAGAAAACCACCAACAACACAAAATCAAAGAAGCTGCCTATATAACCCTACATAAAAATAACTGCGTTGCAAACGAATCCGTGACTTTCAGTAAACAATGGATTCCATTACTAAAAGAAATAACAAAAGAAATAACAAATGAAGATCAAATGCCCACAATATCTAGGTAGCATTGCAAGTTTTTCCTTGCGATATTAACATGAAATACAGCCTACATACATGATTTCTATTTATACATATAATAACTAATTATATAACAATAAGCATATTAACTAGAAAACCATTATTTCGGCAAATATCTAAGTGTTGGGGGGGGATCTTGGTAGCCACAGGTTGCTTAACCCCCTTCACTGAATCTTGGTAAAATAAGGCATAAAATTAGAAAACAATAGAAGGGAAACGAGCTATATACATGCTGTGTGAGAATTTCAGAGAACTATGTAGGCTAGCTCAGAATATAAATTTTTCCCCTTCAAAATAAATATAAAAAAAACGACTGCTTAAGCCTTTCAATAATGCAATCACACACTTCTTTAATCACCATCCTCTCAATTGTATAAATAGAAACATGTTAAAAAATGTTTTCCCATTCCCAAGTTATTGAATTTATATAAAATTCGCCAATAAAATTAATCAGCTGATTTCACGTTAAGCATATTGGCTACCTAAAAAAGTCGGTCCCAGGCCGTAACACAAATTGAAGGCAATCATACTTTTAAACTTTAAAAATTTTTGCTTAGTGTACTCAAACCAAATATTTCGAACATCAATAAATCAAAGTCACCTTCAATTTATGTCATAAACGTCAAACTTGAAGTTTTTATTATTTTGACAACGATCCTAGGTCATGGATCGAAACGTAAATAAAGATGATTTTAAAAACTATGAGTGGTTAAATTCCCAAAGAAGATTAAGAAGAATGCTAAACAAACCGCAACAAACATACAGGGAGTATTTACCACAAATGTGTTAATAAAAACTTAGCAGCTGCAATTATTCAACCAAAAAAGGAAAGCCATAAAATGTTTATCTGTTTACTTGACAGTCGACTGTTACAAAAACAACAAATTAACATAACATTTAATCAAAAAGTCCAAAGCCCATGTCTTCATCCTCATCTTCAGACTCTTCTTTCTTTTCTTCCTTAGCAGGAGCGGCAGCTTTAGATGGTGCTGCTGCAGCAGCTGGTGCAGCAGTAACAGTCATGGCAGCAAATTTAGTTGGATCCTGCATTTTAATAGTGTTAGAAATGGATTTAAAATCATAATACATTATTAATTAACATTATTAATCAGAAAATTTTAATATCAACAGTATTGGAAATATTGGTGGGTTCAACTATTTCTAGCTCCAATATTTGACCCCAATACTTCAAAACAGATTTTCATCATATAAATACTCGGCAAAAACAAGCACATCCTATGTTGTTAGAAGACAATACGCACCATGCACTCACTACTTCGTTAAATTATTTAAAGTTAACAAAATTGAAAAACAACTTTACCTTGATAAATTCTTTGACCGTGGTGGCTTCTTTAAATTCAACGTCTGTAACCGCCGCAATTGCAAGCAAGTTCTTGAAACCATTTGCAATACTATGTGGAGCCGAAGCAACTGTAGGATACCCAATAGACAAACAAACAGCAGCCAAATTAGCAACACCAGCCAAAAACTTCTCCCGCAAGTCCTCTGGTTTAATATCCAAAATTTCAGGTGCAAAAATAGTGCCAGAATCAAAAACTTGCTCAACCAATAACCCGTATGAGAATGGCGAAATGTTTAACATGTTCAAAAGTGTAGCTTCTGAAGCCCCAACTTTATCTCCAGGTTTTAAAATATGGACATCGTTGATAATTTCAATTGTACCTTTTGAAATTTTTGTAGGAATTGATAGCGCTTGGAAGAACGATGTCTTTTCAGGTCCTAAACCAGTATTTTGTGCAGGATGACTACTGGTAGTGGTGCGATCGCACCAGGACGTGCAGGAGCACGAACTTTATTTTCCAAAAGCTTGTCTCGAACTTCAACCAAATCACCACGGGTGAATACAAATCCAACATTTCCTCGAATATGAGGTAAAAGCTTTTCCAACGAAGGATTACGTTCTAAATGACCTTTGATAGCTTTACGCATCATGGTGTTTTTGCCCATAAGTACAACAGCATTGCCACGTAGAGATATGCGAATTTGCTGCATTTGTTTTGAGCCGACATTGTCTGCGCCGACTATAAAACATTTAGGGAAATCTTCTAGTAATTGCTGTAAAAGTAAATAAATAAATACAACTCATATACAAGATTTGCAATATCGATTGTTATTTCAATCAGAACAAATTTTCCGTATTACTGATCTGAAAACTAGTGGATTCAACTATTTTTAGCTCTAATATATGGAGATTAAGGAGATTATTTCAACACGTGCGGAAATTTGAAAAAAAGCATATATACTTACAATTAACTTTGTGAAGTAGTTCGACTTCCAGGTTGCTTTGTCCTCTCTACCCATCTTGTAGTGTGTAGAGACTCGTTACGAATTTAAGGACTACAATTAAAAACACATTAAAAACATGGTTAAGATATCTACTATACAAAAGCATCTTAAAAAAAATATAGTTTTAAGCAAACTATGAATCAACGCTTGAATAATACAAGAATATTAATCAATTCTAATGTTTTAAAGTACAAACGGAATATGATGACTTAGATTAATACGGAAATATTTTACGGAAAAAGAATACTCACCAAAACGAAAATAACAGGCGCAATGAACTATATTTAGGGATACTAACTTTTATATACGAATATAAACAATACGAATTATATTGGCATACCTGTAATGTTATCTAGTTCTCTCTCAATATGCGGTAAAGTGAATTTAAATACAATAATTTTGTGATTTTAATATTACTGAACGAATTATTCATAGAATAAGAAAATACAGCTAATCATTACAAAATTTTAAAGTTTTTTAAAAATAATACATAAACAGTGTAACGATACAGGGCAACTACGCAAGTTTAAAAGGCATAATTAAATTTTTTAGAAAGACAGGCGGCAAGGCTGATTACCTGTGCAAACTCGTAAAAGAATAAACTCGGTTTATAGAAAAGGAGGACCGAGGATTCGGTGAGTAACTGTTGAAGAGGTAACACTGTGTTCCCTATTGAAAACTTAAAAAAACGATATGATTTTGAAGTTTATTGGAAATCGGCCCATGCTACAGCGGCTGCTTCAATTACCATAGAAAAATAAAAATTGGTATTAGCAGAAGAGAAGGAATTGCGTTACTGAGTTTTGCGTGAGTAACCATTTTTTGTAACAATATTTCATTGTTAACCGCACGTACTTAAATAAATAATGCCACTATGTTATAGTTTTTCAATTTTAGTGTTTAGTTAAATGATAAATCTTTAATTAATAAGGCAAAAAATGTATATTGGTGCGTACCGATACATATAATATATAAAATTTGTTAATATTGACATTGACGTACAGGAACTTTAAAATTTATATATATAGTTGCGATTCCAGGAACAACTCGTACGTAGCATTTTTATTCAATTGGTGTCTTAAGTAAAATTACCACGATAAGGAAAAATAGGAAGATTTCGTGCAGCCCAAGAATCCTTGCTGCTATTTACGGATTTTCTGTATCAATTTCATTCTGTGGTCTGCACAATAAAACTTTTATCTAAATGCAATGGTTCATTTGGATAATCCTATTGTAGAAACGTTACAACAGGCACCAGATTAGGTCATCGTTTTAAGGTGGAAACTTGGCCAAATAATTTTGTTATTTCCAAGGGAAAACGGCATCTTCAAAGTTGCATCAATCAAAACCAAGAATAATACTATTTGTCGCTCATTTAGAAAGATAAAACTTTCTCCAAAGATGCTGTATGAATGCGATAACTAGTGTTGTGTGTGTTTATTCATCGTACGTTATCACGTTTTTTGGAAAGTTTTTGTTTAAAATATTAATATTTTTGTACTGCAGTTTTATTTATTATTAATAGAAGATTAATGATTTTTTTTGAATTTTAAAATATTCATTTTAAGGCGGGGCAAATTAAGACTTATTGTACATTGAAATACCTTAAAAACTACCGCATGTAGAGCTCGCTACAGTTACTGTTTAACACATATAATTTCAAACTTACTCGGGGATTAAATTCCCCGGGGCAACCAAAGACGTTATTTAATATAACTAACACTTACGCGCGGCATCTTGCTCCTGATATAGCGGCTTCGAAGTCTCTGCTAAAATTTCATGATGGTGTCTTGTCCCGGTGATTGCCTGGCTGTAGCCTTCTTTGACGAAGAACTGAAAATAATATTATGTTGAACGGTAAGGCAGGAAGGGACAAGGAGAACTTTGTTACATGCCGAAAAATCGGTATGTAAACATTTCCAATTTTAGTTTAAATTTGCAAGTGAATGCGCGCCAATAATTTGAAAGACTTGTGCGTGCATTTCCGTCCCTTTTGATAGTCGCGTCGGCGCTCGAAATTGCGCAGACGCAGAGGGAAAAGTAAGTGGTGCTTTCCGATACGTCAAGACTAGTCAACGAGACGTCGGCCGGAGTGTTTATCTTTGTGCCGTTACCTTGTCTTCTCATTCAGGTTATGTAGGTTTCTTTTTATCTACCTAGTTATCGTTCCTCATACCAGTTTCCTGTGGTTTCGCTATAAAATAGGAAAGAACAAGACAAATTAAATATGGTTTCGACAAGGGGGCCCAAAGGGATGACCCACGCCCACAATGCTCAACAACGCCCGCAACGCCCAACTGACGCGAAAGTAGCTACCATGTGTGAATAGTTCTACAGTTTTACGCGAGTACCTTTTATCTTTTCTTAGAATTAAAATAAACGTTTTTTGTATGTGATAATAATTTGAGCACAAATATGACAACCGTTTATGGCGCAATATTTTACAAACATTTATCATTGTTACCAACTGACGTAGTGGCTGTCACGCATTACCGCCGGAACTTTAAAAGTTATATCTTAGAATGTAGACTCCAAGTGTAACAACTTGTCGATAAGCTGAAGCACCATTGTACGCGTCTACACTCGAGGAAAGTCGGTGTTGGATACATGTGCTCCTACAAAATGTTTCTTTTCTCCAAAAGAGGTGCAGTTCTCTTACGCACATTGGTGGGTACAATGGCGTACACGGTTTGATATATGCCAACCTTGCATGTTCTCAGACCACAAAATGATAAATCAATGACCGGACTCTCGTAAGAACAAAGCTATGGGTAGCTTTTACGTACGCCTGCATTAAAACGTTAAATACTAGGAATTTCCCCGTGTGGGGTGTTTAAAAGTCACCTGAACCTAACTAATACCATAAACATTAACTCTTTTCAAAAAAGCGTAACAAGATTTTGTTTATGTGTTGTCATTCCGGTACAAATTAAAACTGTTAAAGTGCTGCTTACACAAGAACCACCTCTTCTCTAGGTTGTTTGTATGTTGACCGGGGGCTATTAACCCTGTTTTGCTTTCTGACATGTTTAGTGTAAATAAACATTTTAAATTAAATCTTAAGTGTAGTTACTGCAGTTAACTAGATCCGTGGAAGGCACAAGCATGAGCTTTTGTTAATTAAAATCGTCGTTTCTAAATTCATTGGTCGATCGGATTATTGTACACGAAAGCCTATGGTTTCAACAAAGTGTCTGTAAATGTTAAATAAATTATGTATTTTTCACAATTAAAGCATATCATCAATGCATCAATCGGCCTTATACATTAGAAAGTTTTCTGGTTGCAATAGAGTACCTTTAAGGCCCGGTTTTTCAATTCTGGTTTAAACTGAGTTCTATCGTACCGCGGACAACGAAGGATCAAGTTTAAACTAAGTTTACTCACTGAACTGGTATTGAAAAACTAATAAACTGTAGAACGTAGTTTAAACTATGAACTCGGTTTAAACGTCAATTGAAAAACCGGCCCTAAGAATTCGTACTTCAACCGTGTTATTGCAAAAGTTTTAAAATAATATTAAGATTGAACATCAATGCAATGAAATGCTGCTAAAGTTGAAATTCTACGGACAAAGCATTTTATAAAATAGCAGTAGATGGTGGCTACTAATGAAGACCACAGTCTTGCACCACCCCGTAATCCTCAATTCCTTACAAGACTGTTGTACGTATATCGAGGACTTGCAATTTGTAAAAAGTTAGATAGTTTTATTTCCAGAATTAGCTCAATACATTTTTTTTTGTTTTATAGTTTTAAATATTATGTCAAAATATTATATATCAGTGAATATAGTGCACTAAGTGCAATAAAACATTAACATACACTATAATTGGAAATGCCATCCGCCAGTTACGTATCATGATTCTAATAGAACCCTATTCGCACCATTCTTAAACCTCACTTACCCACACACTCATAATACACCTTCAATACCTGATTTACAAAACTCATTTTGTTAAGATGTAAATAATTTCAAAATTAAACCAAACTTTTAAAAAACAAAATAATAGAGAAAATACAAGTTATATTGTGTTTACATACCTTTAGAATTAGTGAAAAACCGTTTAAGTTTGGATTAAAGTTTAATCAACGGTTTAGATTGTTCTGCACCATGCTTGGAAATGTTTTTACATTATTTTTAAGAAATAGTTATGTTCTAATTTATTTATTTTGAATCATGTTGGAACAATTGCAAAGGCTTAAATACGTTTAATTTTAGATACCATAAAACAGGATAGTTATCGTGACATCTCATAAGCGACGCAGTTTTATTTTATGCGAAACGTAATAAAAGTAAATAGATCGAAGTTATGTATTTACAGTCTACCTTACTGAGCATTATTATAAAATCACCCAAACTATCCAAATAAATTAAATTGTATATTAATAGCGAAATAGATCTATCTTAATTACTTTAATGTTTAATAAAGCATTACTTTGCATGTTTAACCTTTTTGCAATGTTAATAAGAACAAGAAATTAAATGTAGATCTTGCGACTTTGTACAAGTTTCAAGTCTTAACTAATCAATACAGTAATGTTAATTATAATTAGGTTACAAATCGTATCAAAATTGGTTTTGTATCATGCACCGATAAAAAGTTTATGGAATAATTGGTAATCAAACATGCAATTATTAAATTTGATGGTATCTTACAACAGGCGATTTTTCGCGACATACTTGAATTGTTCGAGTATGGTATGTTGAAGTATCCCCCCACTATTTAAAAAATATTTACTTATGCGGCACCGCGAAAACGTATTGTAGTTTCCTAACCTCGCTTTGAATAATTACCCGGTAAAAGTCAAGCGTTTAACATACACAAGCAAAGCCTGGTACAGATCAGGGTATATTCGTTTATCTGATAGAATGGTGCCGTACAATTTCCCCTCCAGTAAATTTTATCGCCAAAACGCAAGTTTAACACATACACACATAATTAAGTATGTTAGTTTATGTCGCGAAAAATCGCCTAATGTTTTTACTGCAATTGGTTCAGGAGCGCCTTAAAATATATAGTCTATGATAATTTACAATATGTTCACGATGGCGGCCGTGCGATACGGGAATTTTAAAAATTTTTTATTTTGTAATATTTTTGGAAAATTTCATAGCAAGTTCTTGGGTTTTACCGTAAACGAAGGAGAACGTTTGTGAATATCTATATTTTGCGATTGTGATAAAAAAGTAAATGTGATGTGCTTTTTGGATAAAATGGTTGTTAAATATTTGTTCAATTAACTGATTAATTTTGAGTTCCTGTTGCTTTTCTATTTTATGCATAGTGCCCTGATAGGTTTTTAATTAAGAATTTATCTCTTAATCAAGCTTGTTGCTAGCTATTTTAATCTGTAATAATGGTACAAGTGGACTGGGTATCAAATAATAAATCTCCTTTATTTACATAACTTAACATTATCATTATAGACCTGTCTACATCATTAGTGATAGTACTCTGCTAATAGACAAATGAGGTGAGATTTTAAGGGAAGTATGATGAAAGATAAAATGGTTTGCCCTCTTTTATGGGATCAAAGCTCATATACACCAGATACAATTGATTTACTAAACAATTCAGAAGCTGTTAATTACTGGCTACCCTGCTTAGAACGAATGGTAAAAACCTTTATAAACAAAGTATCAGATTTATCTCCAGGCGATATTACAGCAACTGATCGTGCAAAACTATGTTGGCAACAATTTCACGATCTTGTCGAGAAGATTAAATATGATCCAGCGTATGTATGCTAATTACTTATTTAAACATTTATTTATAATATTACTTAGGTTTTTCAAACCTTTAAGTGTACGAACTCTTCTAGAATTTAACGAAGAAATGTTACGCAAAAGTAATTTTCATGACGCATGGAAATTGCAGAAAGAAAAAGAAACGATCGCTGCTTTTCTGCAATACGAAAGTAGGATTACATATATAGATTCTATAACCGATTTTTATTTAAAGTGGGTGGAAATAGCAACAGGACTAGTTGCAGGAAATATGTTTGACTGGGGTGCTAAAGCTATTACGGATATTTTAGAAGAATGTAATGGTTTTGGCTTGAAGCAAGCTATGTTAAAAATTCAGCAAAGGCCGTGGTTTCACGACGATTTAGATTTATGGATTAGTAGGTTACAGGTACGTACATTTTTACTTCATAAAAGTTATTTGTTTTATAGTATTATTATTGTTTACAGAACAAGCCCTATGATAAAGCAGTTATATTCGTAGACAATGCTGGTATTGATTTTGTATTAGGAATTTTACCATTAACCAGGCAATTACTTTTGCAAGGAACATGCGTAGTTTTAACTGCAAATTCAGCTCCTGCACTTAATGATGTTACGTTTAGCGATTTAAATAATTATTTAAAAGTGATTGAAGACAAATGTCCTATTATTAAAGAAGCTTTATTCAGTAAACAATTAATGGGGTTTGAAAATGGACAAAAGGGGCCTTGTCTTGATTTGTGCAATTTAAGTGCAGGTAATATTTACTAAAATGCAAATTGATAGTTGTCAACGTTATGTGAATCGTATAGCTTTATTTTTTCTTCGGTAAGTCTGGATACGATTTCTGTTTTTGCACCATTTGTACGAGCATTTAATGTGCAATAAGAAATATATGTGTATATATTGCCGTGGATCGGGGATTAAGCTCTTAAATCGAGCGTCATAAAATTTCTGAAAAAAAAATTGTCTTCTTACACTTCTTTTTGAACGCCTCCTTATTTCTGCTCGCCCTGGCTAGCTCAGCAATCGGATTCTTCTTGAATACCTACCATTTTAAGTACATTCTGTCAAATGCAGGAAGACATTTGGAATTATTGTGCAGGGACAAAAGATTGATATGCTTAGATTTGCAGATGATATAGGGGTATTAGCATCTAACAAGGAAGAGTTACAAGCTGCTCTTAACGAAATGGAAACAGTTCTCACAGAGAGATACAGTATAAAAATTAACAAAACTAAAGTACTACTATGCAAAGGAGGGGAAAATAAATCAAAAACAAGAATACAAATATGTAACACGAGATTAAGGATTTCTGCGCAAAAGATATAAAACAAAGACTAGCACAATGTGCTACATTTAACAGGAAAAAGCAACTACTGTGTTCAAAGACAACAAACATAGAAACAAGAAAAAGATTGCTTAAAACATATGTGTGGGGCACAGCACTGTACAGCTGTGAAGCCTGGACAGTCGGTAAAGCGGACAAGAAAAAGGTAGAAGCCTTTGAAATGTGGTGCTACATAATGCTATGATAATAGGGTAGTTTAGGGGTCGTAGAACAAATATAGACAACTTCAACTTTAAGAAAAGCAAAGAATTCCAGAAATTATAAGAGTAAATGGTCACTCTACATAATGTTAATTGAGAGGACACTGTATATGCGGAATTAAATGCATGAGAACATAATATGTCTAAGTGTAGTTTACAAGTAAAGATAAGATTTTAAAATTCAATAAATTGCATCAAAATTAAATCACCGGGAAGCATAGATAAATTGGCATTGCAAATATTTAACAATTGCGTCGAAAATATCAACGCACACGCATTCTAAATAATTCATTAGTAGAAAATTGTTACGTGACTGGAAGAGAACACATTTGTTCAGAAAACCAATGTTCTGTAGAAACAAATAAACACCAGGCAGTTCAAATTATACGATAAAATTAACAAACATCCAAATACGTGAGTTAATGAAAGTTAAAAGTTGGAAATTCTTGAATAATATTACAATATGCGGGATGCGGACGTGACGAACAGAACATGCATCGAAGATTTAAACTAAGTAATTTGTAAAAATTCTGAGTTATGCGAGATAAGGCAAAAGTATCAGCCTAGACTGTAAACAAGCCAATGAAAACAATTGGAGGAAGGGCTTATAGATACGATAGTAACGGAACGACATTTTAGTCTATATTCAAACTGAGCAACGACTATGTTCAAAGGTGTTAAAAACTTATGTAACCAGTGAAGTATAAATCAAAACAAATCAGAGTTAATAGAGCGAGAATTTGTGCAACGAAAACAAGCCGATCTATAGATATACCTAAGTAAAACAACTTGATTAAATTTATTTATAATAGTAATGAAACAGGGCTTTAATTTGGGACATATTTAAATGAGACGACTTTAATTTGAACTGGGACATATTTGATTGAGATGGCTTTAATTTAGGATATTTAATCGAGACGACTTTAATTTGGCACTTCTAACTTTGAACATACTCTAATTTTGGAGATAATTTAAAAATGAACGTATTCTAATTTGCACATATTCCGATTTGGTACTATTTTAATTGGAAGTGATTTATGGGAGGCGATTCTTATATGGGGGCGGCATATCAATAAGCAAAGCGGACACAGAAAGGGGATGCAAATCATAGATTAGGATGGAACTACAGAACCCATTCCAGGTTAGCAATCTTAATACACTTTATTATTGAAAACTGTTTTTGATTTAATATTTGTCACATTGTATATTTGTAAAGAGTCATCAAAAAGGGTCACTTAAAGATTTATGAAAATGGAATAGGTATCTTGGAACGTTCGAAGGTCCCTGAATACAATTAAAAGATATTTTTGCTGGCTTTCAGAAAAAACATAAATCTGGTATATGTAGATATTTTGTACAAAAAAGAAAATTTTGAGTGTTGTAAATATTATTAATTATTATATTGTGTATTCTAGAATTGCTTTATTTGATTCAATAAGATTTATTCAGTAAGCTAGTCGGGGTAAAAATTCTAATTTAACATTTCATAACATTGGGGCTTAAAATAATAAAGGAATCAGGGGGGATATCACAGCAATACGTGTGATGGAGATATCATGGACAGACAAAGTTACGAACGAAGAGGTACTAAAAATGGTAGGGGAAGAAAGAAATATGTGGAAAACGGTAAAAAAAATAGGAGAGATAGGATGATAGGCCACATACTATGGCATGAGGGAATAGTGAGGAATATATTAGAAGCAGAGATAGGAAAAAAGAGAAGTAGAGGTAGACCTAGGTTAGACTGCTGCACACAGATAGTGAAAAATGTAGGCTGTAGGAATTTCAGGGTAATGTGTAGGCTAGCTCAGAATAGAAATTGATGGAGGTACGCATTCAACCAGTCTCAAGATGGATAAATTAATGACGAAAAAAGTAACGGTACTTAAACATGATGATTATTATAAGCAACTACAAGTATTGGTTGGGCAATATTATCGAATAATGTTAATTGTGTGAAAGGATTTACTGGAAAACTATTAATTCGGCAAATGTCTAATTGTTGGGGGATCTTGGCAGCCACAGGCTGCTTAACCCCCTTCACTGAATCTCGGTGAAATAGGACATAAAATTAGAAAACAATAGAAGGGGAACCAAGCTGTATACAGTATTAGAACATTAGGGAACTGTGTAGGCTAGATCAAATTATAAATAACTACAGGTACATGTCCAACCAGTTTTGTGATGGAACACCTAATAACGAAAAAATATCATCATCATCATTTTGTTTTCGACCTTACTTAAGGTCGGTTTGACGCAGCTCTAACTTCTTTTCTATTCTGTGCTAATCTAAATAGTTCTACATACCCTCAACAACCTAATTTTCTAATAATGTAACTAATATAGCTTGGTCTAGGTCTTCCTATACTTTTCTATTTTTTTCCTATCTACCTGGCTCTACATAGATATTAGCCACCTAATGGTTGTTAAAGAACTCCAACATGTTTACATGATTTCCATTTATAATGAAATGACATATTACCTGGTTATCCCCTCCAAAAAAGGAAAAGTGACGGTAAAGTTTAAGCAACGAATTGCTGCCAACATGCCAGATCGCTAATTAATTGTGAGTTATGTCATGGTGACGTTTATTAAATTATATGATATGGTAAGGCTTAAGTAACGAATCGCTACCAACATGCCACACCGCTAACTAATTGTGAGTTATGTCATGGCATCATTTAGTTGACCGATTTTTATTTATTTTTTTTGTTTGTTTTGTTTCCGAGCTTACTTAAGTCGGTTTGATTCAGCTCTATATTCTTTCCTATTCTGAGCTAGTGTAAAAAGGTCTACATACCCTTCACAACCTAAATCTCTAATAATTTGACTAATATAGCTTTGTCTAGGCCTTCCTACTTTATTTATATTTGGTAGTTTATAATCTAAGACCTTACTAAATAGTCCCTCATGTCTTAACTGGTGCCCTATCATTCTATCTCTCCTGACCTTTAATTGTTTCCACATGCAAGGTTCCTTACCTATCCTTCTATAAACTTCCTCATTTGTTACTTAATCTGTCCAACTAATCTTTAACATTCTCCTATAACACCAAGTTTCAAAAGCTTCTATCTTTTTCTTATCTACCTCTTTAATTGTCCAAGTCTTACTATCGTATAATAGAACGCTCCATTCGTACAACTTTAAGAAACTTTTTCTATTATCTAAACTAATACTATTAGCTATTAGTAAGTCTTTCTTTTTTAAAAACATTTTTTTAGCTTGAGCTACTCTAGCTACTATATCCCTTATGCTACGTCCGTCCTTTGTAATTATACTACCTAAATAGCAAAATTCATCTACCTCCTCTAACTTGGTATTGCCTATTTTTAATTTTGGTTTACAGCCAGGCTGTAACTCACTTGTCATTATCTTTGTCTTTCCTGAGTTAATTCTCATACTATAATTACCTTTGTAGTATCTCATGTAAAATATTTAAAAACTCTCCTAACTCTTTTCTAGACTCTGCTATAATGGCTATATCATCTGCAAAACATAACATGTCTATTTTGTGTCCCTGTACACTATATACCTATCTCTTTCCTCTCTCTAGCTAAGCATAACAATCCAATTAACCCTATCAAATGCTTTTGTAAATCTACAAACGCAAAATGAGTTTTTATTTTTTGTAACCTTTTTTCGATAATTACCCTAATCATTAGTATCGGTTCTCTAGTCCCTCTGTCTTTATCAAAACCATATTGGTCTTCGCCTAAATAATTCTCAATTAAAGCTTCTACTCTATTTTTAATTATTATTGTTAGTAATTTGGAAGCACGGGAAGTTACCCGTTCTAAAATTCTCACACCTATCAGCTCCTGACTTTTGTGGGATTGGGATAATATTTTTTTCGAAATCTATTGGGACCTCACCTTATTATAAACAACTACAGGTGTTGGTTGTGAAATATTTTCAACTAATGTTGATTGTGCGAAAGGATAAATTGGAAAACTATTAATTCGACAAAGGTTTAAATGCTAGGGGAACTTGGCAGCCCGAGGCTGCTTACCCCCCTTCACAATCACTGAATGTCGGAGAAATAGGGTATATAATTGTAAAACAATAAAGGGGACCGAACCGCATCTAACAAATAAGAACAGCGCCTATGATGAACAACATTAAACATAGAAACAAGAAGAAAATTTTTGAAAGCATATGTGTGGAGCACAGCACAGTATGCCTATGAAATACGGGTAGTAGGAAAAGCAGACAGAAAAACGGTAGCAGCCTTTTGGAATGATGTGCGTCAGATGTATGAGGATGATAGAATGAACAGACAAAGTTAATAATAAATAGGTTATAGAAATAGTAGGGGAAGAAGGATATTCGAGGGAAAAAAATAGGAGACCTAGACGGTCCGAATACCTTCTAAGGCATTTTTGGGGAATAGTATGGGATATATTACAAGCAGAGGTAGGAAAAAGGAGGTAGATGTAGACCTAGATCAGATAGTGATATATGCAGACTGCAAATTTCAGGGAAATGTGTAGGTTAGTTCAGAATAGGAAACAATGATGGTGCGCGTCTAACCAGTTCCAGAACTGAAGACCTAATGATGATGAAATTAGAATTTTTTTTCTTAATCTTCTTTGGGAATTAAACCACTTGAAGCTTTTATTATTTTGACAACGATCCTAGGTCATGGATCGAAACGTAAATAAAGATGATTTTAAAAGCTATGAGTAGTTTGATTCCCAAAGAAGATTAAGAAAAATACTAAACAAACCACAACAAACATACAGGGAGTATTTATGAAATTAGAATTTATAGAAGCCTAAAAATTATATTTCGTGAAGCGAATAACCCAATCCTATTGGTGGACTTATAAAGAAATTACTAAAATGAAATGTGATTATAATTATTTCTAAGGGAATGTCATAAACCTCTTTTTCTGGTTCTAGTTAACTTTTCGTAAGTTAATTTTACATGTAGTAGATACAGGAAACACGACACAAAGTAACTTCTGTCTGCAGTCTTAATTCATCTTTCTGAATTCTGCCGAAGATGTCTCGAATTATTTTATGGAAGGAAAATAAGTCGTAATCTGCACATCGTATTTACCATCCAAATAATTAACATGTAACTTGAGTAGGTTAGTTAACCCTGACGAATAGGTATAGAACTAACTGCAATTAGTCAATACAGTTCGGATAATACCCTAGCAGGTTGGTTCCTTTTATTTTTAGAGGCACATTGCCTCTCATTAAATTGTCAACTTCATGTTTGGAAAAAGCATGTTGATTCAGAATGTTTATTTTCTTTTAGGAGTTCCAGGATGATCTGGTATAAACAAAATACATTCCGGAAATAAAAGGCTTTTAGTTGTGTCCAAAGTATCTACAGGCAAAAACCACTCGTAAGCTATTTGTTGAGACTCTATAATCAGTTGCGCTTCCGTTCCACATTTATATTTCTGATATCTTGTTTTCGTGGTATAGAGCTGTTGTTGAAATACCACAAATCGATCATGTATAATAATGTATGATCAATTGTGTTCTTATTAAAATAAAATATTTCATGGCATTATTAGTGTCTTAATTTTGGCATTCTGCATCATCCAAAGAAACAATACAAACAGTATTTATGATTAAAATTGCTGAAACTATGAACTGCAGTTATTGTAAATGAACGAACATTTTTACTTCACGGCTTAAAATTTATAAATTTATCCACAGTACATTCTTGTATTAGATTAAGAATTTAGATTAGTAATTGTATTCATCGAAAGCATTTTCTTCTATCAAGCTAAGTATTTTTTGGTATATTTAATTTTTGCTTAAGATTGTTTTTCATGTACTTACTCTAGCAATGACAACATAATACTATAATAAAAACTTTTTTATTTACGTCACAACTAATGTGAAGGGAATAAATAATTCCAGTTTTGTCACAATAAATTATTTTGCAATTACCTAGGGGCATGTTTAAAATTCAGCTCATTTAACAATTGATTTTAGAAGCCTCGTTTCAACTAGCAATTTTAAATAGATCTATTATTGTTCTTATGGGTAATGCTTGTTTTATGTTTATTTTAATAATAATGTATTTAATGATTTTCCATGTGAATTTTAGGCCAGAATCGCTTTCCTGATTTCAGGTTTGGCATCCTCTTGTTATTCTTTCTGAGACTTTTCCTTAGAAACCCCTGTACGAGATTAGATGGCTCCAAGATACTTACCAATTAAGACATATTTCATACACAATAGCATTCTGGGACCCTCTTCAAACACTTAAACCAAATAATAAAAGGATTCGAGGAAGTGTTAGCAAGGTAATTTAATTTATGGACGAGTCATCGAAACACTTACTGTCCTTTATTTAATGTAACTATAATACGATGCGCGAACGAAGGGATATCGAGTACTCCACACACAAATCCCAAAAATTACGAATGCGAATGTATATAAGAGCAACGACGACTATCCTTTGAAATGCAAATTAGTTCCTCTTAAGACAGACCGAAAGCTTTCACTGTTGTTACAGGCGGAAAAGCTACTAAGTATATATTTTCCAGTAAAATTATAAAATGGGGGCAGCCTGTAAAACAAAAATTAAAGGGAGGTCACCGGCACTAGCTAGCAGAAGGTCGTGGATCATATAGAGGGTTAAAATTTTGCAGAAAGGGCTATATTAATATATAATCTACTACAAAAAAATTTGGCACTTACCTTTCATAAATATTGTGGCTTAATGACAATTACCAAGGGCGCCAGACAAGTCGAGAATGTCCAAATGTTCGTGCAAAACCTTGAGAGACTTGTCATCCCAAGGAGGACAATTGTTTCTTTTAATCAACTCTTATGCAACTTTCATAATAAAAAATTAAAAAAACTATTGACTTAATCAACGGCAAACAAAACTATTTAATTAACAGAGCAATAAACGTGAACCTCTTACATTCATTGATTTTAATTTAGAAATTTAATTGAATAGGTGAATATGGAATTATGATAATTTTGCATACATAAGTAATTCCCAAACATTTTTATATGGAAGAAAACTTATACTATAAATTTTACACTAAATTAATCCTATGGTTTATGGCCAAAACGTCCTAACAAATAAATTAACTAAAAATTGGTCATGCTACTTAACTATAAAAACTTACTTACTAAAAATTGTCCATTGTTTGATGACTTGCCTTCCAATGCAGAACAGCTCTTAAATTGGGGGAGAGAATCTCGCTTGTTGCTTGTAGTTTTTAAATAATTGAATGGCACACGAACCCGGCAGGATCTTGTTGACAATATAACTTAACTTGTGCGTCACATGCCTACACGCTTTTTATTATTACTTTATATCACTATAAATCCGCGAACATACGGGCGTAACCCTCGCGAACTGGAAGAGTTAATTACTCCTTTTTAATTTCACTATCGTGATGCAAGTGCAATATCATATATGTGATGCCGGAGAACGCTACCCGCGAACTTGTGTGGCTACGTTTCTACCTTTTGACAATGGACAACCCCATTGGAAAATCTCCCTCTTTTGGCTAAAGCCTTAAGTTATATAGATTAATTCCTACTCTAACCATTATTTACGTCATATTTCTGTTGTCCAATGACTGACCAGAACCTACCCAAAAACAAGATTTTAGAAACCAAATCCAACCCCTTTTAAGATGAGGGTCACGGATGCAATTATTTTTCTAAGGGTTTAAATATATTGTATCTTCTTGGAAATTTAATTATACCTATGGCGACAGTTGTCTACCATTAACAAAAGACCGGTTACCCACTTGAGCCGAAATGGATTTTAAATACATGGATGTCTCCAGACTACTTAAAATTACTTGCAATCTTTGAACAAATCAAATTGGAAAAATAGTTGGCTATTTTCAATGTTTCGTTTTCTATAATCCTTGTCAATCAAAGAAATTATTAAGAAAATTAAGCTTTTCAACAGAAAATTGCTTTTCTTTATTTACGTTAAAAGGTACTATTCCATTTTAATTTTATCAGATTCGTCAATCTGTAACCGACATAAGCTTTAAAAGGGTTATTGTATTCGATTTGCAAGGGTAGAGCTTTAAATTATTATGACAGCCGCTGGAATTTATAATAGTTAAGCCTTAAGCTATTTCTAACCCTGGTTTTTATTATACGGGATGCTAACTAAAATATAAAAGTAATTTATTATGGAATTCTTGTCTATAAGTTATGCAAGTTAATGAATTTTAATTAATTAATTAATCTGTTTATTAGTTAACATTACAAAATAATGTTACACTGTGTCTGTGCAAGTAAGTGCTTCTTGTTGTAAAAAGCATTTTTTTCAGCATAAAGCCATGGACTCTGAGAATGCCAACAATGTTTATTTGTTAAGATTCCGTATACTTAAAGTTTACAAACACTATAAATAACAAGGTGGCGACTGACTCTACAATCAACTATAATAAATTGTTCGTTTCCAGAACCATGAAAAAATAATAGTTTATGATGAGCAATGCTTCCTTTTACAACCGATCATAAATATCCGACTGACATTGCTCTTCATCGATTACAGTATATTATGGGAAAATATTTTATGTAAATGAACAAAGGATGTTGTATGAAAGGATGTGAGAATAATTTTATAGTGTTTACAAGTTGAACTGTAATTAAACTTAATGATCAAACACCACCTGTCCCACTGAGTCAGTCGGCAACCAACCTTGTTAGTACACTCTGTATTTAATAAATCAAAGACGATAATAGATGTCAACTCAAAACTTTATTTGGATAAATAGAAGTTCAGATACCCGATTATAACACACATTTTTTAAAACTAAAAAGATTTATTTATTTCGAAGGATTTTTATTTTTTCATCTATCGCCGAACACTGTATATGATGCATTTGAACATACAGATTGTTTAAATAGTAGTAAAAAGCGTCATATAACAAACGAGATTTCTTTGTTTACTATATTAAGAGCTATTTTAACTAGAGTATGTTTATTTACTATTTTTCTTGTATTGTAGAAGAATGAGTATAATTACATATTTCTAAAGTTTTTATTTTTTCAGATTTATGTCACCAAATGCATAATACAGATCTATTGATATTAGAAGGAATGGGCCGTGCTGTGCATACAAATCTAAATGCTAAGTTTAAAGTAGACTGTTTAAAATTAGCAGTTCTTAAAAATGAATGGCTAGCTAAAAGTTTAGGTGCTCAACAATTTTCAGTCATATTCCAGTATGATCTTGCACCTGAATTGCATCCCAGACATTTTTAAATGGTACCTGATCAAATTAATAAAAATTGTGGTTAAAAGTTGCAAAGGTTACTCTAGTTCATTTTAGAATGTTATCTTATCAGTTTGTAATGTGTTTATTTTAGTTGAATGTATTGGAGGCTAAAAATTATTAAACTATTGTCTTGTTATAAAATATCATTTGTTATTGTGGTGGCCTAGGGTATCATATGTGGTTCTAAATGATATCTGATAAGTTGGATTATGAACCTACAAGGTGAATGCCCTCAAAGCATGTAATTCATGTTTAATTATACTTTTAGTATGTGAAGAAAAACATGTCTTACAAATTAAACAACTTTTATTTCATAAACAACTGTCTTAACCTTGGGTCTGTTTGTTTATTTAATTATAGAAGTAAAGGTAATTTCATGTGCATTGTTCTACACATCATAAAGCAAGATTTTGTTTATAAGCATATTGTGAAAATCTGAGTTTGTATGCTATATGCTTAGTTCTGACAAGGACACAGCCATTCGTAAAAAAACATTTAGAAATCCATTTTTTGGAAGTAATTACTATTTAAAGAATGTTTACTTTTAAAATTTTTAGTGTACTACTGTAAAAATACCTAGTATTGCTTTTGTATATCGTCGTGTAAAATATGAATAAGTATAAAATCACAAAAACCCCTCATCGTCAGGTGTTTTCCAGTCCTAGAGCTGGTTTTCTATTCTGAACTAATGTACACATTTCCCTGAAATTTTCACAGCCTACATCTTTCACTATCAATGTACAATACATGCATGGTTGTTGAGCATGGACATATTAAATTCTTAGCTGTTTAAAGTATTTCAAAACCGTTTATCCACTTGTCAACTGTAGCAGTTAAACACCGAAGATGATTTAATATAGATCGTGCTATGTACGCAATAAATATTACTTTGCACGAATACGCATACATAAGGAATTCATATTAAAGTATTATTAGTCAGTGTTAACATGATTTTTACATGACAACAAAAAGATGCTGATATAGCCAAGTCCACATATACCGATAATGCATTTATAGAAGTGATTTCAACAAAAATATCGGATATGCTGATAATGAAAATTGAGGATAAACTTAAAGCTATAAGCGTCAAAAGTATAGAGTTGGAAAAACAAATGAAAGATTAAAAGAGGAGAATCGAGAATTACAAAATGCTGTCGATGAATGCAAGCAGTATACCAGAAGTCAATGTACACATTTGGAATTAAGAGGAGAAAGATGAAGATTTTGAAAGTGTTTATTAATTTGCGTGGTCTTACCTTGGGATTACTAATTACTAAAGATAATATTGATCGTTGTTATCGAATTGGAGTACTAAACATGAAACAAACAAACCACGTATGTATTATTAAATTTACTGGATTAACTTGTAGACAAGCAGTCTTCAACACGAAGAAAAAATTGAAAGGTTCCGGTATTGCTATAATAGAAGATTTAACTAGAATGTGCCTAAATTTATTAAATAATGGATATAAGTTTGGTCATGAACATGTATGGTCACAAGATGGTACAATTGTTATCAAAATTACTAACAATAGGAATTGAGTCACTAGTACAGACGCACCAGATAAATTGAGCATGTTAAACTAGTCGATATTAATCAACGCCATAATAATACAAATATGTTATTATATGCATGTCTTTAATATGTTTCGTTAGTTATACCAGAAATATTCAAATTTTGTTTTGGGAAAGAGAATATAATTTTATTAGGTTCATAATCATATCTTTATTTATTGGTTTACAATGGAATACAAACTAAGTTGCAGTCATTTAAATGTGCAATCTTTGTTCTTGCATTTTAATGAATTCCAGTATCTCATTACTATTAATTCATTTCGTCGGTGTAGTCCTAATACCTTGTATTCCACAAATGTTAAATTTTACAGGAGATCATAAAACCTCCCAATTTTTATACAGCAGTGTAAAATCTATTGTTGGAAGTCCTTTGGCACCAAAATCAGATAGTTTTAGGAATTATCTTAATTTTATGTATTTTGCTTAAATTTGGTAAATTGTCGTGGGATACTTTGTATTTGTTTCTTTTACTATTGTGGGTTACAATATATTTGATTAGACTTAAAAATAATATTATTAAACAACAAAACTCTTAGAAACAAAGAATATTAAACATATTAACTCAATCGTTACATTGATTTTATATGATATTGAAAGACAAACAACAAAATGTTATGACGAAACAGTATTGTTTACTAAGGAAAGTTATTAATAGGTATCATGAGACAGAGCATCGTAAAAATGATGGCAGTGCTGGGAATTACTTTTTTTAAATCCTGTAAATGCTTCCACTTTTGCAGTGTTATTTTTCTTCGTTCCTTAAAAAGCTGAGCCATGCTACCCCACCGAGAACTAACTTTCTTGACCAACGTAGTAATTCACTCCATTCAACATTGAAATTAAGTTTATAAAAATCCTTCTGGCGAAATGGAAGAGCTTAATGTCAATTACTACTGGGTCACGTGCAACATTTCCTAGCTTTATGGTTGAATATCTGTGAGGTACTTTGATACATGAATTTCTGCCGCATTTGCTGTTGAATTCGGTCCATAGAGAACATAACAATAAGAGAGTCACCAATCCAATGTAAAAAAGTGGGGACAACAGTGGCGGCTAAAACCGGTGGCGCCTCTAGTGATAACCGATCAAAACAACAGCTAATAGCGGGAAATTCAAAATACTGACACTAGATTTACTTGTAATTTATTAAAACTCAACAATATGTATGAAACAGGTTGAATTAAAATTCATTTAAGCATATATATGGTAAATAAATGAATTTTAATTCAACCTGTTTCATACATATTGTTGAGTTTTGAAAATAAGTTTTTAGATAATTTTCATTCATGGAACCAAACAAAAAAATTAATAATGATTTATTGATATAAAAATTCTTTATTATACATCACACTTAGCAACAGTACAAAATAACAAATCAATAAATAACCTTAATGTAACATAAATAAAATACAGATGCAATCATTATATCAAGTTTAATTAAATAAATAATTAAACACAAATAATTGGAATATAAAGAAATTTCGTTTGTTAATTAATTAAATCTATTATAAACAATATCTATAAGAGCCAATTTAGAAGTCTCGATCTTTTTTTTGTATTGTATTAAATAGTTTTGTTAGTACAGAGATATATTAGACAGAGATTCAGAACCTAAGCAAAGTTTGTGAGACTGAATACATAAATAGTTCAACAGACAACTGTGAATAGTTAAGTTATAAATACAATAGACTTATAAAAAATTGAAAAAAAATAAAAATATTTATCTAGAAACTGACAAAAAAAAATGGTCAAGTTCAACCTAAAATTGGGCCTTGAAAAGCATTAGTAAATGTAAAATTATATTTTTTTCATATTATCACGTAAATATTTTGTAACTCGTTTTTTATATAATCTAAATGCTGTTTATAGTTTTATAGCAAGCAGGTAAAGTATTGAAATGCTCTGAACCTAAATGAGAAACATAATGTTGAGTTAATGTCATAAACAGTCGAGTAAGGTCTGATTGGTTTTTAATCTATTAATCTAGTGTAATAAGAATGCATATACATTTTTTAGAGTGGAGATTTTTGTACAGAACCAGTAAAGTACATTAGAGTATTCTAAGTGGTAGTAAATTAGTCTCCGAAAATAGCATATCTGACGGAAAATATATATCCTTTTTAGGCATGACCATTCTAAACGGACCTGCACTTTGACGATGTTCTAAAATACTAGAACAGGTAGAATGGCCTGCACGTTTCAATGAGCTAAAGAGCCGAACTATAGGTTTAACCTAATTAGTAAGGTCTTAGTGAGGAACCAGACTAAGACAGGTCCCCGAAAGAGGGTAGCAGCTTCTTTGGTACTTAGAGTGGCAGACCATAGGGGTCGGTATAATATTCTAAGACACACTACTGCGATGTGGAAGGCAACAGGAAAGCACCACATTACCTCCCAAGTACACTGTGTACAAAAATTGTTAAACATGATGGCATCCTCTAGGATAAAATAGTCCCCCATTCGGATCTCCGGGAGGGGACTACTTCGGGGGATGTGATCCGAAAGAATAGAAGAAGATCCATGAACATTCTGCGAGTCGGAGCGTGGAATGTCAGAAGTATGAAACAAGTAGGTAAGGTAGAGAACCTGAAACTCGAAATGGAAAGGTTAGCACTATACATAGTAGGAATTAGCGAAGTCCGCTGGCCAGAGGCGGTGGATTTTTGGAATGGAGACTTCAGGGTAATTCATACAGGATCAGAGGAAGGAAATTCTGGCGTGGGGATAGTTATGCGAAAAAAGATAGGACAACACGTAGAAAACTACCTACAAAAGAACGAAAGAGTACTCATGGTTAGATTTGAATCTAAACCAGTAAAAACAGTAATAATACAAGTATACACGCCCACCTCTAGCTACAGTGAGGAAGTGGTGGAGGCGATCTACAAAGATATCGAAGACATACTAAGATACGTAAAAGGACATGAAAACTTAATAATTACGGGGGATTTTAATGCAGTGGTAGGTGAGGGTAGGAAATGAGTGATAGTAGGTTTATTAGGTATAGGCATGAGAAATGACAGGAGAAATAGGCTGGTAGAATTTTGCGACAAAAACAACTTAAGCATCACAAAAACTTTATTTCAAAATCATGCTAGAAGACGATACACGTAGAAGATGCCAGGAGATATAGGAAAATAGCAAATAGATTACATTGTTGTTAGACAACGGTTTAGAAATTAAGTACAAGACTGTAGAAGCTACCCAGAAGTAGATATAGATACTGACCACAACATAGTAATTACGAAGGCCGCACTTAAATTTAAAAATCTGAAAAAGAGGAACAAAAAACGGATGACCGTGTAGAGAGGAACTAACTGCATTAGAACAGGAATCAGACATTGAAAATGATGACTTGGGATATCCTATACTTAGAGATGAGTTTGAATTAGCATTAAAGAGTCTGAAAAATGGTAAGGCACCGGGTACAGATAAGGTGCAAGCAGAAACTCTAAAAGCCGCTGGACAAGCAGTAACAGAACGTCTCTTCCAACTTGTAAGCTATAGGTATGAGACAGGCTAAATACCCAAAGATTTCAAACGTAACATCATATTAACTATACAAAAGAAGAGGCGCAGATAGATGTGAAAATTTTCTAACAATAAGCTTGACAGCACACGTTTCAAAAATATTAACTAGAATTATACAAAGATGAATGGAAAAACAAGCTGAAGAAATACTGGGAGAAGATCAATTTGGGTTTAGGCGAAATAAGGGAACACGGGAGGCTATTTTAGCTCTGAGGGTGATAATGGAGAAAACAATAGAAAAGGGGGAAAGTGTATATAGGGTTTGTAGATCTGGAAAAAGCATTCGACAATGGAAAATGGAAAAAAATGTTCGAAATACTCGAAAAGAAATGAGTTATAGGGATAGACAAATAGTACATAGCTTATACAAAGAACAAACAGCAGTAATAGAATTACAGCAAGAAAGTAGAGAAGTAAATATTGGGAAAGGGATGAGACAAGGATGTGCCTTATCCCCATTAATTTTTAACTTGTACATAGAAGAGGCAATGAATACTGTCAAATGCAGGAAGACATTTGGAAATAATATGCAGGGACAAAAGATTGATATGCTTAGATTTGCAGATCACATAGCGGTATTAGCATCTAGCAAGGAAGAGTTAGAAGCTGCTCTTAATGAAATGGAAACAGTTCTAACGGAGGGATATGGTATGAAAATTAACAAAAATAAAACTAAAGTTCTAGTACGCAAAAGAGGGGATAATAAATCAAAAACCAGAATACAAATTGGTAACGAGAACTTACAAGAGGGGATTTCTGCTACCTAGGAAGTCAAATAACGCAAGATGGGAAAAGCACAAAAGATATAAAGCAAAGATTAGCACAAGGTCGTGTTACATTTAACAAGAAAAAGCAACTACTGTGTTCGAAGATCACAAACAGAAACAAGGAAAACATTGCTTAAAACATATGTGTGGAGCACAGCACTGTATGGCTGTGAAGCCTGGACTAGGAGAAGCAGACAAGAAAAAGGTAGAAGCCTTTGAAATGTGGTGCTACAGACGTATGATGACAGACAGATGGACAGACAAAGTTAATAACAAATAGATTATAGAAATAGTAGAGGAATAAAGATATCTGTAAAAAATAAAAAAATAGAAGAAATAGAAAGGCATTTCTGGGGAATAGTATGGGATATACTACAAGCAGAGATAGGAAAAGAGGGGTAGAGGTAGACCGAGATCAGAAAAATAGTGATAGATGCAGCAGACTGTGCAAATTTCAGGGAAATGTGTAGGTTGGTTCAGACTAGGAAACAATGAGGGTACGCGTCCAACCAGTTCTAGGACTAAAGACCTAATGATGATGATTTAGGCATGACTTTGATAATAAACTTGTGTGCTATTAGTAAAGGCAACAAAGTACATAGTTGAAAAAGTACCACCCCAAATACACTACCGTATCTAATTATAGGCTCCACAAATGCATAGTAAATCATCTTAAGATATAAAATACTTCTTAATTGGTAGAATTTATAAATCAGTATCTGATTTTACATGTAATGTATGCAATATGTGCGTGCCATCTTAAATGTTGGTCTAACATTACACCCAAATCTTTAATTTTGCTAACTATCTCAATAACAAGACACAAACATGTAGATCTTATACTGTCTATTTTATGAATGGCTAATTCGATCCTAGAAGTTGGCATACCAGCCAAGCTAGGGCAAAATGTAATATATTTTCTCTTATGTAAATTTAAAGTTAGCCAAGTTATTGACTAATCATGCATTAACAAGCTCTATGCCAACAGCAGATTTCTTGTTAACTTCAAGTTAATTATTGCCTTCAAAAAGAATAACTGCATTGTCTACAAATAAAAATAATTTTCCACCGATGTCGAGTAAAGCTAGATCATTAATGGTTACAAGAAATAAAAGCGGACCTAATACAGTTCTTTGCAGAACGCTAAACTCTACCGTCAAAGAATTACTTAGTATACCGTTAAACAAAAACACGTTGACACCTATCTTTAAGGCAGTCCTCCAAAAGTAGATATGCAGTTCCCCTTACACGTAGGGTATGTAGTTTCTGCAATAATGTGCTGTGAGAAACTATCGAATGCTTTACACAAATCGAGGAAAACTACTACTTGCTTGGAACTATTTACCATTTTTGAATAGATCGCATTGGTTACTTCATATAAAACACGTTCCATGGATGAATTTGTTCTGAAGCCAAATTGTTGCTTAGTCAAAATATTAAATTTTTTGAAGAAAGATGAAAGGAGGATTTTAATGCATTTTTCGAGAATTCTACCGAAAACGGAAGTTAAAGAAATCGAACAATAGATGTTGATAATAGTTTTATCACCATTTTTGTATAGTGGGATTACAAACAAATTTTTGAAGGTTGTAGGAAAAACACCAGAACTAAAACACATTAAATTTTATATTGAAAAACACAAGAATTTGATTTTTTGTTTGTTTAACTAAATTGGAATTTAAAATACTAGACATCGTAAAAAATGTTTTAGTTGATTAATAATACACTCAATTTTTATTAGAATTAGTATTCTTGCAAGTATCTTTTAATTTATTGAAATTCTTTCCAACAGAATTAAAATGCTTATTAAACAAGGAAGCTATCATGTCTGTATTAGTAACTATACCATCAGTTTCAGTATTCAATACCGATATATTTTGCTTGGAAGATATATCACCTTTAGCGTCTTTAATAATATGTCATGTCTTTCTAATGTCGCCACACGTATAATTAAGTTAATTTTGGTAATAAGTATCCTTAATAATACGTATTAATGAAGTTAGCTGATTTCTATATTGTTTGTAAGTTTAAATGTTTCAAGTATTGGAATTTTTGATATAGCATGTTTAATTTATCGCGTATTCGAATTGATTTGGGGAGACCGTTTGTAACCCATGGTTTGATTTTTTAGGAACTGATGGTAATATAGTTTTAACAGTATTAATCTCAACTAATCTTTCGAAAGTGTTAAGCTTAATTGTCGCCTCATTAGTATCGGTAATATTATTGAAATAGTCATATCAATCAATATTTGAAAGGCATCGATTTATATTTGAGTATAAAACTTTGTGTGAATACTGAGGTTTGAAAATATTATTAGCATGTTCAAATTCAGATGGTTTTGGTACAATATGTAATGACGTGGAGTAATGATCGGTTATACTGTTATGAATGATATTAGAATATAAATTTAGTTTTAAGTTACTTTTATTTAATTTAAAAAGATATCATCAAGGAAGGTGTTACTGAGGTTTGTAATTCTTGCTGTGGTATTAATTAAAATTAAAAAGCATTTGCTGCTAGTACGTCTAAGTACTTGCTAAAGGTACTATCTCTTTTGCTACACAAGTCAATGCTAATATCTCCTACAAAAATCTCACACGTGGTAGATATTGGAAATAATTCTGTTTAAGTCTTGTATGAAATTTATTGTGTTTGTAGGAGATAATCTATACAACAGTAATGTCAATTTTAAGTTACTCTTTTGAATTACTGAATGAATAAATGTATTTTTGGAATAAAAAGATTTAGAGATTCAATAATGCAGTTATTAGTAACAAACTATTTTACCATCATTTTGACTGTACCTGCCTTCACTATAAAAAACCAAGCAATTGCGAATAGTAACGGAATTTATATTATTAATTATCAGATTTTCCAATAAAATAATAACATCGTACGTATTACATGCACTAAGATGGAATAAAAGGAAGTCTACATTTTTCAAAACACTTCTTATATTTAAATGGTAAACGCTAAAACTTTTCAAGACTCCAATTCTATTACAAATGAAAACCTGATCATCTTCAACACAGTCAAAGGAATTAAGTGCGACAGGGTAAGCACTTAAATCATCGATAATAGTTGGTAAATCCAGTATAATGTAATAAGAATACTAGTTGAAAACGAATAAAATTATATAACAGTATAGAACTTAAGTAGTGGTTCTAAAATGCCAAAATTAATTGTTTGTAACACTACCGCACTATAGCATATATACAATAACAAAAATTCAAAATAAATAAATCAAATTAATGTAATCTAATTAAACGAGTTCAAATTATTGTTTGTGTTATTACGAGCTCAAGGTTAACAGGTGAACCAGTAAATTCTATTCATTATTATAAGCTCGTAATTAAAATAGTAACAGATGAAAAAATTTAAACAATATTAATAATTATATTATTTTTAGTTAAGATAATGAAATCGGCTATATTGTTTAATTTATGAATTTTATTGTTAACTTTAAGAAAAATACTACCCTAATTACTCCAAGTACTACGATAATTAAAATTTCGACGAGCCAATGTTAAATCCTCTTTAATAACTATGCCACATCCTTTTATTTGAATCTTTGTTTGTAAACAAGATTTCGTATGTTATATGAATTAAATATCTTATAATAATCAACTTAGGTTTACCTTCGACTTTTTGAAACATTCGATGACTTCTATCAATGGAACACGTGGATACAACAACGTCTAATTTTTCCTAAAACATATTTACAAGTATAGTATCAGATTTTCATTCGGGGATTCTGGCAGGCCGTAAATACGCAAACTACTGCATCTTGCATATTGCTCGAAGGATATAGGTGAAGCTGAAAAAGTTTCAACAATGCGTAGTACAACAGCATTATCTTTTTCGTCACTGTCTGAACCAGCAGATTTTAGATTACGTTCACTTCCAGGCATACTGAGATCAAACTAATAATATTCTTGCAAAAATATTTTCCACTTGTAGAACAGGTATTGTAAGAGTTAAGGAGCATATAGTAAACACGTCTATACATTTTTTGCTTCTGTACTTGTTATCAGTTATATTGGTATAATATGCATTTACTTAACCTTTGCAAACATAATGGTAAATCAATTTCCCAATAGGTATTGCGTTCCTCTATTAAATGGAAAGTATTACACAGATGTATACTACAAAAATATTTAATTAATAATTTTAAACGCTGATATAAAAAATTAGGTACCTGCTAAGTCAATCATAATTTAATAATTTGCCAGTAATAATGCTACTGAACAAAGCAACTAAAACTGTAAAGAGAACTATGCTAAAAATCGTAATATAATTAGTATTTCAAACACTGACTTAAAAAATGGAATACCTGTAACATCAATTCTTTGAATTTTGTAATAAACAACAATACCATTAGAGTTAGCTTTAAGATGGTGAAGGGCTTCCAAAACAAAACAAACAGATAGAGGTTAGGTTGTTTATACTTCTTCATACATAAGCGGAGACATATAAAGGCTAAATAAATATAGTTCCATGATACTGCAGCGCCTCTGTGCGCTACCGCAAATGCGCGTAATTTAGTTCCCATTCTTCCCTATCCTACGGAGGATCTCCTCTTATTTATCTATGATTCGGTCACAGTCTTTTTCCAAGTCATAGGTTAATTAAAGTTAGAATAGATATGCCACTTTCTGCATAACAACTGTTGGCAAGTTATCGCCAACTATTGAAATGTGATAAAACTAAATAAAGTTAAATCTGTTACCAAGGTTTGAGACTTCTCTGTTCAAATGGTTGAGAACCAGACTGAAGATTTTAAATAAAACTAAAAATTTCAATTATAAAAAATAATTCAGTCTGGTCCATAGAGTAACCTTCAGAGAGTCAACTTAATGCTAATTTTTTATCCGCTGCGAGAGAGACAGAAATAGCAATTTTTATATACCTTCATCTTTCTTACACAGTTTCAAAGTGTACTGAGGGGGCGCCACAAATGTCGGTGGGAGGAAATGGCGGAAAACGCTTCAATTCAAATTATTAGGAGCTGAATGTGGCGGGAAGTTCAAATAAGTTTCAGGAAAAAATTTATTTGAAACTTCAAATACAATTCAAGATCAAATCACCATGCAATGTAAAATTTTAATTTCCCTTTTATATTAATTATTAAAATTTTATATATGGTAATTTGGTCTCGAGTTGTATCTAACGTTTCAACAATTTGTTGTTTTCAATTTTACTTAATTAATTTTAACACTACAAATGATAAACTCTTAGCGTTGAACAAACTTAATAAAAAATAATTGTACGTGGTCTTCATTGTATATTTTAATACAAACCTATTTTTTAAAAGACACAATTTGCAAAACATAGCGAATGATATAATTCTACATTTTCTAATATAGATTACATGCTTATAAACAGTTGGTCACTCCCTTACGTTTCTTAATGCTAACTAATAAAATAGCACAGTTTCTCCACAGAAATGAATCAATGTTTAAATCACAAATTCTGGAATTTTTTTAATTTACGTGCTGGCGCTGTGGAATTTTTCTTTGCATGTTGATGTGAACGATTACGTGGAGTACAGAACTAAGGGATACCAATACGACAGACAGATTTTGTTATTGCATATATAATAAAGGATTTATGAAGTGTTGGCTACAAATAAAAGAGGTGTGTAATGAGTCCCCATTATAGTGTATACCTACTGTTTCCAGCCACAATTTCGATCTTCAAAAGAATTCAACTATTTATATATAGCGATTTAAATACAAAAACACTCACTTTTCGAGATTTTGAGGGAAATTATGCATGCGCTCGACATATGTGTCAGCATTTCCACACACCAAACAGAAAACCATTATATAAAATTAATCTGTAAAGACATATACATATTTCAAAAATTATAGCATATGTGACAAATTTATATTTACAAACAAGCAATAGTTAGAATAAATAACATTATATCGTTTAGGTGTCTAACCGTTCACCAAAGATTCCAAATTTAGTAAAGGGTTACAAACTTTTTAATAGTGATGTAAAATCAATGATAATATATACTTACCAATTCAACTATAATGATAATACGTTGTTGGTTCATTTAAAATTCTTAATGGTCAAAAATATAACAACTTGCAGTTAAATTTAAAAGCACTTTTCTAGCGAAAATATTAAGGCGCTGTTATTTAGTTCAATACAACAAACTACACTAAAGAATAACATATACATAAACGAAACAATTAACATAAACATTAAATATCAACATAAAAACGTAATAAACAGCAGGAACCATTTTGTTTATTAACTGGTTTAACTTTCTAAACACCGATAGCTGTCAACGTGACAGTTGCGTGCCGGAAATTATCTAGAAATTTGTAAAATTTATGATTGCATTTTGCGCCCCCTCAGTACACTTTACATATTGATGGATAAAGATAATATCATCCTTCAATCTATATAATGAAGTGAGATAGATGTTTATAGCAGCCGGACAAATTTTCTTATTAAGTTAACACTCTGAAGGTTACTCTATAGTCTGGTCTCTGGTATCAGGTAAGCGTTCTACAAGCATAATAGATAAAAATAAATTTGTTCATTGTTTTATATAGAGAACAATAAACAAATTAGGTCATTTTTGTCTACTATATAGGTACTTGTACAACACTTACCTGATTCCAGGCAAAATTATTTTCTATAATCTAGAGGACCACGTCTCGGACAGCCAACTTCTTCATCAATATTGACTGCAGTACTTTCTTTGAAAGTCTGCTGATGTTGTAGTCGGTAATTGGCGATGTGCATTATTTTTCACCTTGGATGAATTCAATTTTTTATTAAATGTTGTTAAAGAGCAATCTGCAAAAATGCAACTAAAAGAACGCAGTTAGGTTAGTAACTATCAACAAACCCTCGCAAATATTAAGCAATATAATAATGTCGCCCATGAATATAGACCTACAGAGCCATCTGTAGAGATGTGATAAAACTAAAACACACCAACGGCCGATCCATTTACAGTGCCTACACCCTGTTCCAAGTTGCACTTTTTTGGTCCATGTAGCATTACCGCTTCTTTTGCAATCCATTGTTCGTCTAGCTGACCAATCAGACGGTCTTGTTTCAAAGTGAAGTTAACGCGTTCTTTTGCTATTGTATTTACAATCTATATACTTTATTAACGCTATTTACCGAATCTATTTGTTTACAAGTAAAAAAAATAGTAATATTGATTGATAATCCCGAGGGGTTATAAATTTCTATGTTAATAATTCTATGAAAGGAAACATAGACAACTAATATAAAATGAAAGGAACCCCAAAATCGAGGTTAATTATATTGTAACGGGCTACTACTACTAACGGGTTTTTTTAATTTAAAACAAGTAATAATAAAGGTCTTTATTACTCACTGTTCACAAGTCTAATTAACAGTATATGCCTTATTTATATATGTTTTCAGTCCACTTAACAATGAAGCACTATCACACTAATGCTATTTACAAGCACTAATATCTTCTTAAACTAATTTATTTAGGATTGGTCCATTAACAACACTAACACTACTATTTATTTATACACTTCTATTTATTTATGTATACTACAAGCTGCATGTACATTAGACACAGCATATAACATTTATGTATACTTCTAAAAGCTCAAACTACTATTACTTTACAACGATATAATTTATATTAGACATTCTAGTATAGACCGACCCTTGCATTTTTTAGCGGTCTTATATATACTCAGATTTAAAGATATGATTCATCTTCTGGTAATTACGAGAAACTTCCCGGTCTGGCGAGAATGAACAGTGCTGGCGGCGTTTTGTGTGTTTGATTGCTAGAAGCATTCTAGAATCCTGAAGACTATGCAGACCCTACAACGCTTGTGTGTTTGACGGGTTGCCTAATAGTAGCTCACACTACCTCCTCTTTAAAACCGTTACGTCTCGTAACTGTAAATACATTTTGGCGCCAATTCGATGAATGATGACGGTATCGGCAGCTATCTCCTCTGGTGCATCCACCGCGTCGTTGGAAATAACAGTCAACACTCTTTTCTTGGTCTTGGTAGGCAACCGGCTGATAACAACAAACAAGGACCTGGACGTTGGTTTCCTGGAAAACTACTTCTAGCATATTTCGGACTATCCTCCAATCTAAGCGATCCAGTCCACAACCTAGCTTGGGCACCGCTAGTTTCGTTACTCCATTTTCCATCATCTGAGCTTTAAGATTCAGCAAAACCTCCCATAGATGACCATAACTAGGTCTCTGCCATGAGGAATTTTTGGTGACCAGATAGTAAACATAACGATTTTTATCCTGAAGAACCAAAGCTTTTCCTACAGTTGGCTGCTGTTGTACTAATTCATCCACACATCCAAACCTTTTCTTGAAAACAACAGCTATTCCCCTTGACATTGCCAAATCTTGAGCTACGCAATGTGCAAGGGAATACTCTTCTGGTGCTCTAAACAGGTCTTGCTGTTTTCAACAACAACGCCAAATCTCGCCTTGGCGGAACCACCATACGTCTACCATACTCTCGAAATCTACATTTGGCTCATGATTAATAACTTGTCGAATGCCATTCTCTTTATTCGAGCCTTCCTGGTTGTTGCCAGCGTAGGATGTTAAACGGTCAAAGTGTACCACTTTCGGTTTACCACGGGGAGATCTTCTGATCCGGTACACTACATCATTAATCCTTTTCATCACTTCGTACGGGCCTTCCCATTGTCTTTGTAATTTTGGCGACAACCCCCGTTTTCTTTGTGGATTATACAACCACACCAAATCTCCAGGTTGATAACCACCTTCTTGTGCTCTCGTGTCATATTGTGATTTCATTCGATCGCTTGCTGCCTGGATATTCTTTCGGACGTTTTCGTGAATGCTATTTGATCTTTCACGAAGCTTACTAACGTAATCTTCACCTGCGATCTCTTCTCCAAGTTTAAATCCAAACTGAAGATCACATGGTAGCCGCAATTCACGTCCTAGCATTACGCAAGCGGGCGAGTATCCTGTGCTGTCATGTACCGAAGATCGGTACGCCAGTAGAAACAAATGTAGATATTGGTCCCAGTCTCGTTGATGTCAGAGACAACTTTGGTCAGGTACTTCCCTAACGTCCTGTTCATTCTTTCAACCATTCCATCCGATTGGGGATGAAGTGGCGTGGTTCTAGTCTTCCTGATTCCAAGGTGCTTGCAGACGTTTTGAAACAACGCCGATTCGAAGTTTCGACCTTGATCGGAGTGTAATTCCAACGGAACTCCAAAACGACAAAACAACTCCCTGACTAGTACATCTGCAACCGTCTCGGCTTCTTGGTTAGGTATAGCATATGCCTCCGGTCATTTGGTAAAATAATCCAATGCAACCAAGATGTATTTATTTCCTTTCTCTGTTTCAGGAAACGGACCAGCTATATCAATGGCTACCCTCTCAAAAGGATTCCCCACGTTATACTGTCTCATTGGGGCTTTTCGTTTTGAGACCGGGCCATTTGCAGAGGCACACAATTCACATTTCCGGCACCACTCCTTCACATCATCTTTGCAGTTCAGCCAATATAATCTTTCTCTCACTCTCTCGAGAGTTCTTTTCACGCCAAAGTGCCCTCCGGAAATACCATCGTGCAAGTGCTGCAACACTTCCGGCACTGCTTCTCGGCACTATCACTTGAAGTCTCTCAGTGCCATCTTCAAATTCCAGACGTCGTTTCAAGATTCTATTTTCCATCATCAAGGAGTCCCACGGTGCCCAGTATGCCTTCAGGCTCCTACTTAAAATACTAATTTCTTCCCAAGCTGGTCGTTGTCCTCTATTTTTCCACTCAATAATACGTCCCAATTCGGCGTCATTCTCCTGGTCTTCTCGTATTCTTTCGAGTTGCCAAGTATCATCGGTTACCGTCATTCTATGGATGACACTTATTTTCTCTTCCATCTTGGAGCAATGATTGCAGTTTACTGGACAAGGTCTCCTTGACAAAGTGTCTGCGTTCCGATGGCTAGTTCTTACCCGATGTTCTGTGTCAAAGTCATATTCCTGCAGCCGCTCTATCCACCTTGCAACTTGCCCTTCAGGATTTCGAAACTGCAGTAACCATTTCAGTGCAGCATGGTCTGTTCTCAACAGGAATTTACGGCCGTATAAGTACTTATAAAAGTGCTCTACGGATTTGACGACAGCCAACAGCTCCCTTCTTGTCACACAATAGTTCCTTTCTGGCCGTGACAAGACCTTGCTGAAATACCCAATAACTTTTTCTTGTCCGTCTTGCACTTGGGAAAGAACGCCTCCTATAGCTGTGTTACTGGCATCGGTATCCAACACAAATTTCCCCTCCATCCGTGGATAACGCAAAATTGGTGCTGTAACTAGTAGCCGTTTCAGTTGTTCAAATGCTCTGTGGCAGTCGTCATTCCAATCTTCGGTTAATTTTGTTAACGGTTTGGCAATGTTCGCAAACCCAAGTATAAAACGTCGGTAATATGTGCAGAATCCTAGAAAACTGCGTAGTTGGTGAATATCTGCTGGTGTAGGCCACTCTTGTACCGTTTTTATTTTGTCAGGGTCAGCTCTTATTCCGGTCTCCGAAACGACATGTCCTAGGTATTTCACCTCTTTTCCAAATAGGTGGCACTTCTTGGGGCTTAATGTAAGGTTTGCCCCGCGTAATCTTTGGAATATCTCCTCTAGGTTCTTAAGGTGTTCTTCAAAAGACCGGCCTAACACTATCACGTCGTCCAGATACACCAGACATGTCTTTCAGGACAGTCCACGCAGTACCGACTCCATCAATCGTTCAAAAGTAGCAGGAGCATTGCATAATCAAATGGCACGACCTTGAACTGCCATAATCCAGTTCCAATTGTAAACGCTTTTGGCTCCAAGTCTACCTGCCAGTATCCGCTTTTCAAGTCCAAGGTCGAAAACCATTTAGATCCGGATAGAGTATCCAAGGTGTCATCAATTCTAGGCAAAGGATAGCTGTCTTTCTTTGTCACATTGTTAAGCCGCCGGTAGTCTACACAAAACCTTGTCGACCCCTCCTTTTTCTTGACAAGCACTACCGGGGATGCCCATGGACTATTCGAGGGTTCAATCGCTGGGCTTCCTTACGTTTTGCCAAAGGAAGCCGCCTGGGGTGTTGTCTTATCGGTTACGCATCTCCAGTATTGATCTTGTGTTGCACAACATTCGTCCTTCCTTTCTCACTATCATCCAGTGCAAACACACCTCGATATCGTCCGACCAGCTCTTTTACCTTGCCCAGTTGGTCGCCGTTTAATCCTTGACACAAAGGTATTAACATATCCAGCAATTTCTGAGAGCAACCGTTGGCTGGTTTATCTTTCGTGTCGTCCACACAACGTTTAATATGGCATACTGGAATGCAACTTCCCATAATCGTGTCTTTCTTCAGGGTCACTGTATGAGGATTAATGTTCAGCACCCTTACTGGTACCATATTTCGAGACTTTATCAGCGTTCTTCCAATCAGAAGTCCCTCCTGACCCATTCCCGATTCAGTTGCTTCCATCATGCATACTTGTCCTTTCCGGAGCGTACCATCCGGGCGTCCCATTACTATCATTTCCGCCTTCTCGGGTATTTTCATATCGCAAATCATTCGAACTTGCATCGTCTGGTTACTCCTACCTTGAAATGGAATCTCATCATCATCTATCCGAAGCACATTTTCTTTCATGTTTACATGAAACCCATATTCTCTCATGAGATCCATTCCCAAGATCACTTCTTCTGTAATTTCAGCTACCAACACGCGATGATTAATTAATTTGTCCCCAATTGTCAACATAACGGCAGTCTCTCCGTGAGTACAAATTTTCTCACCACTTGCCGTTCGAAGACACACCGATACAGGTAGCACTTTTCCACGACCAACCAAATCTGGTCTCACAATAGTTTTTGTCGCTCCTGTATCCACGAGTAATCGGACACCCCTACCATTAATTCTTCCATCGATATAAATGCTGTCCAGACTCCCCATCGACGATTCAGCACGGATGATAATCTCCGGGGCACTACGTTGTGCTGTCGACGTTCGCCCCCTTACGTCGACTTGCTTTAGTTTTTCCTGCTGCTCAACCGGTTGTTTTTTTGGTTGAGTGCAGCGTCTCTGTATACGACCAACTTCGCCGCAGTTCCAGCATCGCAGACTCCATCTCCGCGGTCGTTGTCTTTTAAGCTTTTCCACACGGTTGATTATTTCATCTATGCTGTTCTGCGCTTGATCAGGTTCCTCTAAGGCAGACCGAACTTTGTGACTCATTCTGTGTGATGTCTGCTTAGCTGTTTCAAATTCAAGCGCATGAGCCAGTGCGTCATCTAACATTTTTGGCCGTGCTAATCTTAGCGCTTGCTGTATTTCGCCATCTTTAACGCCATCCACAAATGTTTGTACAGCCAGTTGTTCGAGGAAACTATCTTGTGCCGTTGGATATGCCAATCTAACTAATCTGGCGGTGTCAGCTTCGAATTTTTGCAGGCTTTCACTTGTCTTTTGCGAGCGGTTCTTAACTTGTGCGTGGTAAACCTGTTGAAGGTGAGCATCTCCATATCTCATCTCAAGCTTCGATGTTAAAAGGCCGTAATCATTCTGCTGGTGATCAGGAATCGTTTGTAAGATGTTAAGAGCTTCACCCCGTAGGGCCACTATTAAGGAAATAGCCTTCTCTTTGTTGCACCAACCGTTGGCTATTGCCGCAGCTTCAAATTGTTTCAAATATGTGGGCCAAGGTGTTTTGCCATCAAATGTGGGTGGTTTCACTTTAAATTTAGACGGTATGGACTCGCTTCCTTACATGGTTCTTATTTCTGGAATGTTCTCATTTACAACTTGATTTGCTATTTCAAGTGGCTCTGTTGTTAGTGAAATCACCTGTTCTTGCAGCCTCATCATATCTTCTTCCATTTTTACCAATTTACTGTCTAACTTTTGCTCAACTGTTTTTACCTGTTCGGTGACATCTTCTTTCAATGCAATGGAGCTTTCCATTAATCTTTGTTCTAACGTGGCTGTCTTTTCATTCAAATCTTCCATTTTCACTGCATTTTCACTAAACCTTTTTTCCATTTTCTTATCATTTTCACTTAACTTTTCTTCTATTTTCTCAGCATTTTCACAAAGTGTCAATTCTAGTTTAGCCGACCTCTCCTCCATTTTCCCAGCATTTTCACTAAGTGTCAATTCTAGTTTAGCCGACCTCTCCTCCATTTTCCCAGCATTTTCACTAAGTGTCAATTCTAGTTTAGCCGACCTCTCCTCCATAGCGGATATAAAATCCTTGAGGAAATTCATTAAAGTTTCTGCCTCCATCTTACTTTGACTTCTTGTAACTGGCATATACAAACTACTTAAATGTCTTTAGACTTGTGTGCTTTCCTTTTAAATTGATCACTATATACCCCACACAGGCTGACACCAGTGTAACGGGCTACTACTACCGCGTTTCTTTAATTTAAAACAAGTAATAATAAAGGTCTTTATTACTCACTGTTCACAAGTCTAATTAACAGTATATACCTTATTTATAGATGTTTTCAGTCCACTTAACAATAAAGCACTATTACATTAATGAATTTACAAGCACTAATTTCTTCTTAAACTAACTTCTTTACCATAGGTCCATTAACAACACTAACACAACTATTTGTTTATACACTTCTATTTATTTATGTATACTACAAGCTGCATGTACATTAGACACAGCATAAAACATTTATGTATACTTCTAAAAGCTCAAACTACTATTACTTTACAACGATATAATTTATATTAGACATTCTAGTATAGACTGACCCTTACATTTCTTAGCGGTCTTATATATACTCAGATTTAAAGATATGACTCATCTTCTGGTAATTACGAGAAACTCCCGGTCTGGCGAGAATGAACAGTGCTGGCGGCGTTTTGTGTGTTTGATTGCTAGAAGCATTCTAGAATCCTGAAGACTATGCAGACCCTACAACGCTTGTGTGTTTGACGGGTTGCCTAATAGTAGCTCGCTACAATATTTTGTGCTATTGTAATTCCACATATAACCCTGTGAGTTATCTGCATGTAGCTATAAACAAACGGTTGAAATGTTTCAGAACATGATCGACCAATAGTAGATAAAAATAAAATTTATGTTACACTTCTGAAAGACCTATTCCACAGATAACTGCAGGCAGAGACAACTTAAGGTACCTTTAGTGCTATGGAGATTTGGCGATTTGGACATTTGGATAATGGTCCTATTGGTTAAAGTGATCACATGACACCGCCGAGAGACGTCAAAAACACCGAATCTCCTATCTCCCAAAAGTTGGTTCAAGTTCAACTTTTCTGGCTATTTTGAGATCAGAGCATGCGCGTTTGTTTTGTTACACCTTAACCTTACCTTTTCGTTCGACGTTATATAGTTTGCGTTTTGCCTATTAAACATATTGAAAATGAATAGGAAATCTGTTATTTCTTTAGATACTCACAGCTCAGTAACAAACGAAAACTTTACATCCAGTAACCCAAAACAATAACAAATATCATCTGTCAAACTTCTCCAAATACCCGAAGCAGAAAATACCTTAGATGATTAAAAGTGAAAATATCTAATTAGATATTTTCGCTTTTAATCATCTAAGGTTTTTTCTGCTTCGAGTATTTGGAGAAAATAGTTTGACAGATGACATTTGTTATTGTTTTGGTTTGCTGGATGTAAAGTTTTCGTTTGTTACTGAGCTGTGAGTATCTAAAGAAATAACGGATTTGCTATTTATTTCCAATATGTTTAATAGGCAAAACGCAAAATATATAACGGCGAACCACACGAAAAGGTAAAGTTAAGATTATAACAATACAAACAAATCACGTGCTTTTCTGAACAAACACGCATGCTCCGATCTCAAACTTTTAAGAGATCGGAGATTCGGTGTGTTTGACGTTTTTGGCGGTATCACGTGAACACTTTAACCAATAGGATCATTCTTCAAATCTCCAAATCTCTATAGCACTAAAGCCACCTTAAACTGTTTCTCTATGACTGCAGGTTAATTGCTATAAAATCTATATTTAGTTTTATGGATATTTGGGGAATGATCTTATTGGTTAAAATGATCACGTGATACTACCAATAAGTGTCTAAAAACCCCGAATCTCTGATTTACAACCCAAGCGTTAACTATCAACGGTTTGTTCTGTAATTACCGCTTGAAAAACCTGTCCTATGGGCTTGCATTATGATTTCTAGATAAATGTTTAGAATAAGTAACCAGGAGATAATTTATTTCTGAGAATAAATTGTATTTGTGTATTATGAAGTCAAATTAACCCTGAGTTTGTTATATTACGAATATGTGTATTTATTTATAAGTTGATAATATACATTACAATTAAAACAATTTAGACCATTTGATCACAAACGAACTGCCTTGTGCTTGTCGGTTATTGGCTATTAATAACAACTATACAAATAAAGAAAATATCTTAGAGCAAAGAACAAAACTTTATTATAAATTGTAGTATCGTGAGTTTGGTTATATGGCACTATATCTGTAATGTTTAATTTGGAATCGCAGACCGTTTGCACATTACTGGATAAAAACCTTTTGAATTCTTAAATTTTTCAAGTGCATCACTTACTGGTGAAATAATTTACATATGTGTACAGTCAACAAAATCCAGCGTACAAGCAATTGCAAAAAAAATCCGTGTGCCACAGACGCAAGTTTTGCATAGTTTTAAGAAAATGATAAATTTGGGTCTTAGAGGTGCAGTAGCCTCGCTCACAACCCTTATAATACGGAGCGAGATAGGTTTTTGGACTTTGAGAGCTTCTTTTAAAAAAAACATTTATTTCGAAAAATACTTATCAAATTTGTTTTAATTATAAAACTGACTTATTTTTTTTACAACACTTGAACGTTTATATTCTTTAAACATTAAGTAATTGAAATTGACAAATAAATTAATATTTAATAAATCAATAATCAATCATTATAATGAGTAGCTTGAACAACCAACAATGTTATAGTTATGAAGTTCGAAGACTAACTGACGATCGGGGGCTCCTTACAGTATTTATAAAGCCTCTGATTTCATTTCATCTTGTGGGAAAGTGCAAATCTTGCTGTCTGCAGTTTCTCGATAATGTCTTATTCTAAGTAATTTTACTTAAGACTGCTTTATTGCAGTTCATTGTTTCTGCACCTGCAGTATCAGGTGACGTCTGGAATACAAAGCAGTCCTTTCCTTTCTTATTTCTGACATGAATTCTAATTAACCTTTAATTATAGCCTTCATTTAAGACATAATAATTACATTTGTTTTTATATGTATTTTAATATGGAGGATATGTAACTCGCGCTGTTGTTTTGTATACACCACTGCTGTCGGTGGTACACGTTAAAGCTGTCCCTGTAGAACAATATCTCAAAGTGAGATTAAGGTGAACCATAGTTGATAAAGATTGCTTTTTAAAAAAACAAGGTGTTGGGAATATTCTCACATGATAAAAATTATTAGCATTAAATTAAAAGTCACTATTCGTGATATATTGTAGCGGGCTACTACTACCGCGTTTCACTAATTCAAAACAAGTAATAACAAAGGTCTTTATTACTCACTATTCACAAGTCTAATTAACAGTATATGCCTTATTTACAGATGTTTTCAGTCCAAGTAACAATGAAGCACTATCACACTAATGAATTTACAAGCACTAATATCTTCTTAAACTAGTTCCTTAACTATAAGTCTTCTTAGCAACACTAAACACTACTATAATTTATTTATTACACTTTTGTCGATTTATGTATTCTACAAGCTGCATATACATTAGACACGTACACATAATATAACATTTATGTTTACTCTTGGACTTGAAAAAGCTCAACTATTTAACTTTACACGATATAATTTATATTCGACATTCTGATATAGACTAACTTCTTACATTTATTAGCGGTCTTATATATACTCTGAATTAAAAAGGATGACTCATTCTCCAGTAATTGCTAGAAATTCTCGGCCCATCGATAATATGCAGTGCTTACGGCGCTTGTGTGTTTGACGGGTTGCTTAATAGTAGCTCGCAACAATAATTTAAATGTTCATTAATCAAGTGTTAAAATTTTTCGTAGGTTTAGATGCTATGAAACCTCATACAAAATTCTTATACGTTTTTCAAAATTCTTAATGCGCATTCTAACCCTTTTTGCTTTTTTCTTATTCAAGTACAATTCTTCCAAGGAATCATCATAAGAATCACTTTCCATTAACAAATTTTTATGCCTTTTACGTGTCATTTTACTTTAAAACAGAATTTTATTCTGAACTTTTATCATTTATCAGCTAGTCAAAGTTCGGACTAAATTAACCATAGGAATAAGCTAAGGTTATGGTTAACCCCACATCGTAATACAATTTTATACTTAATCTGTGGAAAGAATTTAGGCCAAAGTTTAACTAGAAATGATAATACGAGATCTCCCATATTGCATTGAAATGAGTTTTTGAACAGGTAATGATGGCTTTAATCTTCATGTTACATAGTCTATGAATTTCAATACCATTATTTAGACACTTCTGCAATGTTGTGCTTTTCTTTAACAGTTGAGATTTGAATATTGCGTTTTAGGTTATATTTATTTCCTAATTTTAGTGTTTTTTACTTTAATTATTTTATCAATGAAATATGTCTTTGTCACCTTCAAATATCCTACAACGGATGGACAAATTAAAAAAATGGCAGGAAGAGCAAGAACGAGTAATGCTGCAACACCATAAACGCTTACATGCAACCAACTTGTCTAATGATGATTTAACTCTAATTTCTGAAAATAGAGCAACTTTACCTAATCTATCTGCTTCATTCGACTCAGAACACTTTACTGTTTCTAAACCCAAACAGCCATTTTTACGAAGAGGTTCAGGTTTATCACGCTTTAAAATGGCACCAGGTGAACAATTTACAGCCATGAATAAAGCTAAATCTGCTAGAAAAAGTATTAAATCTCCAGAGATAAAAATTATTTCACATGCTCCTGAGCAGAGAATTAAATCGAAGGCAGTATGGAATAATGCTAGTGTATCTTCTGACGCTAATGCCAGTTTACTTATTTTTGAAGAACTAGAAAAACAGTTGAAAGATAATAGTCCTAACTGTAATGATGTTGTTAAAAATGATAGTCCTCCTTCGAGTACACCTCGAAAAATTCAATCAGTTAAAAACCATATGCGTAGTGTGTACAATTTTTCACCCAAACCGAATCAAGTAATTATTGAACAACCACATAAATCTTACACATCTGATGAATTTTATGAAGATATTAAAGAAAAAAATGAGAAAATAATGCAAGAAAATAAAAAACAACTGGAAGACATTGAACAATACGAAAAGCGTTTACATGATGAATTATTATTATCTCTGGAACAGGCTATTAAATTTAAAGAATTTTTGAAACAAGATAAAGCAGTAGGTAGTTCCAGTCCAATCTCGACAGTATCATGTGACATTGATAATCCAAGTGAAGTAATTAGAGATTTTGACGATACAGAAAAATGGGAGTCTAATATAAGCCTAGACAGCACATCTTCGACTATTAGCTCAAATGAGTTATTGAGTGTTATATGCAAATGTGATGCTGCAACCATGACTGATTGTATTACTCAACCTGATAGTAATCTTGAAGAAATTGAACTATTACGGAAGTCTTTACAGCAAGAAGTAAAAGTTTCACAAGAACAAACTAACGAAATAAAACAATTAAAAAAACAGCTGGAACAACAGGTTCGTGAATTGGAAAAACAAAGAAAAAATATATTGAAACAAGCAGCAGACGATAAAGATTATATTGAGCGTTCTAGTGCTATATTGGAAGATGAAAGAAAAAAGTTGACAAAAGAGAAAATGGTTTTTGAAAGGTAATATTGTTGACCCATGTGAAGTTGGCACGACATTCTTTAAATTTTAAAAAAACAATGATACTTCTTGTAGCACTTTTCATAGTTCTAGAGTTCCTAATAGAAAATAAAAAGGGTTCTGCATTTTTAATACTAAAATGTAGCCAATGGAAAATTGTTGTGCTAACTTTGCAAATCTTGCACGACATTTCCTCCTTTAATAATAACAAACCAATAAATATCATAACTTTTAGCAAGAGTTCCCATTAGTTCTAATCGAGTTCCATCTCTCTATGTAATTAAAATAAAAAATTGCAATAATTAGGTTATTTGCATAAACAACGTATATTGTACCCAGCACGACACTTGGAGAAAAAGTGTCGTGATGATTATTTCTACCGCATTTTTTGATATATATATCGACAGTTCTACATGAGTTCTAACAACTAGGATCACTTTTAGCCTTAGTTCCGAGTGTCGTGCTAGACCGAAAATAAAAAATTATTTAAAAATGGTTAGCCACTGGAACTCTGGCTAAAAGTGATCGTAGTTGTTGGAACTCATGTAGAACTGTCGATATATATCGAAAAATGCGCTAGAAATGATCAGCACAACACTTTTTTTTCGAGTATTGTGCTAGACCGAAAATTAAAAAATTATTTAAAATGGTTAGCCGCTGGAACTCAGGCTAAAAGTGATCGTAGTTATTAGAACTCATGTAGTGTCGAGATATATATATATATATATATATATATATATTATATATATATATATATATATATATATATATATTGCTGTGACTTATCGAGACTCGAGCCCCAGCGTTGGGCTGACATAAAATTGCTGTGGAAGTCCCCTCTGGATTATACCCCTTTGAAATTTACCTAAATATTTTCTCTGAAAAATAAAAAAAAATCTTTTTATATCTCTGGAACGCCTCCTTTTATTTCTGCATACCACGACTAGCTCTAAAATCTGTTTCTTCATAGATACTTACCATTTTAAGTACACTCTTTCTCACATATACTTCCAAAGAAAATTACCACTCAAATAATGCAACGAAACATATAACCATTTATTCTACAAATTAGAAATTTTCCATTACCAAGTAAATATTTACACATCATTAATCCTTTTAAAATTTCATGACTTTTCTTTATTACAACAGTTTTGTTTTATAGAGTAGATGGGCCCATCTTGAAACCCTAAATTGACTTTTACTCTGGTCTATGGTGAGCTCAGTATAAACCCAGTTACTCTAAATGCGTTTAAACATCGCATCTTTGTTTAAAACAAACTTACAGACCCATTTACTCCTTACAAAAAATTTTATGTCATTTATTTACACCTTTAAATACTAAACACAAATTTTCCTTAACATATGCCCTTCCAATGAGTTTTTATGTTCATGAACCCCCAATGTGTCAAATCACTCAAGCACAAAATAACAGCACAAAATGTTCAAGCAATAGCAATAGAAATTAATTTCGTTACCTGGAGTAAGCTTTTTCCATCGTCACCTCCGAAGATTCCGTCCATAAAACCTCGTCGTTGCTTCTATACGCCTCTCTGCTATGTGTAGATCAAACCATTTCCCAATCGCTATCCAAATCTCTGCATACGCCTTCAAAGTTTCTACCAGATAATTGTCCAGAGCAAGCAAACCACATTCTGTAACTATCAAACACCAAGCATCCTCGTTCCAAACATTTCTTAACACGCTTACCTTAGCAACTTCCCTCGTTAGTTCGTTGAATGTAGTTACAGCCTCGTCTATTAAATAGCACCCACTTGTGCAATTCACACATTTATTTCATTTTCGACAGACTGTACTAACACCGTTTTATACAATTTTAAACTAGGATGTTACATTAAGAGCTAAGCGTAGTCAAATGGATAAGCGAAGTAAGAGAGCTTTACCTCGTCTGCTTGTGTATTTATATCTGTCGATGCACCCCTCTTGTACTCTATTTCAGATGAAAAACTCCTCTATCATAACTGATTCTAAAAATTTTGCACGTAACGTACTTGTAAAACCGAGAATTCTCATTCCATCGTCGCATTAGCCTGAAAACTGGTCAACAAAATACAACCGTCGCGAGTTTCTTGAAAATTTCTAGCATTCAACCAATTACACACATTTCCCCTATTCTTTATGTTCAGCCTTCCACTATCTTTCCTTGTTTAACCCATATTCGTTGTCTCTTTTATAATCCCACTTAAGCAACATAAAATCGATATTGTGGTTGACCTCCAAACTTGCCGCGTACTTTAAAGGAGTGTTTTACCCAACGTATATTAAAGGTGCTCTCAGTCTGCTTCACGCTATGGATATTCCATCTCAATTTGCTTTCAAGACATCTGTTGTTTTCGTATCAACCATTAATTAAATTTCTACAGAATTATATTCCAATGTTCGTTTCAGTTCCTTGAACCTGTTTATCTATTTGTCTGGTTTTCCATGAAGCAACTGTCCGTTTAAAACTCTTATTTTCCCAGTTGTTTAACTTATAGAATTTCATAGGATTTGTATTTAACGAACGCTTTGTTTAGTTAAATGGGAAATATGCGTTTACATTATTGATTTTATATACCCAAAAGCTCTCTTTATTCTTTGATATACTTGATTTACAACTTTTTTAAAATATTAAAGCTAATTATGCATATCCTTGAGTTTTCACGTACTTCACAGCTTCTACACGTTATGCAAATTTAACATTCCGATTTATAAATACAAAAATATGCTATTATCCGTCCGTTTTCAATGTCACAACTAATTAATTTGACGCGTAAATAAATTATCCCTATTTCTTATATACACGGTCGTTGCAATTTTATTTGCGTGACCTATTTATGCCTCTTAACCTATAATTTCCACGACACTATATATATATATATATATATATATATATATACATATTATAGTGGTTTTAAAGAGTTAAAAATAAATACAAAAGAAACAATTTCAAAACACCCTGTATAAAGGAACAAACCTAAATTACGTGCGAAATTTATATTAATTTAATTCAATTTTTAAGTAACGGGTATTAATGAAAGTGTAAAAATAATAATTAAAAATTTAATAGCTTTGCAAAGAATTAAATGGTAGAGGTCAATGCCATGCATTTATTAATTTAATTGGAGTTCATTGAACAATTATTGATATATAATAAGCATAAAAGCCTGTAAAAACCCAAGGTGAAACACGTTGCTAACAAACGAATATATCAGGAGGGTTGAAATACCATGAAACGAAGCTCGTGGTATTTAAAACGTTCGTTACGATCGAACACCTGCAGACTTTTAAATGTCAAGTTCTAATAAATTTGAGTAGATAAACATGCAGATTCTAGGTATAATTGGAAACGGTTGAATGTTTTAGCATGAAATACTAAACAGGGGTTATTTAAAGTCACGTCGCAAGTCCACGTGTGTTTAGACAGCAGATAGTCAAGAATATCGATTTTGTACCACTCAGACCAGGGTAGAAAGGGACAGAGAAAACGCATAAGTAAGAGACTCTAATAGGATGGGAGGGATTTGTGAAGCATCACTAGGTCTACGATTGGTCGATATGTTAGTTTGATTTGAGACAAACACGAGGCTAGTGTAGCATGGTTTTCTTGAAATGTTATAACGAGGGACGGGAATTCGCGGATTTGAAAATGGGGTTGAGTGCAAAATTGCAAGAATGTGTGTTGTTAACAGGGGATTTCGTGTTAGGCAGGTATGGAGAGGTTACATTCGAGAGTGTATAAATGTTTTTCGAGAACGTGGTGAGGGACCTTAAGTTTTCGATCGCTCCAAACAACGTATCTAAGTATCACGAGTTGTAAGTATTACTAAATCAGTTAAATTATATTACATGGTGGTAGTCTCTTAATTAAATACGCAGTTAAGTGTGCCGAAATTACATTTTAATAGAGATATCATCTATAATTATAATCAACTCGTGTCGGGACATTAAGTAACGTGGTTTGAAGCATCTAATTAATGAAGAAAATTTTTTTATGGAATTTGGAATTTGGTTACATCGGCGAGGCTGCGTTAGCAGTTCAATTTAGATGGAGTTTTTCTAGTAACAGCTAGAAACGACCTGCAGAACAGATAGGAGAAATACATGACATCATCCACAAAGCAGAGATCTACTATAAATTTCCAGGTAACGATTTGAATTGTGACTTTATAAACTGTGAATATTGGGAGAACGTATGAGAGTGAAATTTCAAGGTAGTGTGTATTATTTACGTATTGAACTTAATACGTGTAAATAACTTTATTATGGTATTTAACTAGAAAGTTGAAGGTGTCTATAAAGCTTTTAAACGTTCCATCAGAACGTGAAATTTTTGTGAAGAGTACATGGCTTTGCTTTGTTATTTGTTTTAAAAGTATGCAAATGCATGATTAGCTGGGTTATTCTGAGCTCACCCTACCCCAGAGTTTAGTTAGAGTAAAATGAATAAATAAATTATAAAGAAGGAAGTTTCGAGAAGGTATTATTCAAGGCCCATTTACTCAGGGTACAATTTATGTGTTTAATGATTTTAAAATAAAATACTGGACATTATAAAATAAGGTTTTCTGAAGTGTAACGTGATCAATGGAATATGGACTATATTGCATTTCATTTGTAAATAGTTATAAATAAAAGCTTGTATGTTGGTTGTATTTGAGGTTTTATTGCTAGTGTGTGTGTATGATTGAGAATATGCGAGTGAATCTAGATACACAAGAGGAGATCCAAATGAGCTAACCGGAAGCAGTTGAAGAAGGCCGTTCAACCGAGGAAGAGAGGAAAACGGGTAAGGATAATTTTTTTTTTGAATTAGTTAAATTTTGAAAATTGTTTATTGTCGAATTTGAAAATTTTATAAAATTTTCGAATAGATTTTTGTAAATTGACGTTTACCCGACAACCACGGCAATCTTATGACGGTCCAACGTTGGGGCTCGAATGTATTTGAGAGAGTACTAAATTAGAGCGGACTTCCACGGCAATATATATGTCGAAAAATGCGCTAAAAATGATCATCACCATGATACTTTTTCTCCGAGTGCCATGCTGGGTACAATATACGTTGTTTATGCAAATAACCTAATTATTGCAATTTTTATGTTAATTACATAGAGGGATGGAACTCGATTAGAACTAATGGGAACTCTTGCTAAAAGTTGTGATATTTATTGGTTTCTTATAGATTAGAGGAGAAAGTGTCTTGCTAGATTCGCGAAGTTAGCACAACAATTTTTCATTTGCTAGTTTTTTGTATTAAAAATGTGGAACTCTTTTTATTTTCTATCAGGAACTCTAGAAGTATGAAAAGTACTGCAAGAACTATCATTGCTTTTTTAAAATTTAAAGAATGTTGTGCCAACTTCACAGGGGTATATTGTTGTTTGTGATTATTTTAATTTTATCATATTAGACTAAACATTAAGTTAAACTATTCCAATACATCCACTGCATCATTAATTAGAATCATTTTAACACATTAACTGAGAATAAATCGAAACATGACTACAACCTAAGGGTCTTTTAAATTTAGGTAATAATTTTTTGTTGATTCCTTGGGTAATGTCCACATTAGGAATCATTACATAAACTTCCAATTCCTACTTGGTAGTTTTTTATGTCAAACACTAATAATGTGGGTGTTCAGTGTATGATTTCTGTGTTTTGTGGGTCACCTTTTGTTGCGTTAATGCATAGAGGCAACAAATGATGGATGTAAATATAAGGTATCTGCTATTGAAGCTAAGGCTACTTTAATAGAAGATTGTCTCTGAATTACAAGATTTCCGTTTCAAAATTTCTAATTAGAAGAACCTATATGGTATTGCTTTAACTGGCTGGTTTCAGAACAGGATTTTAGCACATGTCAAACCACTTCAAGATGCTGTGTTCTGCTAACTTCAACAATGTCCAGGTATTGTAACATATGGGTCGATTTGACCGGTAAATGACCTATAGCAGGGATGGCGAACCTTTTTTGATGTCCGTGCCACAAAATCATAAAAATTCTTTTTTAAATAGGCAACGTGCCACAATAAAATTTTATTCGAAATGTTAGCGTGGTGAAACTATACCTAAGTACAATTAAAGAAACAAATAAAAGCAATTCTTCTTCAAACAATTTTTTATTAATCAATGTTTTACAAAAAGCAATATGCTAGAAACAAAATTCACGTTAAAAACAATTGTTTTTAATGGACAAAATTAGAGGTAGGGATCTTTGTGTAGAAGTGCGCTTGTAAGCTGGTAAAGTAAATGGTCGAAAGCGAGTGTTATAAGCATGCTGTGATCTATATAGTTCAATCAAATGTGGGTGTTTATGAATATATGTCAGCAGTGATAGAATGTACACAGCAGGAGCAGTGAGAATATCTAACTTTTTGAAATTTCCTCGACAGCTACTGAGAGGTGCCTGCTTGTAGATGATTCGGACTGCCTTTTTCTACAATATAAAGACGTTATACTTGGCGCTCGAGGAACTACCCCACACAAGGATCCCATAAGAGATATGACTGAATATTAAGGCATAATAGGCGGAATTAATCACCAACGTGGAACAGAATTGTACAATTTTACGTAATATAAAGCAGGATATTGATAATTTTTTACAGATGTGTTCGGCATGAGCCGACCAGGTCAATGAAGCATCGATGATAAATCCTAAAAAGTTTACTTTACCTTCTATTGAAATTAATGAACCATTAAGGCTTACCGAAGGAGGCAAGGTGATTTGAGACCTAGCAGATCGAAATACCATAAATTCCGTTATCAGCATGTTTAGGCTCAGCTTGTTGAGAGTAAGCCATTGCTTAGCTAGAGTTAATTTATTTAGGGCCGATGTTACTGTATTGTGCCAGTTAGCCGAGATAGATTTTGTAAGCACAGTAGTGTCATCTGCATATTTAATGCAAATAGTATCGTTGGATGATAGCAAGGGAGCCAAGTCATTAATGTAAATTAAAAACAGGAGTGGTCCCAGGAAACTGCCTTGGGGTACTCCGATACTAACAGGCACTGACTGAGTTCTGTTTGATAGATAGTTACGTAGTAGTTTGAGAGGGACACCTCGGATTCCTATATGTGTAAGTTTGTCAAGAAGAATGGAATGACAGACACTATTGAAAGCCTTAGCAATATCAATTAACCAGGCAGTAACAAATTCACCTTTATCGATAGTGTTACTTACAAAAAGGGATAGGTCTACTAGAGCTGTCTAGGTAGATTTTTTAGGGAGAAATCCATGTTGGGATTTGTCAATAATTTTATGTTTTATTAAGAATTTAGATAGTCTAATAGTGATTATTGTTTCAATTATTTTATTAAAAATTGACAAAAGACTGATTGGCCTATAGTTACCAGGATCGGTGGGAGTACCTTTTTTGCGTAACGGTTTTACTAAAGCTGACTTAAGTTTTGAAGGGAATGTGCCTGTCATAAAAGAACTGTTAATAATATTACTTATAGGAAAGGCAATTTCCACTATTACCCTTTTAACTAACCATGGGGGTATTCTGTCAATCCCGAGTGAGTTTTTATTTTTGAACTTGGAGACTACATAAATAATTTCGTCTTCATCAGTTGCGAATAGAACAAAGGATGATGTAACGTTGGGGCACTTATTAACACATGAACCTATAATAGAGGGTTGGGAGGGGTTACGAGTAGGAGAGGTATCTAAAAAGAATAAATTTAGTTCAGTGGCTATACGAGCTGGATCAGTAATGGAACGGTTTCGGAAGATGGTTCAATACAACGTTCTTTGTTTATTATATTCCAGCAAGTTTTCATGATATTATCTGAATTATTGAGATATCTGTTACCTAAAAAATTAAGTTGGTATTCTATCTTTTGTGACAGAAGTGTACAGTATTTATTTATTTCGTAATTACTTCTATCAATGTTCAGTTATAATACAATCTGTGTTGGTAACTTCATTAAACCACGCTTTACTAACAACTACATCCACAATAAATATTTGCTAATTTGTTGTAAATATGACAAAGCAACACTATGGATACTTGGTATTATGCAGCAGCATTCAGTTACAAATTTTTATAATTCTCTCTTCATTCTAACAAAACTTTTAATTGCAGATACGTGAAAGATCTACAAAATAAGCCTAACAGAAAAGAACGAGAAGAAATATCTGTTCTTAAAGAAGAGCTGGCAGCTATAAAAGAAACCTATAAATTAAAAGAAGTTAAAAATAGTACGTTACAGGCACGACTACGTAATCAAATCAAGTCCTTAGAGAGAGAGAATTTGGATCTAAAATTGGAAACTGAGAAACTGATGAAGGAAAATGGTCGACTTATTGCTACTCAACGATTATCGAAAAAACCATCAGACACAAAACTTTTGCATGAGATTAATAAAAATATTACAAAGCTTGCACAGGATCAGCTAAACAAAATTAATGAAAAACATACATTTGATACCAAGGTATACCATGAAGAAAAAGAAAATAATCAAAATAGTTCAAATTCTTCTGATACTGATAAATATTACCAGAGTAAAACAAAAAATCAAGTAAAGGAAAATAAAAATATAATAAACATATCAGATGCAGATAGATATAATGAACAGATTCATGAAGATATATCTTGTTATACTAATTATGAATATGAACAAACATCTAAAAGAAGTGACAGGAATACAATGAGTAGTAGGTAAATTAGCTAGAGATCAGCAGTTTTGTTCTGATGTTATTTTGTTCTTTAGATCGTACTGAAAAGATCATGTCAGATGGTTCAAGAATTGTAACTTATTCAAATGGAAATGTAAAAACTGTATCGGCAGATGGTAACATTGTTGAATTTAAATATTTCAATGGGGATATAAAGACTACAAATTTGATAGAAGGTAATATTTGTTACTATTATGCTGAAAGTAATGTGCGACATACTACAAAGGCTGATGGTATTGAAATCTTAGAATACCCAGAGTAAATAAACCAACATTTAGTTACATAATATTATAATTTTCACTTTATAGTGGTCAAATAGAAACACGTTTAACAAGTGGCACATCTGAAATAAAATACCCTAATGGAATTACAGTCGTGGTAAATGAACAAGGCGATAAAATGTTATTGCTACCAAATGGACAAAAGGAAATACACACTAAAGACCATAAGGTTTTATATATTAAATGGACAGTTATTTTTAAAAACATTAACATTTTTTAGAGACGTGAATATCCTGATGGTACTGTAAAGTTATTGTATCCTGATGGGCAGCAAGAAACTAGATATTCCAATGGAAGGGTTCGTATAAAAGATAAAGAAGGAGCTTTACTGTTTGATTCATTGACTTAGAAATATCTTAAGTATTTATATTGTTTATATTGTATAGTTCTCAATTTTAATGTGATATGTCTTAAAGTTATAACAAAGAATGTTGTTTATCTTAAAGTATATTACAACATGATTTTCTTTTAAAGGGAATCTAAATAAACACTGTAGTACTTAGTTAATTATTTCAGCTTATTCATTTTAATTACGTGATTAATAACAGTTGTTACGTTCATTTATGGCCGATGAATTAAAAGCCACATCGATTCCATTTCTACTCTTCCATACGTCAATAACATCCTATATATTTTACCTGTTTATTATAAATACGCTTGCGAATAATTTTCATTTTAACACGTTTGCTGCTATGGACGCACATGTGCGCCTGGGATGGTAAGGCGCGCTTGCTACGGACGCGCTAGCGCGTCCTGAGTAGACCTAAATTATTATGGTTAGTATCGCGGTAACACTTCAAGTAGGTTGGTGTGTGTTGGTGTAGCATATAGATAGAGAGTGAAATTACGCATATAAGTTGTCGTTTGCAACTGTAGTCTTTGTGGTTATTTACGATGCATTCTGTTCGTGACGCTGATGCAGGCCCTTCTACACCAAAACGAGCTAAATTAAGGTTTAAGAATCCAAAATTTAACAGGTGATGAATTATTTCAAGCTGCCATGGCTTCTGCTTCTGAATTAGAATACAGTAGCCATTCATATTTTCAAGATGACGATAAATCCACATCTGACAGTGATGATGTCGATGGTAAGGTTTAGGAATATTCTTTTGTAAGGTATATAAATTACAGCTGTACATTTTTATAGAAAATATTACAACTCAAGCATTTGATGAGTCCGCGGCATTGGTAATTCATCAAGCAAGTGTAGGTGACACTGATTGGAAAGAAGATGGCGTTATGAAATCTTTTAATTTTGCAAAAAAATCTGGTCTTTTGATAGATATCGGTGCAAATGCCACTCCATACGACTATTTTTGAATGTTGGTCGATGATAACTTTTTTCAGCAAATAGTGAGCGAAACCAATAGATATGCAGAATCCGTTTTTCTTACCGAAGCCACCTCTACACACTCGCGTATAATAAAATGGACAAACACTACAATATTAGAACTATTGCAGTTTACAGGATTAGTGTATCACACCGGTACTATAAAATGCTATAAAATATAGGACTATTAGAAAAGACATTGGCTGTTTGGATTTGTTTTTCAAAATATATTAGTCGTGATAGGTTTTTGCTAATATTGCATTGCTTGCATTTTGCTAAGAATCCAGATCTGGGAGAAGAAGAGCTTGATGATCGTTTGTACAAAGTTAGGCCAATACTAGATTACTTCCAGCAGAAAATGTTATCTGTATATTATCCCGCAAAAAAAATACCTCGATGAGTCGATGCTGTTGTGGCATGGTAGACTTGTTTTTCTCCAATACCTTAAAAACAAGCGTCATAAGTATGGCATCAAAATTTACATTTTGAGTGAACCTGAAGGTTTGGTTTTGACATGGTCGTATATACAGGACAAATGAATCATTTGGGAGGTAAAGGGCATACTGACAAGGTTGTTCTACATTTACTGAATAACTTTCTTTACAACGGCCATTCAGTGTTTATGGATAACTTCTATAATAGTTACACATTGGCACTGAAATTGCTAGAGAAGGATACGTATTGCATCGGCACGCTAAGATTTGATCGCAAAGAATCTTGTAAAGAAGTAGTGACAGCTAAATTAAAAAAAGGGGAAACAAAAACAGCATATAAGAACGGAGTAATGATTGGGAAATGGCAGGACAAAAGAGAAGTAACCTACATATCTACAAAATTTAGGAACGATATGGTTACTATACAGAGAAAGCATGGCGATGATAAAGAGAAACCACTCCCAATAGATCAATATAATAAATACATGAGTGGAGTCGACCGATTGGATCAAATGATGTCCTATTATCCCTGTTCACACAAAACGATGCGATGGTACAAGAAGGTAGGTATTCATGTGCTTCAAATGCTATTCCATAATGCATCCCTTCTTTATAACAAGTTTTCTGGAAAAAGACTTTCATTTTATGACTTCCAATTAGTAGTTTTGGAGGAGATTTTGCCGGAACAAGGTATAAAACATTCACGACCTGGCAAGTTATTCCCAGAGCATCTACCCGTAAAAATAGAAACCAAGAAAGAAAAAGGAAAAACTCAAAGAAAGAAATGCCGAGTATGTGCAAATAAGAAAATTCGAAAGGATACAGTATACCATTGTAATAAATGTTCCGATAACCCAGGACTATGTTTAGAACCGTGTTTCAAAATCTACCACCAAAATAAGTAGTGCTTTTTTATATTCATCTATTTTATCTATCTGTAACTATAACTTTTATATATATATATATATATATATATATATATATATAAAATAGTATATACGATGTATAAATAAACACAAACTTAAGAAAAATATCGAATAAAAGAATTTGTTTGCTTCATAAAGGGAATAAACAAACAAATTCTTTCATTTATGGCTATGCAAATTACTAGCCTGCTTTGTATAATTAATAACTTTCTTTCGATTTTTCGTAAAGTTTGTGTTTATTTATACATCGTATGTACTGTTTTATTTATTAAAATTTGCTATAAGCAATTATTTTCATTTATATATATATATATATATATATATATTATATATATACAATATACGTCATTAATATTTTAAGTCATTGAAATTGAATTAGTTATTAATAAATGAAAACCACTTGTATTTAATTGAATTCCATTTCAATCGAACTAATGACCACTAAAGTAAGAGTTTGAATGAATGATTCTCATCAGTGCTTAACCAATTGATGCTATCTAGTAATAGTTTAGAAGATGTTTATTAAACTTGAACTTGCCTTATGATTTTCAACGTTGATTTAAGAACTAGTTATTACAAATCATGTACTATAACTTGATCATCCTTTAACGTTAATATACACATGAATTGATTTCATTAGGCATAATCCAATTGTGGATGCAATCGAATGCTTAATATTATTAATATGTTTATTATTCGATTGAAATGGAATCAACTTTTAGTACATAAAGTTGAATTTCATTTCAAATCGAAACTAGTTAAAATATTAAGCACAGGCATTCACGATTTAACTGATCTATTTCTCATTAGCTATAATACTCAATTACATGATCCGGAGAATCAGAGGTTGCAGGTTCAAATCCGCTGTAGCCGTTTTAGTGGTTTTCAATTACTAGTTCGATTTGAAATGGTAATTCAACTTTAAATACAAAAGTTGGTTTTCATTTCATCTTAATAACTATTAATATATATTAAGCATTCATTTGCATTCCAAATGTGGATTATTTCTCTCTATTAATAATAATATAATTACATGTTTGTATTATTCGAACGTTGAAAATGGGATGATCAGTTATTAGTACATGAATTATGTATATAACTAGATTCAATTTCCTTAAATGCAAGACGAATTGAAAATCATTAACAAGGGCCAAGCTTCAGTAGTATTAAGTATAACATCTTCTAAACAATTAGGCTAGATAGCTCAATTGGTTAGAGCACTGATCCGGAGAATCAGAGGTTGCAGGTTCAAATCCTGCTGTAGCCGTTTTTAGTGGTTTTCAATTACTAGTTCGATTTGAAATGGTAATTCAACTTTAAATACAAAAGTTGGGTTTTCATTTCATCTTAATAACTATTAATATATATTAAGCATTCATTTGCATTCCAAATGTGGATTATTTCTCTCTATTAATAATATATACTATATATATATATATATATATATATATATATATATATATATATATATATATATATATAATATTAGAAGTAGTTTTTACACAAGGTAAGTTGATAAATACTAACGTATTGCAATTAATATATATATATATATATATATATATATATATATTGCTGTGATAACTCCTTGAATTACCTGGTCTGTTGATTTTCTTCTGTTAATCGCCTCGGCTGCTCCTCTAGATAGCTTTCATCCTCATACATAAAAAACAAACACATTCCTACCACAAACATCAACGTCAACTCTATTTACATCAATATTCACAATACATTAAAATTTCAAAATTAATATTCAGCATAAATTTTAATATCGGAAAATTTCAAAATTAAATTTATTATCATTTTAATGTGCATCCAGAATTAAAGTCCTTGTAGGATGCCTACTAATTACTATAACAATATATGCAGAGTACAAAGGAGCATCTACCACCCCTTTACGTTAATTAACCAGGTTCGTCTAATTGAGCTCAAAGACATACCCATATTTTTATCATAATCCAGAACATCAATACTAAATACCCTTTCTACTTAAACAAGCAAATTTCACCTTAAAATTAAAATATTATTGTTAGTACAATTTCACTACTGTCCATTTTAAATAAACAAATTAGAAAGTTATTCAACACACACCAAAATCTCAAAGTTCAAACAAAATAGTATAATTTACCTGAAGGTTACTTGCACTCGTAGCTTCAATGTACATCGTCCCTTTTGTTAATCACACCATTCCAACTGGGTTATATTTACGGCTTCTGATTCTCAACGCTTTAAAAATTTTCTCCATCACCATTTATTTAAAGTTGTTTCAGGGCTTTTCCGGAACTAATCTGTGTATATCTGAACCTTGTTTTGTGGATCCAGACCCGTTTATGCACCATTTAAGTATTAATACCCCCGAAAAATAACAAAGAACTTCATACTTCTTTCACCAATATACGCTAAAACTGCCTACTTTTGTGTATATATTTGTCGTTGTAAATTTTACCAATTGGTACAGTGATACTAGACTTTATTACCTTGTATCTTCTTTTCTAAGTGCACTAACGTACATTCATTGTAGCACGTAAAGAACAAGCTGTTTTAAATCACATAATATTCGAGCAAACTGTTTAAATTATTTAATATTAAAACCGGAAAACTAAAAAGCACTGTTTAACGCGTTCAATCAAGTCGAAGATCTAAGAGAGCTTGTTTATATTCACCTGGGTATATATAGAAGTTAGCCTGTCTGTCGGTCGAGTCCTTAAAACGGCCAGTTTCTAGAATTTCGTCATTCTATGTTCCCATTCCGTAGCTCGCGCGTCGGTTTTTACGAATTTTGTACTCACCCCAGTTACATCTCAGAAATTTCCACACGGCACGCAACGTCTGAGAATACCTAATTAAATTTTATACAGAAATCGTTGTTTCTACCTCTGATATTTGCATCCTATTTTCAACCAATTATGACCCTCGTGACGTTGCTTAAATCATGCCTTTTACTATATGTGTCTCGGTCTTGTGCATATTATCTGTCTCTATCTAACCTGTTCTTATTGATGCAAATTGATATTCTTTATTATCGATTATTTTAGTCCATGTGGAGTGTGAAATAACCCACCTTTAGCATTTCTCGTAACTATTATGCGATGGTTTCTCCAAGATTCTTTGAAACCATTTGTTATCTACAAAATTTTCGCCGTACGTGACATTTAAACTACGCAGGTTGTTCAAACATAATATTAATTCTCAGAGCTTTATTTTCTGGTATTTTAATCTTGGATTTTCACAGGCTTTTATGCTTATTATTAATAATGGTTTAATTAACTCCAATTAAAATTGACTTCTATCCTTTCATTTTTAGCGAATACAAATTAAATATTAATTATTATTTGTACACTTTGTTTAATACCGGTTACTTAAAATAGGGTTAATTAATATAAATTTTGCACGTAATTTCCATTTGTTTCTTTATTAGGAATAATTAAATTACACGTAGAGCTTTTTAATACTGTTTCTTTTGATATAAAGCGTCTTGTACATGATTTAAATCTCTTATTTTTACTGAAACTAATAAATTTTTATGCTTCACGGTTTTAATAACGCGTATTATCTAATAATATTCATTATACACGGTGATTAAAATTATTTGATGTGATTATTTAATTTTCTACCCTGGTCTAAATATGAGTAATATATATATATATATATATATATATATATATTCTATTGATTTATGTTCTGTTTTTTTAGTGTTCACATATTCTACATAATTTGTGTAAATATACTTATTGTAGAGTTTTTATCAAAAAAGAATCACCACTATGGCTGTACTTTTTTATTTAGTTATAGGCGCACATATGCGTCATGCAGCACACTACTCAGAATGCTGAACCTATATGCGGCAGATGCGCTTGACACGAATATCTGACAAGCAAGTAACATATGCTTATTTTAAGTGTTTTTACGTTATGCGTAACAAAAAGCAGATTCCTTAAGCCCAAAAAACTTAACAGTTTATTTCGTGATTCATTTAATGATAGGATGCAGCGAACGTGTTAATTTAGTTGCTTTGAAATGAAAAGTTTATGCTAAATTAAATAGTCAATACCTTGGTTTAGGTATCCATTAACTTGTTATGCATTACGATTGCGTATAATTGATTCTTATGTGATTTCCATCTAAAGACTCGTTGAGATGAGGTATTGAACTATCCTATAAAACCGCGTTTTCAAGTTTCCTAATCACGTTTCGATAACAACAATAATACTTGGACTTCTCTTCCTTATACTCAACGAAAATATTCATTAATTTTTGTTGTTTCCGTTTTCTTCGGGGGAATTTCGCGCATGCAATATGGCGTGCTTCTTCTGGTGGCCCTAAAGCTACAATGGATTGCCGCCCCTTGTTGTGATGGGAGGACTACTCCAAGGTGGGATCACGTGCCCCTTTGTTTTGCCCCGTCTTTAGAGAGGGTAGGAGCCAGCCTGATTGTGGCAACTTGAGGGTGTGTTAATACACTATTTATGCCATTTGGTAACTACACTTGGTGGCCTTAACCTGATTATCATGATGTGAGGTAGTAGGAAGCATGAATATTACACTGTGTATCTGTTCTCAAGAAAATTACGCAAGAGTAGAAGAAGCTCAGATAAATAATCTTACTATGAATGGTGCAACAATTAACAATGGAAGTGCCATTAAATATCTTGGAGTAGCATTGGACAAGCAATTAACTTTGGAAGACATGTCAATAAAAAAAATCTGACTTTGTTACTATAAGTTGTGCACCCTATACAGATATAAACAATTTATAAGGTCTGAAGTAAGGTGGAGAATATGTAATAGTCTAATTCTATGCCATGTGGACTATTGCAATGTAGTATACTACAGATAACTAAACGCACGAATGAAACGTAGAATACAAGTCTTACATAATACATGCTTCAGATTTGCATATAACGTACCATATAGATGGCATATCACACCGTTCTACACCTTGCACTGCAAGCTTAAATTCGACCAACGAGCAACCTTATTTTTAGCTACCTTCATATGTGCTATTATCACCTCCCGTACCCCACTTTATCTGTATGAGATAATGAAACCAAGAGCTAGTATGCACCTACTAAATTTAAGAAATAACAATGACCTCAGTATCATGCAGCATAAAACTGCTAAATATGAGAGTTGTTTTGCTTACATGGCTACACAATTATATAACAAATATAAAATAATCTTTTATGAAACTTCAAAAGACAAATTTCACATGAAGCTATATGATGTCATACTATATGAGCAATCACAAAGCTAGGCTGATGGAAATCTAGGAAATGCTGGAATCCTTTCCTCTATTTATCAATTTTACTTAGTTTGGCATATGTACATTGTGTTTACCTATTACTTATATTGTTAATTTATAATTGTTATATTTCTTAATTTCAAGGAGGAATTTAAAATCAGCTTTGCTGAATTCCTTCCTTTTCGATATACCAATAAATTTTTGATTGATTGATTGTTATCATTTTCTCAGTTTAATTATATGTACGTAATCATAGGCGTACGATGATGATTTATAACTTGGTTTACCTTGGTTTCTTTTCCAGTTATAAAATTTTATTAGTCAAGACATTGTACTGCCAATGTGGCATAAATAATTTTATATTTATAACCATTTAGAGCTGTGGTTTTTAGGGTTGCCTTTGGGTTTTTTTTGTTGCTGAATAATGTAGGAGGTAGATACCTAAAACCGACAGCTCGCCATTTTAAAAATAATTTCTTTTGATTGTATGGATATGTGTAACTTTTAATTATGGATTGTTCATTTTTTTTTTGGGGGTACTATTGTGCTTTTGTACATAGTTTTTTGTAAATTAGAGGTTTTTCGTTTGTATATGTTTAATTGTGCATGAGTGAGTATGTTTTTATTTCAGGCCTCCCTTTGTTTTGTAGGTAAAATACCCCGCCTACTCATCGATTGAGCCTAGTCATTTTCTTTCTTTGGTTCTTTTTTTTTAGGCTACGTCGAGGTGCGTAGCACAGTGGTATGATTACACCAAACTGATTATTATAACTTTGCCAAACAAGTAATGGGTTACTGATTACTCCACCAAAGATTTGAAAAAAAGTCGATTGAATTGCTGAAAGATATCAGGAACATTTCTGATACTCAGGAAGTAGAAACAGAATGGAACAACATTAAATCCAGCTTAGACATGGCGGCCAGAGATATTCTGGGGTATACACAAAAAGAAAATAAGAAACCATGGATAACAAAGGAAATCCTGAATTTAATAGAAGAAAGACGAAAATACAAAAATAGATCAGACGAAACAGGAAAACAGATACAAAGTCATAAAATAGGAAATTATTCGCCAATGCAAGAAAACTAAAAAACAACGGATTGATGAAAAGGGCGAAGAGATACTAACTAAGATGGAAATAGGAAAGACAGACGAAGCATACAAATTAATTATAATTAATTTTATAGATATAAAATCGTATAGCAAAAATATAAGGGACGCGGGAGGAAACGTTATTATAGAAAATATGAGAAAGTGGTTAGATGAAGGAATATATATATATATATATATATATATATATATTGCTGTGATATTCTCCTTTGACTGCGGGAACTGGGTCCTTTCAACAAAAAAATTCTAGTCCCACAGATTGGGCGTCATAAACGGCTGTGATCCTCTTTTCGCCTCGGCTGCTCACCTAATGTTATAAACCTCCTCATTCATAAAAAAAAACAACACATTCCTACCAAAAACATCAACGTTAACTCTATTTACATCAATATTCAGAATACATTAAAATTTCAAAATTAAAACTCAGCATAAATTTCAGTTTTAAAAGAATTTCAAGATTAATTTTATTATCATTTTAATGTGCATCCAAAATTAAAGTCCTTGTTGGATGCCTACTAATTAATATAACAATATAAGCAGACCGAGTCTGAGTATAAAGGAGCATCTACCACCCCTTTACGTTAATTAACCAGGTTCGTCTAATTGAGCTCAAAGACATACCCAAATTTTCATCATATTACCGAACATCAAAACTAAATACCCTTTCTACTTCAACAAGCAAATTTCATCTTAAAATTAAAATTTTATGGTTAGTACAATTTCACTAAAGTCCATTTAAAGTAAATCAATTATAAAGTTATTCAACACACACAAAATGTCAAACAAAATAGTATAATTTACCTGAAGGTCACCGTCCTCGTAGCTTCAAAGTACATCGTCCCTTTAGTTAATCACACCATTCCAACAGGATTATATTTACGGCTTCTAATTCTCAACGCTTTTAAAATTTACTCCATCACCATTTATTTAAAGTTGTTTCTGGGCTTTTCCGGAATTCATCTGTGTATATCTGACCCTTGTTTCGTGGATCCAGACACGTATTTGAACCATTTAATTATTAACACCCCGAAAAATAGCAAATAACTTCATACTTCTTTCACCAATATACGCCAAAACTGCCTACTTTTGTGTATACATTTGTCGTTGTAAATTTTGCTAATTGGTACAGTGAAACTAAATTTTATTACCTTGTATCTAAGTGCACTGAAGTACATTCATGTTAGCACGTAAATAACCAACTATTTTGAATCACTAAAATATACGAGCAAAATTTTAAATTATTTTCTCAAACTAAAATGCACTGTTTAACATCTTCAATCAAGTCGCGGATGTAAGAGCTTTTAACGCATCGAATAGTCAAAAGTCTAAGAGTCTAAGAGAGCTTGTTTATATTCATCTCGGTATATATAGCAAAAAGCCGGCACGTCGCTTTTGTCCTCAAAACGGGTAATTCTAAAGAATTCCTCATTCTATGTTCCCAGTCTGTCGCTCGCGCGTCGATTTTACGAATTTTCACTCGTCCCATTTAAATCTCAGAAATTTCAACACACGGCACGCAAGCATGTCCGAGAAATAACTAATTGACTTTTATACCGAAATTGTTGTTTCTACCTCTGATATTTGCATCCTATTTTCAACCAATTGTGACCCTCGTGACGTTGCTTAAATCCTGCCTTTTACTATATGTGTCTTTGCTTGACGCATTTTCTCTTTCCTTTTCTAACCTGTTCGTATTGGTGCAAATTGATATTCTTTATTATCGATTATATTTTAGTCCATGTGGACTGTTATCTGGGTTTAATAACCCCGTATCGCACATTCTCGTGAATATTAAGCCCCGGTTTCTCCAAGATTCTTTGAAACTATTAATTATCTACAAAATTTACGCCGTATGTGATATTTAAACTACGCAGGTGTTCAAAATAATATTAATTCTCAGAGCTTTATTTTCTGGTATTATAATCTTGGGTTTTACAAGTTTCTATAGATATTATCTGTTACTAACGGTTCAATTAACTTCAATTAAAATTAATACTCTTTAATTTTTAGTGAATCCTAATTAAATATTCAATTATTATCTGTACGTTTCGTTTAATACTCGTTGCCCAAACTTGAATCAATTCATATAAATCTTGCACGTAATTTCCATTTGATTCTTTACTTTGGAATAATTAAATTACACGTTGAGCATTTTAAAACTGCTTATTTTTATATGAAGCGTCTTGTAAATAATTTTAATCTCTTATTTTTAATAAAACGAATGAATTTTTATTCTCCACGGGTTTTTAATAAAGCGTATTATCTAATAAACTTCCTTATACACGGTGATTAAAATTATTTGATGTAATCCATTAATTTTCTACCCTGGTCTAAATATGAGTAATATATATATGGCATCTATATGCAGGAGAGCAACTAACAGCATTAGAATAGGAATCAGACATTGAAAAGGATGACGGGATATCCTATACTTAGAGATGAGTTTGAATTAGCTTTAAAGGAAACGAAAAATGGCAAGGCGGCGAGTACAGATAAGGCAAAAGCAGAAACTCTAAAAGCTGCTGGACAAGCAGTTATAGAAAGTCTCTTCCAACTTGTAAGCTATATTTATGAAACAGGCGAGATACCCAAAGATTTCAAACGTAACATCATAGTCACTATATCACAAAAGAGAGGTGTGGATTGATGTGAAAATTTTTTAACAATAAGATTGACAGCACGTGTCAAAAATACTAACTAGAAACTCGAATTGACGAATGGAAAAACGAACTGAAGAAATATTAGGAGAAGATCAATTTGGGTTCAGACGAAACAGGGGAACACTGGAGGCTACTTTAACCGAGGGTGATAATGGAGAAAACAATAGAAACAGGGGAAAGTGTGTATATAGGGTTTGTAGATCTGGAAAAAGCATTCGACAATGTAAAATGGAAAAAATTGTTGGAAATACTAAATTGATTGGAATGAGTTTTAGGGATAGACGGATAATACATAGTTTATATAAAGAGCAAACAGTGGTAATAGAATTTAAGCAACAACGTAGAGAAGTCAATATTAGGAAAGGTGGGAGACAGGGATGTGCTCAATCGCCATTAATTTTTAACTTGTACATCGAAGAGGCAATGAATACTTTCAAATGCAAGAAGACATTTGGAATTACTATGCAGGGACAAAAGGTTGATATGCCTAGATTTGCAGATGATATAGCGGTATTAGCATCTAGCAAGAAACAGTTACAAGTTGCTCTTAATGAAATGGAAACAGTTCTAACAGAGAGATACGGTATGAAAATTAACAAAAATAAAACTAAAGTACTGATATGCAAAGGACGAGAAAATAAATCAAAAACGAGAATACAAATAGGTAACGAGAACTTACAAAAGGTTAAAATTTCTGCTACCTAGGAAACCTAATAATGCAAGATGAGAAGAGCGCGAAAGATATAAAACAAAGATTAGCACAAGGCTGTGTAGAGCACAGCACTGTACGGCTGTGAAACCTGGACTGTAGGAGAACCGGACGAGAAAAATATAGAAAAGCCTTTGAAAGGTGGTGCTACACACGTATGATGAAGTTATCGCGGACAGACAAAGTTCAGAACAAAGAGGTACTAGAAATGGTAGGGGAAGAAAGAAATACGTGGGAAACTACAAAATAGAAGAGATAGGATGATAGACCACATACTAAGGCATGAGGGAATATATTAGAAGCAGAGATAGGAATATAGAGAGATAGAGGTAGACCTAGGTTGAACTATTGTACACAGATAGTTAAAGATGTAGGCTGTGGGAATTTCAAGGAAATGTGTAGATTAGCCCAGAATAGAATACAATGGAAGTACGCATCCAATCAGTTTCAAGAGGGAAACCCTAATGGCGAAAAAAATAATTGTACTTAAACCTGATAATTTTTATAAGCAGCCCCAGGTATTGGTTTTGCAATATTCTCAACTAATGTTAATTGTGCGTAAGCATTTACTGGAAAACTAGTAATTCGGCAAATGTCTAAGTGTTGTGGGATCTTGGCAGCCACACGCTGCTAACCCCCTTCACATACTACTGAATCTCGGTAAAATAGGACATATAATTAGGAAACGACAGAAAGGAAACCGAGCTGTATCTAGGCTGTGGAAATTTCAGGGAACTGTGTAGGCTACCTCCGAATAGTAATAAGTGGAGGTACGCGTCCAACCTGTTTCAAGGCGATAAACCTTGTTCGAAAGGATATATTGGAAAACTATTATTTCGGCAAATGTTGGAGTGATGGGGATCTTGGTAGCCACGGACTGCTTAACTCCCTTCACATATCACTGAATATCGGAGAAATAGGGTATATATTTGTAAAACAGTAGAAAGGGAACCGAATTGCATCTAACAAGAAAGAGCAGCGGCTATGTTTGAAGACAACAAACATAGAAACAAGGAGATAATTGTTGAACGCATATGTCGAAACAAAAAAAAAATTGGAGAAATAGGGCAGGATATGTTCTAAGGCATTTTTGGGGAATAGTGCGGGATCTATTACAGAGGTAGGGGTAGGCCTAGATCAGACTAATGCATGCAGTTAGTGAAAGATGCAGACTGGAAATTTCAGGGAAATGAGTAGTATTTGCATTAGTAAAGGAGAATGCTCAACCAAAAACATACAAATTTTATGAAATTGCAGCTTCTGAGGTTGAACATTGAACATTCACATCAGGAAATGATCAAATTCCTTCTTTTCTAATTAGAGATTGTGCAGGAGTGTTAGCTTACCCGTTATCATTAATCTTCAATTTATCACTTAAAACTTCTTCTTTTCCTGCAAAATAGAAATCTTCTTTAATTTGTCCAGTTCTGAAAGAAGGTGACTCAGCCTACCCTAATAAAATTTTTTGGCTTTTATTTAGAAGAACGTATCCAGTATGTTACTTATAATGGTTTTAAATCTAAATCTTTTCTTGCAAGTTCGGGTGTTTCGCAAGGTTCCAACCTGGGACCCCTCTTATTTCTTATTTTCTTTAATGATGTTGAGAATATGTTGTGGTAAACTACTATATGCTGATGATCTGAAACTGTTTTTACAGATTCGCTCGCTAGAGGATTGTCATGAATTACCAGTACAGTTGCAGCAGTTAACCGTTTGGTGCAGCAGTAATATGTTAAATCTTAACCCTAATAAATGCTATGTTGTTACGTATACCAGAAAATTAAAATCTACTGTTTTCGGATACTGCATTAAATCACATATTCTACAGAGGAATTATAAGACTAGTGATCTTGAAGTTTTATATGACTCGTCACTTACATTTACCCCTCATATCAACAAAACTGTTAGTGGATCTTTTAAGATATTAGGGTTTATTATAAGACTGCAAAAAATTCTCATGTATTGAGGTTTTGAAAATCTTATATCTAACACTAGTCCGGTCTAAACTAGAATATTGCTGCATTATTTAATCTCCATTTTATGAGTTCCACAAAGCACTGATTGAGTCTGTCCAGAGGAAATTTCTTAAGTTTCTTTATTGGAAAGCTGAAGGCATACATTCTGTACAAGGTTAGTCAAGATTTGCTTTTGAATAAGTTTCAGTTATCCTCCTTGGATACACGTAGAAAAGTTATAGGATTGACTTTTCTTTATAATTTACTCCATGATAAAATTGATTCAGCTGAACCTGTCTCCTTCATCAAATATCATGCATCCCGATCAGCATCTAGACATTCTTGCACGTTTTACATAACTACTGCCAGAACAAATTTACTTTGTAAATCGCAAATTTATGTGATGTGTTCTAATTATAATAGTATTTGTCATAGATGTGATATAAATTTTAATTCATTAAATTATATCTTAGAAGTGTTTAATTTGTTAAAGTAGGATTGCATGCGTATAATTTTATTTCTTTTTTTGTATTGTTTCCTGTAATTGGGTTCTTGCCTATTGGAAATATTTAAATAAATAAAGTATTAAGGCTACCTCCATACCATTGCCAATTTAACCCAATAGAATTAATATGGGGTAATTGTAAAGACTACTACAACAAAAATATAGAAAGATTCAATGAACAACATAATGACAAACAAGTACAATTAATATGGCGTGAAGCACTTGAAAGAATAGATTGCGAATATTGGCAAAAATGCATTCACCATGCAGAAAATGTACGATGGAGTAGTGGGATATAGAAAAAAGATTTGACATAGTACAGCCTCATTGGGGATCAAAGCAGGGATTCTTTTGAAGATGATTCGACTTCACATTAATTGAAGTGACGTCTGGTATATATTATTTATACTTTCTTACATTTTTACTGTAGTAGCACAATAAAATAATACATTCCGGTTTGGTTTATTTAATCCTGAAATTTATTAAATAAGAGTTACAAATATACTTCCTATATGTACAAACTGTTTTATATGGACCTTTTGTATTTATGAATTAGTAACCATACTAATATCAACTGCACCTTTACTGACACGTCCTTACTTCAAACTCTATAAAACTAAATGCACCCTTATAGTAAGGGGATTTCAGTCCTGCATGTTACAACAACCGTGCTCGTTTATCCTCATAATTTACATAAAAAAGACAAATACCTTAAACTACAATTTTTAGGATAATGGTGCGAACATCAATGTCACATTCTAACAGTAATCGTTAGCCATAGATAGCATTATCGAAACAAAACAGGTGTACATAATCACTAGATCTGATTTTATTTTGGAACACCAATAATATCTTTTTAACACATGCTTTGAGGCCTGTTTCATAAAACTTAAAGGCCATGTTGTAACTATAAAGTAGGAAAACTTAGTATACAAACTTCAATTCAATCCAAAATGCAACTTAATTTGTTTTAATCTCACAAACGGCAATAAACAAAACACAGTAGGTATATTGTAATACAGGTAAAATTTTACATGCGATTTTATGATTGTAATATAATCTCTATGAAACAGATTTTACAAAAATTGTAACTTTTATTTTACAAGTGCTGTAATACAGGAATTGTATTACAAATCTTTTATGCAACTATGCCCTGTCCAGTGTATGTTATACATTTCTATTAAAACGAGCGATTTTTAAAAAATCTTGAACCATTCTGTAATGAAGACTTTTCCATAACCGCAATAAAGAAGTATAATTATCTTCATTTGACCATAGTTCATCTAAATAAATATTGGTCCCTCTTTATTACAAAACTTCCAATTTTCCCTAAACATTATGGTTTCAATTTTTATAAAAGATAGTATGTATTATGTACCTACGTTTATTGTAACACTATCATCAACTGTATATCCAACAATTCATTTCTTATAGTTCATAGGAATTAAAAGAAAATTTACGAGCATCAAACATTATTAGAATTTATTAATCTGTCATCGATCATAGCAACCACATCTAAATTCAAATGACAGCGCCGTTTTGTACAAGCAACCGAGCTAATCTAGATGCTAGAAATACATTCACCCTGGATTTATATACATGCTCAAATTTCGAGTAATGTGCCAGCTTAACTGGTCCTGCCCATAGCTGATTTTTCCAATATTAATAGCATAGGATCATTTATTTCTGTTCAACGAACAAATTGAATCTGATATAATATCTAGCTTGAGTCCCACTTCCTCTGATCTTTTACATATTTTCAACAAAATCATATCTCCTAGAATTATACAAGTTGCATGCAACAATTCGATTTCATGCATTTACAGCGTGTTAGAATCCAAAATACTATATATTTTATTTAATCATTTTATTTTTAATTTCAATATTTTTGTTCTCTACTTCTTCAATTAACATTAACAATATTTGCTTTCATAAGTGGTTGACAGTAAAATCACTACTGATTTCTCGAAATTACACACTAAACTATTAAAATAAATTTAAAATTATAAATGTATAGCATTTTAAGAAATTTGCTGAATTAAATATTCATGTTGTTACCTGATTCAGATAGGGCAGTTATTCCACGTAGGTATGGACATATTATAGTGCCATCAGCTAATCTCTCGCGATGTGACATATAGATTTCTCTAATACCCTGAGTTTTTCTGCAGAAAGTGCAAAATTTAGCACCATCTGACAGTTTTTTCATCATATTTGTTACACATTCTAATATATTATCGAATTTATAAATGAATGTTGGTTTATCTATTGGATTAATATATTTGAATAGTTTTAATTTTTTCAATATGAGACAGCGTGGATTGCACCGAGGCAAAACATGTCCATATTCTTTGATAATATTAGGTTTTACCAAAAAATGTGGGAGACCCTGATGCATCTTGAAATTATCATAGCTAATATATGATATTAACAAATTTACAGCTTCTACTGCTGTTACATTGTAATTATTGAATATATTTACTATAGAAATAATAACATTCTGGTATTCAATATTGCTGCGCATGTGTTGGCATTCTGTCGAGCAGTACGGAGATTGGTATTGAGGCCTAGATGTCAGTTGTCTTAGCAGAGGATATTGCTCAAGGCATGTAACCCTTTCAATACTAATATTAGTAGTGTCGCTGTTGGAAGTATTGTTTCTGCCACTACTACTACTGCTTATGCTATAGTAGCTTGTTCTGCCACTACTATAACTATTGATACTGCTGCATCCACTGCTGATCTCACTGCTACTGCTAGTACCGCTGACTGTGTTTTCATCCTCACATTTGCTACTGACCCTGCTACTCTTACTGTCATCACAAATGGAGCCATTACTTTCCCACTCGAAATTTAATAATTCATTTTCTGAAAAAATAATAATTTCAAAAAATTGTGCCTTTAAATATTTAACAAAAAATTTAATATTTTTAGAAGTGGCATAAAAGAGTATTTAAAACTAGTAATTCGCTTAAAAGTACTTATAAAAATCTTTTTATAAAAGTGTACTATACAGCTATGTTACGTATATGAATATGCAGTGTAAGTTTACTCAATATATAAACCAATGTGCGATTAATAAACTTAATAGCATTAAACGTATCATGTCAATAGCAAATAAATTGGAACTTGAAAATATAAGCTTGTTACATTCTGTCCCTGTAACTAAATAATTTGGCGCATATTTAATTTAAAATTGCATATCGTTACTGTACCCACGGTCATGTGCGAGTTTGTTAAGCATTTCCGACTTCTCTCTAAGTAGAAATAATTGCATATTCAACACCCTGTAGGTTTTATTAGTACATGCAATTATAATTTAAATATAGCAAATTTACTCTTTCAATATAGTATTAAATCTGGTATTTTTCTTAAAGATTATAATACGTTTAAAAATGTGGTTTGCGAATGTTAAAGCATTTGTCTCGAAATATTACAATCATTTAGCTACATGTTTTATCAAATGGGTTTATCATTACTAGTTCAGGATTTCAAGTTTCTAACGTGGCATATTCAATCGATTTGTTGTAGAACTATTATTTTAGATCTATCTAATGACTATAACGGTCCAAATTAAGAGATATTCCTATGAAAATTTACTGATAGATTTATAACATGGGATTCTGAAATTAGTTTGTATGAAGCTGTTACTTTGAAAGATGGAATTTTTCCAATAACAGTTATTTATGGCAAATGCTAAACTACTTTCAACTATTTCGACCCATCACTACATAATATGTATAGACATATCCTAGGTCAGATAATGATTTGCTACCAGTCACTGGTGAAGGAAAGTGAAAAGTTACTCTGTTCACCATTACGTCTTCTGAATTTGATTCAATTAGTTTTCAAGAAACAGATTTTGATACGCTGTGTCATGTGATTCCACAGATGTCGACTGTAACTAGTTGTGGAACCGCAGCAGAATATCCGGTTAAGCTATAAGAATTCCTATTTCTATTCTGTGCCGCTTTGATGACCTACATCGGGAAGAATTAGGTTGGGTATGTTTGTTAAGTTTTACCAGTTGCTCATCGCACAAATTGAGGTATCACAGTGTTGAAATTAAAGTTACTTTACTAAAACTGGCAGAACATGCTAATGAAGACAGCTTTACTTGTTTGGGTATTACGCATGATCTTTTTTTACCTATACAACTAATTCGTAAAAAGGTAACTTTGTCTCTGCGTCAGTCGTCTTTTCCATAGGCTTTCTTAACTTCACGTTTAGATCCACTGGAGTGGAAACTGGTTTAAATTCTGACATTCCAAAAGGATTAGTGATGTATTCCCTTTTGATGTATAGAAGTTACATTGTTGCTACAGGAAAATTCCATTCTTAGGCGATGATCTACATTAGCTAAACATTGATTTCAAATCTTTGCAATACTTCCTCCACAGCTTGAGCGATATCAACACGCTTCTTAGACACTTCTAAAATGTTATCTACATATACATCAATAAGTGTAATGTCTTCTCCTTTCCCGATGCAATACAAACATGTATCTGCTACGGTGGGTAAAGCACCACATCCCTTCAAAACCTTGACCAATGCTGAATACCAGCTTCTAGCTTGATGTAAACCATAACCTTCTTTAGACCACAAACTTTATTGAGTTTATAAGTCGTTCAACATTGCATGAACTAACTTACATTCTACTAAATGTTTATTTTAGGCGCCACCTGATTTTTCTAATCGATAAAGCGTCTTGCGAGTAAACTAGGAAATGGAATGTGTAGTCCCAAGGTTATCGAATTACATCTATAAATGCACACACGAGTTTTAGATGTGGTGCAGTTATAATCGACAGCACAAATTTGTCGGAGAGCACAAAACATTTTACTACAACTAGATAACAATAGATGGATCCGAAACGTCCCAGTAAGCCAAGGCATGGCACAACCACAAGCTTTAAAAATATAGCATAGAATTCCCCAGCTTACCAAGCCGTTTTGTCCTCCATCGTAGAGATACAAAAGAGAGTGGCTCCTCAAAGCCGTTAAATAGGAAAGTACTCGTACGAGGGACCGGAAAGGCACGTGGGTGCATTCCTACACCTGGCGTTGATTGAAACCGATAGAACATACACTCGTATCTACATACACTCATATATACTTACACTGCCAGCGGCCACATGCGGCTGACAGCGGCACCGAATGACCTAACGAAAGATTCCCAGAGACGTGGTCCAGGTGTCTATGAAAACCCCCCACACGGCCACACGGTGGTTAACGAAAATGAAAAGCCAATAGACATATAGGGAAGGTAAAAAGAGGGAGGTAGGCATTTTTGCAACGTGCTGCTAGTGACTTCAGGTGGAAGAGAATAGAAGAAGGGCTCGCGTTGAGCAACAGCGATAGAAAAAGGTGGATATAAAAGCACCACTCGACCAGCCAATGTGATCAGTAGCCCGGAGTGAGGAAAAATCACTCTTATGTGGTAGACGGGTGTTCCGGAACAAGAACAGGCCTACCAAAGGAAGAATAAGGCGGAAACGGAAACAGCGGGATAAGAAAAAAGTAAAGTTTTGGACAAGCGTCTGAGAGAAGGTAGAGAATTGTCCCTGTTAAACGCAGATCGGTCTGAAGGACAACCTGCTGTGTTAATCAGACAAATTAAGGAACATAACTCAAAAAATTACTAGACTCTTGATGAGAACTAGAACGATCATCTTCCTAACGGGCGCATCCACTGCTATATCAGACAAAAAGTTGAAACAACCAACTTAAAAGTACCACTGCAGATACCTTCCCACAAGAATTCAATAAGATACTAATCAAAAACGATAGCACCTCACCACGAAGTTAAATAAAAAACAAAAAAAATGTTTATATGTTCTGATGACTTAACGGAAGAAAACAAGTAATGATAGAGAATAAAGTGAGGGACTGTAATAATTGAGAAGGAAAAAACACATGGAATAGAAACTCCTAGTTTTGCAACTGTCAATAGGGACTGTTTCTTACAGAGGCATAGGTCATGGATCCTATGTGTATTCAATGAAAAAAGTATCCACTCAACATCAGCTAATAAAACAAATCATAACGATTCAATGAGTTACTCTAACCAAATCTACGACAATCACCACGAAATTAAACAAACGTAAGATAAATGCTAAACAACAAAATAATATTTATATACCAGTTACAGGCTCAAATAGAAAGCAATATAATATAAAAATGTTGTAGATTAAATATTAACTATTAATTGTGAGGATGAGTAAAAAGTCTATATTTCTTGATTTTTCAATTGACAATATTACATAAACACGTGATTATGGTTATGTATCTTCTCTCTTCTCCAATTTAGCATTCAGCATGCCTCCAACAAATACCTAGAACAACGACGAAGAACAGAACTTTTGATAAGAACCCCTACACTTGTAGGGATTTAACTTACAACCTCAGACGGTTCAGATCTCAACATACAGCTTTCATAATTGGCATTTTATGAATGCTATAGATTTTAATAATGAGGTATAGAAAAACTCGACACAGCTGAAAAGAATGACTGCATTCCTAATTGATATTTAATTTTTGAATTGTTTTACTGAACTGATAACTATAATAATGTGTATTTATTCATGTATTTAGTATCAGATAAAATTTATATAACAAAGATTTTTACATCAACAGTAAATAAAATTACTGTTAAATCGATTAGATATACTTCTATAATTTATCATTTTATGAAAATCCTCACATAAACTATACAGAACTAATGCACTTCCCAATTAATTATCACAACTTACCAACAAATCGTTGCACACTGATCTTGGCCAAGACAGTGTTAGCTTCAAAACTTATGTTTTTATTAATTACAGGGAACTTAGAAAACATCTTCAATCTTTAGAAGTTACTACTAGCACAAGTAAAAATTAATTCAGTAGTATACATTTATATAATCCTAAGACATGACTAAGTGTCTTCTTGTTTGTGCAGATAATTTAATGAATAGCATTCATCATTATATTTTTTTAGATAACATACACTTTTATCCTTTGTGATATTTGATTACTACTCTATACAACAATGGCATATTCAGTCTTGATAATCATGAACCTTTTTGTAGTAAGGTTGGTTAATATTGATTAATTTTAATTGGTATTTTCTTTATTATTTCTGAAAGAAGATAATTTTTAAAGTTTATATAAAGCGATTTTAATGTGTATGAAACTTTATAAAACTACACTGTTTATACAGTATATTCAAAAGAGCTGACCGAATTTCCATTCTTTTGTAAAGGATCTATTGCTTTAATTTGTAATTGAAGTATTTCTTGTATGTTTGAAATAGAAGCCCCTGATTTTCTTTGATAAGCTTTAATCTTCTGCAGGCATATTTATTCAAAGTACTGAACTCCTGGGATCAACTTAACAATGGACAATGAACTCATTATCCCTTGATAAGACTTGAAGAATAAATAATGTACTGAAAATCAACAGGACCTTTTCTAATCTTATAGTTTCAGGAGGAAAATAAGAAGCATTGTGCTCATATCAAACAACAGGGGAACAAGTGTAGTGCCATTGGGAAAGCTTGAATAAAAGAATGGAATCATGTGTGACTGCTTGCTGCACATCATTAAGAACTTTTAATAAACTTATGTAATTTTCTTTACAGTTCTAAAATATATTAATTCTCAAACCCCTCGGAACATGAAAAATTTTGTATCGCTGCAGAATTTACAAATCCTACTAACAATTAGTGATTTAAATAATTATAAATATTTCAGGAAACATAATGCGAAAGACTTTTTTGTTTGGTGCTTAGATTTTGTTATGTGCAGTTTTAGTTCAGAAAATTAGTTAGAAAAACTTTGCCCAAAATTTTATAGTCCAATAAACTACCGTTGATCTTATCTGTAAACGAAAAAGTTATTACCACTAACTATGGAAGGGGGGTCGGGGTACAGTGCTTGTAAATGGTAGCAGGACTATTAACTAGGAATACCTGTCTGTGTTGATATTTGGCTTAAGTACCACCTCAGGTTTTTGTTATCAATAATAACCCAAAGCTTTAAATTGGGTTTTATAAATTGGTATTGTGCGATTTATATTAGCCACAGTCTGGAGCACATTGTGAGATTAATCTAAGGAATATTAATATAAAGCAAAACTCAACAGGTTTTTTAAAACTCTGAAACACATCGGTTTTAGTTTTTAAAAATACACATTAACCTCTGGAATTCACATTCCGACGTTTATTAATTTTTTAGTTAGATTTGTTAGTAGTGGAATCATATATTGATTTTTCTTCCCCTTATAATCATGCAAATAAATAGGTTGATAATAAAAATTATGAGAAAATGAAGCTGAATATTTAATGTTATTTACAAATTCACTTAAAACATTATTAATAACAATTGAATCGCGTGATGTACATGGTAGAGTGAACGTGTTGTTAAACACCACTCCGTTATCTATTAAACATAGTATTGAATATAAGTTATATTAATTTTATTGAACAACTGTTAATTTAATTTCGGTTATTGTATTAATTAGTGCTTGCAAGATGCCATTCACGAGAGAACAGGTAAATGATGTTGCTATAATTAAACAATCCATTAGTGACCTAATAAATGATGAAAGATTTCTTGCTCAATTGACCGATAAAGTCACAACGAAAATTTCTGAATCGATTGACAGGAAATTTCAGGAACATACGAAATTTATTAATGAACTACATTATAATTTGAATTAGGGCCGCTATACTTGCGGCCACGTCCCCAATGCTCCACCCGGAGGTACTACATTGGGTTCATTAATGAACTACAACAAGAAAACATCGCTTTAAAAGAGAAAGTAGACGACCTGGAAAGTTATAATCGTAGAAGTTGTGTTAGGATCTTTGGAATTACGGAGAATAAAGATGAAGTTCTGGGAAATGTGGTGTTGCAGCTGTTTAATGATAAAATGGGTCTGCAGATATCGGCGGTGGGGATCGAGCGATGTCATCGTTTAGGAAGGATAGAATCTGGAAAAAAACGTAGCATAATAATCAAATTTCTAAGTTACAAAAGTAAACAAATGGTTTTTAATAATAAAAAAAAAAACTACTAAAAAGTACTGAAATTTCCATCACTGAGGATCTAACCAAACCCAGGTATATGTTGTTTAAGGAAGTCCAGAAAAAACTAGGTAGGAATAAAGTTTGGACTTATGATGGTAGAATATATACATTCAAAGAAAACAAAAGATTCTGTATTGCTAGCCATATGGATATATAATGTTATTGCTGTAATCTAATGAAGATTGTGCGGTTAACGGTCTCTCAAATATGTATGTTTGATTTAATTTTCAAAGTTATTTTGTTAAATATGTGAAACCTAATTAATACAATTTGAATTACAACTTGTAAATAGGAATGATGGTTAGTAACCAACTTATAGTGAATTTGCCAATCCAAACTTGTGTATTTAAGTTTATGTTCTTTCTCCCGGTATTAGTCCAAATATTATACAACAGGTTAAGAGCAGGTGTAATGACGATCGCTTATCTATCTCTATTTTCTCTTTCTTGTTTAAAATATACATTTCAAAAATATCGAACTTAATCACATAGTTACAGATGCAAAATTTTAGTATAGCACACCTTAACATTAGATCACTGTTACTACATTTTAATGAGTTTAGAGATTGTGTATTACTTAATAATTATGATATAGCAGGTGTATCAGAAACTTGGTTGAACGACTGTATAGCTTCAGATACTATATCAATTAATGGATACTCACTTATAAGAAGGGACAGAGTTAAACGCGGAGGTGGTTTAGCAATTTATGTGAAATCTTATATTAATTATGTAATATGGTCTTCAAGTGCAGATATTGAGCAGCTCTGGATTAAATTTAAACTAAACCAACAGGCAATTGCTTTTGGCACAATGTATAATCCACAGTTAGCTAATTACAAACACTTCTTTGATAGCCTTGAAAATTCGATTATAGACATCAGCATGCAAGTTGATTCTATTTACTCCGTAGGTGATACTAATGTTGATTTGCTTCGTATGGATACAGTTGAAGCCAAATATGTTTGTAGTGCCTTAGAAACTTTTGGGTTAAAACAAATTATAAATCAAACTACTAGATATACAGATAAGAGCTTAATCTTAATAGATTATATTCTATGTAGTAAGCCTGACGAGGTTAATTCAGCTGGAGTTATACCTTTTTTGGCTCAGATCACAAATTAGTTTTTTGTACCTTGAATTTTCCGCAAACAACAGTCAATAAACCCACATATAAAACATACAGAGATTTCAAAAATTTTAGTTACTCCGATTTTAAGCAGCACTTACAATCTATCCCATGGCGAGTAATTTACGACTTAAACAATATCAACAGCAAAGTTGATTTCCTAACTAATAATATACTGATTCTTCTAAATATGCATGCACGTAAAATTACTAGATGTCATTCACCGTGGCGTACTGCAGATCTGCGGCAGATGATGAAAATTCGAGATCTAGCACTTGCTCGGTTTAAAAAAGACAAAGAAAAAAATTCATGGGACGATTACAAGCAGCTTAGAAATTTAGTGAATATTGCAATAAGGAAGCAGAAAAAAATTACTTGGAACAAAAGCTTACAAATGCTAGTAACAAATGTTTTTGGTCTGAAATAAAAAGTAACATATTTAATACTAGTAAATTGCAGAACTTACCTGATTATCTTAATGATGTTGAGGCAATAAATAATCATTTCTTAAATTCAATACCTAATACAAGCCCAAATAGTGAAGTTATCAAATATTATGACAACAATTTTCATCCTAAAGCAGCATAATCTTTTAATTTTCAAACCGTCACAGAGAATGACATATTTCGCGTAAGAGAAAGCATAAAGAGTACTTCAACAGGTTTGGATGGGATAAATATACTAACGATCAAACTCTGCATTCGCTTTCTTCTCCCATACATAACCCATATTATAAACCGGTGTATTCTTAAAAAAATTGTTCCGGAAAAATGGAAAATAGCTTACGTTACGCCTATACCAAAAACCGGTCCTAAAACTTTGTCAGATTTAAGGCCAATAAGCATTCTACCCACGTTTTCAAAATTTTTAGAAAAAGTCCTAGATATACAACTTCGTGAATATTTACAGACTTATAATGTACTACCACTTATGCAGTCAGGTTTTAGGCCAAATCACAGTTGTACAACAGCAATGTTAAACATTACTGATGATATAATTCGGACTTGCGATAATAAAAAAATAACGTGTCTAGTTCTACTAGACTTCAGTAAAGCGTTTGACACCGTAAGTCATGTAATTCTTGTTGCTATTATGCACTATATTGGCTTGCTTCATGAGAGCTGTAATTTGATCAAAAACTATCTGAGCTTTAGAAAACAGGCTATTAGAGTCGAATGGTAACCTCTGGTGTACCACAAGGTTCCATTTTGGGACCTTTGCTGTTCATATTGTATACTCACTGTGTTGAATATTCTCTTCTTTCATCTCAATTGCACATGTATGCTGATGATATTGTAATATATATGCATTTCTTCGTTGATGAAATAAAACAAGCGGCTCCAAGTTTATAGCGTAAACTTGGATTTAATGAATATAGTGAAATATTGTAACAATCATTGTTTCAAACTCAATTCAAGTAAATCTGAGTTTGTTATATTTGGTTATGCAAGTGATAGACATTTTGCCTCAAAAAATCTAGATCTATTTATTGAAGGAGAGTTGTTGCCAAAAATAGATACTGTTAAACTATTGGGATTAACCATTGACTCGAATTTAAGATTTACTCAGTATATAACTAGTCGTTTAAAGGTGGCGTATGGCAACTTGAAAGTTTTGTTTAATAATCGTGATATACTAAGTGCATCGACAAAAACAATTCTATGCAAGTCATTGGTTTAGCGTGTGTAGATTATGCTGATGTAGTATATGGTCCGTGCTTAACATCTGTCGATATTAATAGAATTCAGAAATTGCAAAACTCCTGTATTAGGTTGATTTATGGCTTTAGAAAGTATGATCGTATTAGTTGTAAAAGAGCTGAATCTAAGTGGCTAACCATGTCTGCAAGACGAAACTTGCATGCTGCATCTCTATTTCATTCAATCATAATCAATAAGGCTCCACAATATCTGTATCGTAAGATTACCTTTCGAACAGACGTTCATAATATCAATATTCGACATAAGGGAACGTTGACACCTCCATTTCACCATACTGAGCTATTTAAACGTTCGTATACGTACAATATAACAAAATTGTATAATTCAATAGTGAATGAAATTAAATCGGTAGGCATTATAAGATTTAAAAAATTAATGTATCAAAAGCTTCTTTGAGAGGCATCTTTTGCTTTTATAGTTTGCACTGTAACTCTATAAGCTATTACTTATATGAAATGTGTTTTTTGTATTAATTTAATTTTTTTCCTTTTCTTTTCTTCTATTTGTATACATTATTTTTGGCTTTTTGTTTCCTGTTTTAAGTTTTACAATTGCGAATGCGGGTTAAGTGGAAGAACATCTAGTAGTTTTGCTACTAAGATGAACTTCGCCTATTGTTTCTAAAATTTATTTCTCATTCATAATTTGCTTTAGTTTATATGTATACTGTACAAATCAATTTAAGACAATAAAGACCTTTAATAATAATAATAATAATTTGTTCAATTTTGTGAATTTCTTCTTGAATATGCTACTTACTTAAATACTTCTACATTTTGTTTTTTTTCCGTAATTTTTTTTTTTAAGTAATGCCACAGAAAAAGGCTAGGATTGCCAAGTTCTGAGATCGTTCTAGCCATTTTACCGATCCTCGCCTGCAGCTCCATCTTTCTAGATAAAATTTTACAAAAAATTTTGAACAGGAAGCGTATATAGTGATGGTGCATCATTGTATTGATATCAAAAAGTATCATTTAGGATACTAATTGTTTGTGTAGAGTACCTTGTTGAAATTAAATCATTTTGGAAAACCCGAATATATTTTTCCAAAAGATTTCTCTCAAAGAAAAAGGACCGAGAATTCCATTATATGTTATTCCTGGCCAGGTGTTTACTTTTTGTTGATGTTGAGTGTGTGTTTCGGTCATCCAATGAGTTGTAAATATCGGTCTGTATCATCATCATTAAGCTCTTGAACTATTTGTATCTTAAACGGATGTTTCTCTTTTTTCAACAACTTCAATATTGCCAACTTATTGACATTTTTATCTGCTGCGAACCTAAAAGACAATGTTCAAACTATAAAAATGAAAGCAAGAACCGAAGCAACCGTGATTAGTCCTTAGTACTACGAACATCAATTATTGTAAAACAAAAAATGGTGTAGTTGCTTGAGTATATATATTTTAGTAAAATGTCATGACGAATGAGTATATTGTAAATAAAGGAAGCACAGGTTATTTGTATTGTATTAATATAGTTGTTCTTAATGTTAGTGTTAAAGTTATTCTCTATAAAATACTAAACTTGTTTGTGTCCAGGATTTTCTTTTATTGAAAATCTTAACGACGAGCAACGTGTTTCTTGTAATATCCTATCGAAATATAATAGACAATACATTTTCTCAGGTGCTCTAAACTTACTAACTCTCTAGGAAAACAGTGAAAAATTTTTTCCAGTTGTTAGTTAATTTTAATTGTGCTAACTTTAAATTCTGCAATAGAACAATTTGGATATTTGGTGTTAACTATACCACACACTTCCTGCTGGGGATCTTGTGTGGTTCCCACAACCAAGATAAATTAAAATTTCTAAAGATTGCATTATTGTTAAATTAGTCATGATAATTTAGTAGAATATTATTAAAACTACGACGGGCATTGACGTTTGACATAATGTATATGGTGAGAATCTTATACAAAACATAAATTCAAATTTTCAGATGTTACTACAAAAGAAAAATGTGCATTCAATAAATTCTTACATTAATGTCCTCTTAACATGTACTAAAACTTGATATTTTGATGTTGTCAATATACTTTCTCATGTTCCCATAGAAACTGACTTGCAAAATCGCAAATGAAGCTTTAAACTTTCGTACTATTTCCTACGGCAGAAGCACAAACTATTCAATCAAACTTTGTAATGAAGCGAGTTAATTTACCAATGGATTCTTTAAGCATGAATTGAAAATTCTTCACTAACTTGCAGGTCAATTCTAACCACCTTATGCTATACTCTAGCAAACAAATTTTAAAGAAAAACTTGCATTACACATGTTTGTTAAATTCTATAATTCTAGTCGCTGTATTATTCTCTATTTACATTTGCTCATATTTATTCCATAACAATAATGTTTGAATCTACCGGAGCTGGTGTATCAATCTACTAACATAAACAACTTAAACTTTTTTAAGTGTGCACATTTTTGACTTATTTGTATTTGACAATCTATTTTTTAAAGTGTAAATCAAGACCAGTGGCTCGCTAGCTTGGATGCTTTGAATCAATCATTTAATCACTTGAATAAAACCCCAGAAAATGTGTAAATCTAATAATACATTTTTGTTGTAATAACATTTAAAAATATAACTTCTAACTGACCAGAAAAAACTATTGTATCTGAAACCAAAACGCATTCTTCTACACAAACTTCACTAGTCATATCCTAAAATATGTTCAAAATGTGGATTTAATTTTCTTTAAACACTCATTTTATAATGGATAATGCTGGAAAGTTGCTTGATAAAATTTAACTATACATCTTTTATTGTTAACAGTCTTTGTAACATACCATATTGATTTAATTTCAATTTTGGAAGTTATACTTACTCTTCTACTTGATGAAGTTTTACTTCATTTAAAATAACGCTATAATTTTTATACTTTGTAATCTATTTTCTTTGATTTGTTTCTAAAAAAGGGTTGTTAAAACATACAATATCAGCAATCAATGTAGGGAACCTTTCCAGCCAGTTGTTTTGATTATAACGTTGTGATTCTGGCAATGTTCCTATATATGAAAATGCGGAACTTAAAGCTAAATGGCTTATATTTTAAAAACAGCTATTTTTATTTACCATTGATAGCAAGCGTTCTACCAATTGAAAATAGAAAAGTTATCATTAGGCACCGAATAATAAAGTTACAACAGCTGCAGCATGCTTGATTTTATACAATTTAAATGTGGAGCTACTCTCTGATTATTACACTAACCGACCGGTTCAAGCAAACCAGCTCTTTTAAGCGATCCTATTCGGTGAGCTAACAATATCTAGCTTATGTGATGTTTATAGTATAAGTAATGCTTTTACTTGTTCTGTATCTTTTAAAGTATCAATGCTATTAATGTAGTATATACAAATGTAAATATCAAAACGAATAGTAATTTTTATATGGGCTATTTATTTACATGTTCTTGAGGTTAGACTCACCTGTTTCCACTGATGGCGCATTTCTATGCAAGTTATTTCTTAAACATTCTTTAGACAATTAGATTGTAATTTGTTTCAATAAGCTTCCCAACTTAGGGCATAGATCAAAGGGTGTACTACCGTTCCTGTTAAAATGCGCTCCACCATAAAGTTCTTAAAAATTGTGAAATGTGTTTAATGGTGAATATATACAGTTCATGTAATGTATGTTGTATGAACTATAATAATTCACTATAACAAGAAAAATGTAATTACCAACATAGTTTCTTGTACCTACCGGTTTACATATTGTTGTGGTTATGGTCAAATATTTATTCTCGCGTATCGCCTCGCCTTGCACCTCCTATTTTCCATGGTTTGAGGTTAGATTAGTACTGTATTAAAACACTTATTAATCGAAAATAGTGTAAAACCCGAATTTTCGTTTTGATAATAATTAGTTGTTAGACATTCGAACAGTTTATACCATCTTGCAGTGGTTTTCCAGCGGTATGTAATAGTACACTTTACCCGAAAAGGTCGAAATACTACTAATTAGGTAATATTTCTGGAAAATACTATCTTGCTTACCTCGTGTTTCTATTTTAATTCTATTGTTGTGTTTTTAACTCAAGTTTTAATTCTAACCTTTTCCAGGCAGTGGTATCCTATAACCTAGATATATCTGCCAGAATCATTTGAACGTATTTAACCTCACATTCATATTCCAAATAAATATTATGAAGTTAAACGGTTTTGCTTAAAATATGGAATTTGCTGAATTAATTATAACTCCAAAGCTAGACGACGTCATATTGCATAGCCCTTTTTACGATCCCGTTGATGCAGTTCTTTGTATAACTGGTCATCACCTAATACTGTCTGCAAGAAAAGATGATGCACAAGAGATTTGGGTAGGTACATGGTTGAAACGGAACTTTTAACTGTTTTCATTCTTTAGTTAATGCATCAAAACATTGATTATTTGGAAAAGAAAATGAATGGTAACAATTCCAATCAACAAACTGGAGGTTCCTTAATAATTAAATGTAAGGATTTGCGAACCATCCAGGTAGATATACACATAGTGGAAGATCTGAATAATGTTTATTTAACCTTGGAACGTTTATCAAATTTGGAGAGCCCTACCTTAAAGTATCCTTTTTTCTACAGACCGATGTACAGTATTTTAGAAGATGGTTATACATTATTTAAACCTGAAATAGAATTTACAAAATTACTTGCTAGTGATGAGTGGCGCATTACTAATGTTAATAAGGATTATACTGTATGTTCTACATATGGTAGTACACTAGTTGTTCCAAAAAGTGTGAATGATGATACCATAATAGAATCTGCAAGTTTTCGAGAGGGTGGTCGATTTCCCATTTTAAGTTATAGACATGACAATGGTGCAGTATTAATGCGCAGTGGTCAACCACTGTTATGTAATACAAATAAACGGTCCAGATCTGATGAAAAAATACTTAAAGCAGTATTAGGAGTTAATACTAAGGGTTATATTATAGATACAAGATCTGCTAATTGTGCAAATCAGTTTAAGTCTAAAGGTGGAGGTACAGAACCTGATGGAAATTATTCACAGTGGCGTCGTATTCATAAAGCACTTGACAAAATTTCTAATTGTAATGGATCGTTATTGGAATCGTTTAGTAAATTAGTTGAGGGTAATTTGTTCTTTGGTGTGTTTGTATTATCATCTTTTATTTAGTTTATTGTTCTAGCATGTAATGATACAGGATGTTCATCGGACAAATGGATGACCAGACTGGAAAGTAGTAATTGGTTAAGCCATGTTCAAAATTCTCTTAATGCTGCTTGCTTAGTGGCACAATGTTTAGATCAAGAAGGTGTGTCAGTATTGGTACATGGTACATGTGGATTTGATTCTACGCTTTTAGTAACTTCAGCGGCACAAGTAATACTTAATCCTGATTGTAGAACCGTTAGAGGTAAGTTTGTATCGTATTACTTTTGTTGAATTTATTGATAGCCACAAAAATTGTTTTAATTAATTAGTACTAATTTTTATTTAAGACTTAAAAATTAACTAAATAAACTTGGATGTACTTATGCCGTGTTTTAAATATCAAACTGAAGTTATAAATAAAATTGTTTTTACATTGTCAATATAAGAATTATATAAATGAAAATTATGTTCAATTTTCATGAAATTTTAGGATCGTTTATTCCAGTGTCAGGAACTGACATGCAGGGAAATCAATACAGTGTGCTGCAATATAAGCAGCTAGAGCAGCAGTTTTAGGGCTAATCTTAATGAGAGAGAGCGAGCATTAACTAATCATGATTAAAAATAAGAAGAGGGGAAGAGACGCTTCAAATGACGGAAGAAACTAAATGAAAATTAGGAAGTTTTACTACCTAAAAATTTCTATAACGTACTTTAAATTTGTTTGTAATATTATCAGTAAATTCAAAATAAGTGCAACATACTCTTGCTCCCACGTTAAATTAAACAAACACAAGACAAAAACAAACCGGAACAAATTAACGAAATTCTCGATAACTCAAAAAAAATCAATTATTGGACAAATAATGAATTTATGTACATGTAATCTTGAAATGGAATTAATTCCTTACTTTTGGATTCGTCATTATGGGAACACCCAAACTTGTAAGTGAGGTGTCAAAATTCCTAAATAAATAAATAATCCAAATGCAAAAATACATATAATCTTGAAATGGAATTAATTCCTTACTTTTGGATCCGTCATTATGGGAACACCCAAACTTGTAAGTGAGGTGTCAAAATTCTTAAATAAATAAATAATCCAAATGCAAAAAAAGCTAAATTGGAAATTGGTATTTTTAATTCCAAATCTTTCAAAAATGTTTATTTAATTAACATTAGGATAGCACGTCAATGCAACTTGCACTGATACCAAAAGAAAATTGAAGCTATCAACTGTGATAATAACCACAAACGACAATAATATTTCACACACCAAGCACCCCACTCATAAGTTGATCATTTTTATAAGAGCTTATTAACAGAAAGACGCGGATTTTAACTAATTGGAAACAATAGAAATAATTACATAGCAGCATTTTCCCTATAATTAGAAGCTAACCGCAAGTATTTGCACTTTTCATCTTAGGATATCAACTGGTAGAATTATACAGTTGTTTTACATAAAAGCACTTGTACAAGTGTTAATAGAGGCCACACCTGCCAAAAAGACATCTTTACGACTGTTAAACAAATATAATTTAGTGCTGCATGTAAAAACAATAGGAGCGGAGAGCTACATTTCAAAAAGATTGTTAATTTTTGCATTTACAATCACACAAAGGAAATGGTAATTTAAAAGAATGTATCATCTACCTTTCACTGGTTGTAGTTGTTGATTGTACTTGCACTGCTATCAAATAATTATGGACTGTATAATGTTCACTAATTGTTGCTAATTATTGATGCTTGATGCACCGAACTAAATCACGAACCAAAGACAGTAAATTACCAACCCTTTTATGTCGTTGCACTAAAGGTAGGGATAATGGAGGGGTTATAGGTGGGGAATAGTTTAAGGAATTAAATTAATTGTGATTGGCATAATACAACTACAAACAAAATACTTATAAAGCCTTAACAAAGATTATTGTACATACTTGGAAATTTTCATGATATTCAAAAATACCGAACAAATTAATATAAAACTTCAACAGGTTTAGTTCGAAGATTAAGCACAAAAAATAAACAAATCCATATTCTCCATGTAACACCCTTCTTCTGTCGTCGGACAATAAGTAAACATTTACTACTATCCTACAATTCTAGTAAATAAATTAAACAAAGGCAAACGAAATGCAATTTATTGCACAGAAATATCAAGTGGGCAAATTACTTAAACATTTTGAACTTAATGCCAGTGACCTGAAGAAAATTTACTTTACCACGGAGCCGTAACACTAATAATGTACTGCTAGCTTTCAGTGGTGAAGAGTGCATTCTATGAAAACAAAAGCAAATCTTTTAGCGGTATACCACGTTAACACTTTCACCTACCTGGAAAGGTCTCTGAACTTCCAGTCCAGTAAAAATGCTGGATGCCAACCCACCTGGAATTTGGTCTCAATAGACGTTTTTTCTGTCATGCAGGTTGATGGAACCCCTGTGTACACTTTTTTTGTCACACTGATTTAAACTAGCACAAATAATAATAAAACTACATGTTGTTCACTTAACCTGAATTGAACATGAATATCTCACAACCAACACAAATAAACTAAACTAAACTCAACTTAACAGACCAAATTGTGTGTATTTAAAAGAAAATAAACATCTTAAATTTGTTACGACAGGTAGTTACGGAATAATTAAACGAAAGTGTGGGGGTATTTATACGGAATCTTAAAATAAACAAAAACTGTTCGGCAAGGTGTAATTGAACGTAACAACATTTGGAATTATTATGCAGGGACAAAAGATTAATATACTGTATTAGCATTTAGCAATGAGGAGTTAGAAGCTACTCTTAATGAAATGGAAACAGTTCTAACAGAGAGATACGGTGAGATAGGAATAGGGCGAGGTAAAGGGAGACGTAGGATAGACTATTGCACACAGATAGTGAAAGATTTAGACTGGGAATTTCAGGGAAAGGTGCAGGCTAGCTCAGAATAGAAATCAATGGAGGTACGTGTCCAACCAGTTCCAAGTTGGAAAACGTAATGACGAAGAAAATAACTACTTAAACTTAATGATTATTATAAGTAACTACAGGTATTGGTTTTGCAATATTCTCATCTAATGTTAATTGTGCGAAAGGATTTACTGGAAAACTATTAATTCGGCAAATGTCTAGGTGTTTGGGGATCCTTGGTAGCCACAGGCTACTTAACGTACTTCACGTACCATTGTATTCAAGATCATTGCAAGAATTTTACCATATCAGCTGACAAATGTCAGGCGAGAATTTTATGATAGACTGGGTTATTGTTTAACAGTGAATGGAAGCTTATTTGAACATTTATTATAATAATTGCTTTTGTGTCAATTCGTTGAATAAAATATATTTCTTGTTCTATTGCAGATTATTACTCTCATTATTTTAGAAATTTTCATTATGTAAGGAAAATTATATTTATTTAACATGTCTGAATAACGGTTTGGTATTTCCGTGCTTTTAAAATTTTTGAGAAAGAGAAATACATTTTCGGCATCAGTAAACGTTGTGTAAATGCATAGCTTATGTGATCTGTGACGCAAAAATACTCAATATACGTCTAAATCTGTGACATTACCATTATTTCAACAATTCCAAGGCACGACCTATTTTTGTTAAAATAGTAGTTTTAATTTTCATAATTTTAACCCCTGTATGAACAGTAAGAAACTAAGTAATGATATGATTGTATACAGTATTTTTTTCTCTACAAGAACATGTTTACACTTTTTCTCTAAAATATTTTGGTCAGCCAGTATTTGAACATTAAGAATTTAACATGGAAATCTCTATAGTGCATGAACCAATTCTACACCCAGTATATTTCTTCTTCAGACTTTTTATTAAATTACTAACATAACAGATTATTCAGAAAGTAATCTTACAATTAAATTTGATATAAAGGTATATTTCTTATTCAGATGCAACATATGATCTATTTGATATTTAATGTATAATTGCTTTTTCTTTCTGCGATAATATTACATAATTCTACTGGAAAACTTGGATATAATAGTTTATTAGCTACTGGCAGTGTAGTACGTAATCTACGACCCATTAGTAAATTATAAGTGGCTGGCACGTTTTTATTAGGAGTATTGTTGTAGTTTAACAATGCTGGAAGCAGCATATCTTTTCCACCTGGAGATGCCTTAGTCAATAGCCATTTAATAGTTTGTATAGTACGCTCAACCATCCTGTTTGAACACGAGCATCTAGGATTAAAAGTAGTTGGCTGAATTTCATATTGTTGAGCAAATTAAAAGAATTCATGCGAGATAAATGGCAGATCATTGTCAGAAAATATTTCAACAGGAACTTCATGGCTTATCAGCATATTTTTTTAAAGTTGAAATAACCGAGGATGCGGTTTTATTGGGAATTTTATTGATGATAGCAAACTTGCTAAAATACTCAACAATCTTTAAAAAATCTTGGTGTAAAATATTGTGGTAAATTTCTAATAGCTAATTAGGAGGGAAAAAGTGGACTGTATAAAATTTAAGTGATAGTTAACAAACAGCAAATGATTAATGTCTTTAATCAAATCAAAGCGTTTACTTAAAATCACTTACCTGGTGATTTATGCAGCCGTGCCAACGAAAAAACCATGTAACAAATAATACTCTTCTTTTTGGCGGGTGAAGTGAAGCACATTTATAACGATAGCGGTGTTCTTAAAAGACCAGCGGTTCATGTACAATCGCGATGCGAACTGTTCGAAAGACAAATCGATTTTCTACTATGTAGAATGTGTAAGATAGCGATGCGGTGTGTTCGAACGACGAATCGATACTCTCTTGAGCTTTGTGGATTTCCCAGTCACCACACTGTTTGCACGTCCGAAATAACAATGTTCACCACTCACGGCACTAGTTGGCGCGTGCTTCAGTAAACCAAGGAAATTCCACTCTAATAAATTTAAATATATTGCGGCGAATTTAAAATAATCAACAAACTCGATGTATTAATAAATTGGCAGTAACATTTACAATATAAACCGAACACTTGGTTTCCCACAGAATTAAAATCTATGCTGATTTTTTAGCAACAAAAGTCAGGTATGTTATGTAGTATGAGAGGTTCTCTAAAATTTTAGCGATAGTGCTTTGACAAATAGTACAAGACAGAACCAATTTTTGAATATCTGTTGATCAACCAGGATATTGCATCTTCAGCTAACTTTTGACATGACACCACTCCTTGACTATGCTAATGAATTAAATTTTAAAATTCTTGATGCAAACTTGTGGGTAAAATCAACCTTTTATTATAAAATAACATTTATTCGAATAGATGAATGTCATTTCTAAGAAACATATTTAATTTCAGGCCACGTACACTTTTTATGAGGTGGCCACTCTTCCAATACAAACCATTATTTTTTTTGTAGAATAAGATCCTGTTTAACAGTATTTTGAATTTTTTGCAATAATTGAAAATACTTTTAAATTTACATCCAAATAGTCAGTGTTAAACCGGCAATTATTTGATTCCCAACTTGGAAGATTTGGTACTTGTAGTTGTTTTTCTCGCACAAACTCTAAAGTGTAGCAATATTTCAACAATCGTTGAATCCGCAGCGACATTTCGTTGAGAGGTTTTTTAAAGTAAGTCTACTAATGATTTATGATCTGTGTGTATTATGAAATTTTCAAAACTGTACACAATAATTGAAACATTTGCATCCAAAAACTTATGCTAAACGCTATTTTTCTATTTGACTGTAAGCTGCTGCGTCGGAGTTAGCGAAACACTTGCAAATTCAATCTGTTTATTATCCTGTCTCAAGACAACACCTAATCCTAACGGACTCGCATCTACAGACACAATTGTATTTTTATTCGAATCAGAATGACAAGGTAGGGGTTGACACCACTAAATCTTTTAGGTGGTTAAACAAATTTTCTTCATTTGTCGTCTACTGCTATTCAACTTTATCACTAAGCAGCTTCTTCCTTAGTGTTACCATTTCACTTAACAAATCAATAATAATTGAAGAAAGGTACACCATCATACCCAAAACGCTGTAGATCTTTTTATTGGTGGACGATGGCATGCCCTGAATCGCACACACTTTTGAACTATCTGGAGGAATTCCTTCATCACTAATGATATGTCCTAAAAATCTAATTTTATTTACACAAATTTTTGATTTACTTCAGTTTAACGTCGATCCACTCTGAAGAAATCTGTCGAGAACACAAATTAAATTTTTATTGTGCTCGACTATGTTTAGAATATCGTCTAAATACGAAGTAACACTGTTTAAATGTTTTAAAATTTAGTAAATATACTTTTGGAACATCTCTGGTACACAAGAAACTCCATAAGGTAACAAAATCTACCAAAACTTGTACTTATAGTGCAGATGAGAGAACTTTCATACGTTAAAGGCAATTGTAAAAATACTGAAGAGGCATCAAGCAGGCCAAAAATTTTTGCACCAAACAATTACAGCTAGCAAGAAGAGGAAGTTTGAATTTTTGCCTCCATAATTTTCAATTGTTTGTGAAATCACCACTAATAATTAAGTTGATCGGGTACTTTGTTTGGATCAGCCATACCAATTCATTATTATTATTATGTTATTTTCCGCACTGGTAATGAATTAATTTATAAGATGTTTTAATATTACAATTATTACAGTCGCAGAGTATTGTGCTTTACGTTTATAAAAATGAGATGTCAAAAAATTTGCTCAGGTAGGCTCATGCATATTTCCACAACCAATAAGATATCGCCATATACACTTCTTTATACACTCTTTACCACTGTCACCATGTGATGTTTGGGCTTTAGTAATTAAAGGACCTTACATATAATAAACACTTTCAAATTAAACTGTGTAATTAACAAACTAAATATGTTTGGATAATTAGAAATAGCACAAACTTTAGAAATAACATAATACTTCTATAAATTATTAAACCATAAAAGACCATATTACTTTATAATATAATGCGACATTATCATCATTTAACTGTATATGTTGTAGTGAAATTAATTTTTAATATGGATGGTGAACGTAAATTGTTACATTTTGGACCCCCCAAGGCGTTGCCTGTTAATGTAATGGCATTCAATTTTTAAAGAACGCGTTTTGTGATCCTGCCCCTAAGAAAAAGCTAGAATAATTCGGAACTTAAAGGGAATTAAAATTTATATACGTACGAGATGGAACTATAAAAACTTGCTGTTTCGGCAGCTAACTTGGCTATTATCCCATGGGAGATCATGAAAAGAGCAGGGTTGAAATATTCTTTATAAAACGGAAAGCAAAATAAAGTGAAGTTGGACGCCACTGTATCTAGCAAGTCCAAAAAAGATATGATTTTAGGGTTGATACAGACACTATTGCAGGAGATAATTTTAAAAATTTTAATTTATCCTATTTAGAAAATTGAACTAATAAAATCAGAAGGTATTTATTATGTAACAAATAGTTTGTGTCCGATCAAGGTTATAAAAAAATTAATAATTTCGCATGTGTTAGTGAAATCAAAATTATTAGTTAAACAAAATTTCAATTCTTAGGATCTATATGAGCATCAGATCTGATGATCACGTAAAAATTAATAAAAAAACTGTAATTTAAATAATCTTACAATTGTTATTAGCGAAAATATGAAACACACTAGATATTACTGACAAGAAAATATATTTTTTAAGTAAAAACAAATTAAATAATTAACCAAAAAGTTCTAATTTCTTCCCAGTTGGGTAACGGTTATTACACACTGGAATGATGTAATGTGTAGCTCAAAACTAAGTCGTGGAAAAAGGGGGTTGCAAATATAATAAACAAATCCTTTCGTAATCATGCAAAAATCACTAACCCTAACCACTGGACGCTGGCTGCTTACAGTGACCAAGGCGATGGTTCAAACTGATGTCTTACGCGATAGCCGAATTCAACGATGTTTAATAGTATTGTTTGGCTAGAGGGTACATGTGAGCTAGTAGATGGTCCCGGAGTCTTCTGCATTTTCTCTATTTCTTATATTTTTGCTGGCCCTACAGGGTGTTTGCTCTATATTAAAAATAGATTAAGGGATTTGAATTTTTGACCATAATATCTCACCAACGACTTCTCAATCTGCTTGACTCGAAGATGATGTGGAAGCGAGCGGTTTCAGAAAATTACTTGCAAAGACAATTCAACTGGGACAAATCTTATCAGAACAAATGTTTAATGGCCTTGTATTTGAAACAAGTTGAAAACCTTGGGGTATTTCGTGGACAATAAGGTGTTAACATGGACTTTTGAAAGATTTCATTGCTATTTATGTCTTTACAAACCAGGTGGTTTCACAACAGCGGAATGGCTTTCTGCATGATTGTGGGTACAAAATGTTGAAGTTAGCCTTGTAATCGAACCAAACTAGAAAATAACAAATTGCATGTTGTTTCCCATACGGAACTAAGAACTTTTTAAAAATTCGAAAATCTACCAAAATTAGCAAATAAATATTCTTAGCGAATTTTTTCACTTTTTTCTATTGCCTTAATTCTTCTAAGTTGTTTCAAAAAGCAATTTTTTTATATAGCCAAAAATTTGTTACAATGATTAATTGTCTAATGGCTAAGCTGCACATTTTGCAACACAATAACAAACCAATCAGGTGTATGCACCGCAAAAATGGCATAAAATATATTATAGTTTTATTTGAGAAGATTACACCACTCATACATACAATAATTATACTGCTACACAAAATGAAAGTATTATATTATTTGTTTTGAAGCTTTTGTAGTTGTCATTTTTCCTCTGGAATTGCGTTGCGTTTTTATGAAAGAGCAAATTAATCAGTATTTAATTATCTATACAGACACCATCATCGTATATTACGTATTATTTTGAATCGATGCTTTAAACTAAGGTGTTTATATATTTCAGGTTTACAAGCATTGATCGAAAGAGAATGGTTACAAGGAGGACATCCTTTTCAATTACGTCACTCCAGCAGTTGTTATTCAAACTCCAAAAGCAAGCGAAATCAACCAACATTCTTATTATTTTTGGATTGCGTACATCAACTTCATCATCAGTTTCCTTGCAGTTTTGAATATACGACAAACATGTTAATAATATTATTTGAACATTCATATTTCAGTCAGTTTGGTAAAGTATTCATACCTTCAAAGCTTATAACATAAAGAATTTTTGTAGGTACTTTTATAGGTAATTGTGAAGCTGAGAGAGAAAAGTTAAAATTATCAAAATCGACAACAAGTTTGTGGTCATATCTAAATCGGCCAGATGTTTTAACATCGTTCCTGAATCCAATGTATGAACCTAATAAAATGGCAATTTGGCCTAGCGTTGCACCAGTTAGCCTTGTATTATGGGATGATTTGTTTTTACGATGGGTGATCGACCAGACATACAACAAAAAAGCAATGGTTAAAATTCAAAGCCTAATTCAAAATGATAAGAATCTTAGATCTATAGCAACAAAGTTACGAAAACAATTAATGGATTTACAAAAGGAATTAGATACAAATAATTTTGAAAATACCATTTCAAATGAGATCGAAGGTGTATAATTTTTTTTTCTTTTTTGCCGAGTGCTTATAATACTATATTCTAGTCAGTTGCTTTAATAAGGTGCTTATGAAAGACTTTTTTCTATTTTAATTAAAAGTAACTGAAAAACATGGAGTAGATCGCAAGTAAAATTTGAAAAATTAAGTTTTATATAGAGCCCATACATTCTGCACATTTCACATAAATTGCATGAACATTATTGTCACGCTCACATGTGCATGACACGTGTACATGCATACACACAAATCCCACTGCCATTGCATAAATGTTTACAAATGTGTACATATACATTAGGGTTTCTGGAAACGGGTTTTTAGGGCTCGGCGAGTAAGAGTCCCACATTTTGAAAACTCATTGAGCCCAAGTCACGTCTGGTTCCAAATCTAAACTTAAATCAATAAGCGATAACGTTTAATATTTTGGAGTTTAACAACGATTCTCATAGCTGAATTTTTTGTAACAAAAAGGTTACTCAAATTTTTAAACTTTAAGCATATTCTGAGTGAAACTATACATGCAGTAGAAGAAGAATTATTAAATTTATGCCGAAGAAATGAGATAAACTTTTGTTGTATGCACACTTCAAAAGATATATTTCAATTTGCTTTGAATTATATACATAAGGCTCGTATTCTTGCAGTTACTTCAAAATATTCTAGTGTTTGTGTAGAAGCCCTACCATCTGTTTCTTTGGAAACTTTACTGGATAACAATTTTTTTAGGGTAGCTATAGGACTTAGATTAGGTGCAAAATTATGTACGTTACATACATGCATTTGTGGGACTAAAGTAAATGAATTGCCTATTTATGGACTTGGTTATCATTTTAACACAGGTCGCCATACACGTCATAAACATGTAAACAACTTAATTAAATGAGTGCAGGTCTCGACTGATACATCTTCTATTCTAGAACCTTATTATTTGTTTAGAGACGACGGCAAAAGACCAGATGGAATTAGTTTATTACCACTGAAGCTAAGAAGAGCAGCAATGTGGAATTTTACTTGTTTTAACATGCTTGCCCTTTCACATGTAACAACTTGTTCACATAAACCTGGTTTGGCGACAACTGCCAGTGAAAACAAAGCTAAAAAAATATTCTTCATCATATCTACAGCTTCTATCCTGTTTCGATTGAAACCTTTGGAGTCTTTGGAGAATGGGGTTTAAAATTCTTGAAAGAAATTGGTAAACGAATTAAAAGCAACATATTTGATAATAGAACTATGCACTTTCCACTACAAAGAATCGCCTTAGTCATTCAAAGAGAAAATGCTATTTCTGTTCTTGGAACAATTCCATCATCTAAAAATTTAAAGAAATTTTTCTTTTTGCTTTTGAAATCTGTAGTTGATAACATATATACTAAAAATTATAAAACTAATAAAAAGAAACTGGAAAGGTTTAATATAATCAGATATTCGATTTATATTGTTCAGATTTGGTTGTAAGCGAAACTAATGATCAAAGATCTTCCACCTTAAAGAAATTTAATAAAAACATTGATTCTTCTAAAATGGATATTTCAAATATCGACGTTACAATTAAAGAAGAAAGTAATAAAGATAAAAAAGATTGAACAAGCGAAACAAAGTAAGCAAAATGTTAATTTTTTAACAAACTTAGGCAATACTTGGTTTTTAAATTCCATTTTGCAATGTCTTGAATAAACATCATACCTTCTACAGTTGTTTCTTGAAACTTCAAAGTCTGAACAATATTTTCAACTACATGGTGACAGGTCAAATAGAGAATACAAAGATTCATTAGTTGCCAAATTTTTGGAAGATTGTCAAACTTTAAAACATTTTAATGTAACATTGAAAGAATTACAAAATGATAGACCAAAAGTATATAACCCTAGTATCTTGTTTTCACAAGAATTAAACAAATCATTCCGTAGTTTGCTGTAGACCAACAACATGACGCATGAATTAAGGCATTTGCTAAAAGCACTGCGAAAAAATGTTTGAAAGGGTAGGAAGAAAGACTGAGACTAAGTTCTAAAACATGTCCATTAAGTATTGAAAGTGATAAAAAATACATAAAAATTTATGAGCAGCAAGCTTCTAAGTTAGTATTATCCACTGAACAAGTTTTTCGTGGTACTATAGTAATACAATGTATTGCCAAGATTGTAAGCATATTTCATGTCAAGAAGAATACTTTTTTTGATTTGTATTTTCCGATACCCAAAACGTCAAAACACAAATTCAACCAATATTACATCGCAAAGCAGAAGAATTGGATGACAGTAAGTCACCTCTAATAAAAAAGAAAAACAGAAAACAAAAAGATTCTAATCAAGTGCGATTTAATGATATTGACCAAACTGAAGAAGCTAAAGAGAACAGTTCAAAATGTGAACCAGATACTGATATGGAAGATAACAGCGAGAAAAAGAATGTTCAAGTAGTCAAGTTTGTAGTTTCAAGTTGTTCACTTCGTGTGGTTTAAGACATGGAAGTTGAGTTTCAGCAGCCTGAATTACGACTTGTTTTTGTTAATAAATTAATAAAAAAGAAGATTTAGAAAAATTATCTTTATTAAGCAATAATAAATCTTTCTTTTTTTAATAACGGTAAGAAGATTGATGATGTTTATGAAGACATTGACGTACAGCAAGATAAAAGGATGAAGAAATAAATGATATAAGGGAAGTGCCATAATACCAAGATATCGGTGCGAAAAATACGAATGCTCTGTGCAATCTTATTTGCACCTATTAAGCATGTGAGTTGCTTACTGGAAATAATAAGATAGGTTTTGATTTGTGCACAAACAGGTATGATGAACCTAATAAAAAAGTTAAAGCATCGATAAATGTCAACTTATCAGGAGAACCATTATGTTCGTGTCATAATTTTACTTGCTAGATTAGTAAATTTGGAATTATTCTTCGCCATATTTACAGAATTTTCATTTTCATTATCTAACAGATTATTTTAGTTTAAAATTAATGGATCAATATATTTAAGACAGGATTTTGTAATTTGGAATTTAATACTGTAAACGACCTAGCAACTTTATCTCTAATTGTTTGAAAAGCAGCTCCAATACCTTTTGAGCTGCGTCTAATCTGTTCCAACCTTCATTGATAACTGAAATAGTTGCATTAAAAAGCACTAAAAAATTATTTCGAATATCATCCCTTGTTACCTTAGCTATTGGTATTTGTTGCTTTAGTGCTTGTTTAGCTTGATTATTAATGTCATCGCTTAGTTTTTGCAACTTAAATTTAACTGATTCCAAATTGATTGTCATAAAAATGCTACATTCGTATAAAAATGCTGTAATGATTATATTCCTCTTAATTAACATTAAGAAAAAATTATACATTACTAACTTACACTATCATATCGAAAAAAATTGTTTATTTCCACACAGTAAGTTTGTAACAAAAATAGAAAATAATTAAAGGATGAGTTTTATGTAGTCATTCGAGGCAGTATTGTTAATGCATCAAAACTCTAAACCACTAACTACCCTTACACGTTATTAGTAACCGATAAATCTCGTCTTACCAGTTTCTTAATTTGTTTTCTGTACATTTTAAAAATCTTCATATTGAACAAATTTGCCATAAGATTGAATATAGTACGACTTTTACGTCTTTTGTAATGTTGTATTTTGTTGTCTCTACTATAAAGTTTGAATTCACTACACCAGTTTCGACTACTTCTTACTGTGCCGATTTAGTGTTTCTCATTTTCACTATATTAAAACCTCAAATAATTTGATTATGAATTAATTTCAGTACACAGGATCGCCATGTAAAGTTTGTTAAATACTTGTACATGAATGTCAATCCCAATGTGGAGTCAGAGTATAATATATTTACTTAATAAGGGTAGGTTCGTATTGCTCGCACAGCATACAGAATCGATCGATGAACTCATTACTTAGCATTATTAACAATTAATTACAACAGTATTTGCAACATGCTTTGTTATACACTTAACCTATTTTATAAAACTTCCCCACATTCTTCTAAGCTTTTCATTACCAAACTTGCCGTTCCCTTTCCTTATAGTATTAAATGAGACGCTCTTGCCATTTTAAAGTTTCTTGTATTGCTTGAACGACATCTCTATTAACTGAACATTGTTAAAATTTTAGAACTATAATGCTATATATAAAGATGTCTATCTAGAAGTTACAAACATGGCATTTTTTAGTGTCGGAGATATTTACTTACACTAGCAAATTTGTTGAAAGATTTTCAACTTTGTCAGTTTTATGCTTGCTACGAATTTAGGTTCTCCAAGACTCTTGGTCTGTTGAGAGACATGTTTATAGCTGTATTCTATAGTTTGCAAGGCTGCATTTACACATGTTCCGCTAAAAATTATTTCTTAAGGTGCATTGCAGACTGCAAGGAGAAACTACACAATAAAAAAAAGTCAAGTTTTTAATTAAAAAATCTGTTTTATTGCACTCAATAATTGATGATATTAATTTATTCAATGACATCGTGTCGTATTATTTATTTACTTATTATGTATATATCACTTTAGAATAATGTTACTTTGTAAGCATATTTTTTTTATATTTTGTACTTATTGGTATAGTTAATTAATTATATTTAGAAAGCTTGTAAACAAAGATTAAATACATCTGAAAATTTGGGCATTCAAAGAAAGCAAACCTGCGACCCAAAAAAAAAGGATAGAAACTATTTACATTATTGTTCTTTTATTAAATATATTAATCGATAAGATGAAATTTATAACTTTATACAAAACCTAAATGCTTTTTATTTTATTGCAGTATTAGCTTGTAACCTATATGTATATATTATATTATGTATGGTCGGCTGTGTTCCTTATGTCTCCACACCCACCTGTGTTTTGCGTCAAATTATATTGTGTATGGTGATCTCAAATAAAATTATGCTTCAAAATAGGAGTTAAAGTTTAATAAGTGCACCCTTAATGTGGTGTTGGCCTTTAAAATGATTTAAATAAAACAAATTTTCAATTTTAATTATGCCACGGCTTTTAAAACTCGCTCAGGGAAAACTGAATCTATTATTTATGCTCTGTAAGAAGACGTGAGTTCTTTGTCCCCTTACAGGTATAGAAAACACAGGCGCATAAAGCGTTGTTTAATCAAAACCACTTAACCTCTTTTTAGTGCTTGTGTATCGTGATTATTCAAAGATTGATAAATAGACCCAACAATATTTAATTTAGGTAAGCGTTTGAAATTCAAATTATTCACAAATTACTTTAAATGATGTGTATATAAAGATAACTTCAAATACCTGCAACTCCTTTGAATGTGACTGGGTTGTACATGGACTTTGATACAGGATACAACAAGATCGCCTTGAATGCTGGCAGTGAATACCTGTTAAAAGTACGTTTTAGTTTTATGTTCAAATGGACTTGACTTTAGTTTTAGGTTCTACAAATAAACTACTACTTCATCAACTATATGCTTAATCGGCTCTATTACTAAGAACACTTTCAATACTTCACCAATATCAATGGGACCGTAATCCGAAAAGGCTGGACCCTGCTGCAAAATATCTCACTTTTACTGGTGCAACTCTTCAATAACATAAGAGATGACCCGATGTTTGGTTTAATTGGAAATCCTCCTCTGGAATTTTCTTGGTTGTATAACCTTATCACTTATTTTGTATAATAATTCAATTAAAATGCATGCACTTGAAAACATATATATTAATTTTTTATAAATTTAATTACAGGCTCCTCAAGCCAAAAACATCTATATCGTATACAAATCTTTAAATCAATTTTTTAATTCTAAACAATCATTACCTAGGAAATCTAACACATTTATATCTAGCCTACTAAATAATAATTACAAGGGATGCATTCATTATTTCATCCTTAACTCTACATAATTGCTATTTTGGAACAGATACTTGTGGTGTTATTAAACTTCATTTTGACATTTCATAAATTTTTATCACTTTATAATTAAAATATATTAAACTACTTTCATTTCAGGTACATAAAATTTATAAATGGAATAAAGTATCCTGAACAAATTACAAACAACATTTCTATCAATAAAACCTATACACATTCAGTTGAAGTTACATTAGATACCCTTCGTATTGAAAAACAGTGGAAAAATGCTTTTTTAAACCTCAAACGCTGCATCACTAGTACATAACATTCTATATCTGCGTTTAACAAGTAATTATTTATCAATCTTTGTTTACCGTAGTGTTTTTAAATTTTAGAATAGCTTGATAAAAGTGGTAAATTAATGTTTTATCCTTAGTACTAAAATGTTTTTACCCTTAGTACTAACAACTACCTTTTTAAACCCTTTTAAAATGTCAAATACTAATATATATTACTCATATTTAGACCAGGGTAGAAAATTAAATAATCACATCAAATAATTTTAATCACCGTGTATAAGGAATATTATTAGATAATACGCTTTATTAAAACCTTAAAGCATAAATAAATTCGGTCGTTTCAGTAAAAATAAGAGATTTAAACCATGTACAAGACACTTTATATCAAAAGAAACAGTAAAAAGCTCTACGTGTAATCTAATTATTCCGAGGAGGGAAACAAATGGAAATTACGTGCAAAATTTATATTAATTAACCCTATTTTAAGTAACCGGTAGTAAAACAAAGTGTACACATAATAATTAATATTTAACTTGTATTCCCTAAAAATGAAAGGATAGAAGTCAATTTTAATTGGAGTTAATTAAACCATTATTAATAATAAGCATAAAAAAGTCTGTGAAAATCCAAGATTATAATACCAGAAAATAAAGCTCTGAGAATTAATATTATTTTGAACACCTGCGTAGTTTAAATATCACGTACGGCGAAAATTGTGTAGATAACAAATGGTTTCAAAGAATCTTGAAGAAACCGTGGCTTAATATTCACGAGAAGGTGCGATACGGGGTTATTTAACCCAGATAGTCCACATGGACTAAAATATAATCGATAATAAAGAATATCAATTTGCACCAATACGAACAGGTTAGAAAAGGAAAGAAAATGCGTCAAGCAAAGACACATATAGTAAAAGGCGTGATTTAAGCAACGTCACGAGGGTCACAATTGGTTGAAAATAGGATGCAAATATCAGAGGTAGAAACAACAATTTCTGTACAAAATTAATTAGTTTTTCTCGGACATGTTTGCGTGCCGTGTGAGAATTTCTGAGATTTAAATGGGACGAGTGAAAATTCGTAAAACCGACGCGCGAGCGACGGACTGGGAACATAGAATGAGAAATTCTTTAGAATTACCCGTTTTGGGGAACAAAGCGACGTGCCGGCTATTCGCTATATATACCGGTGGTAATATGAATTTCGGCCTCTTAGACTTTTGACTATTCGATGCGTTAAAAGCTCTGACATCCGCGACTTGATTGAAGATGTTAAACAGTGCATTTTAGTTTGATAAAATAATTTAAAGTTTGCTCGTATATTTTAGTGATTCAAAATAGTTTGTTATTTACGTGCTAACATGAATGTACTTCAGTGCACTTAGATACAAGGTAATAAAATTTAGTATCACTGTACTAATTAGCAAAATTTACAACGACAAATGTATACACAAAAGTAGGCAGTTTTGGCGTATATTGGTGAAAGACGCATGAATTTCTTTGCTATTTTCGGGGTGTTAATAATTAAATGGTTCAAATACGTGTCTGGATCCACGAAACAAGGGTCAGATATACACAGATGAGTTCCGGAAAAGCCCAGAAACAACTTTAAATAAATGGTGATGGAGAAAATTTTAAAAGCGTTGAGAATTAGAAGCCGTAAATATAATCCTGTTGGAATGGTGTGATTAACTAAAGGGACGATGTACTTTGAAGCTACGAGGACAGTAACCTTCAGGTAAATTATACTATTTTGTTTGACATTTTTGTGTGTGTTGAATAACTTTATAATTGATTTACTTTAAATGGACATTAGTGAAATTGTACTAACCATAAAATTTTAATTTTAAGATGAAATTTGCTTGTTTAAGTAGAAAGGGGTATTTCGTATTGATGTTCGGGAATATGATGAAAATTTGGGTATGTCTTTGAGCTCAATTAGACGAACCTGGTTAATTAACGTAAAGGGGTGGTAGATGCTCCCTTTATACTCAGACTCCGGTCTGCATATATTGTTATAGTAATTAGTAGGCATCCTACAAGGACTTTAATTCTGGATGCACATTAACATGAAAATAAATTTAATTTTGAAAGTTTCCGATATTAAAATTTATGCTGCATATTAATTTTGAAATTTTAATGTATTGTGAATATTGATGTAAATAGAGGTAACGGTGATGTTTGTGATAGGAATGTGTTGTTTAATTTTATGAATGAGGAGGTTTATAAAATTAGGTGAGCAGCCGAGGCGAAAAGAGGATCACAGCAGTTTATGACGCCCAATCTGTGGGACTAGAATTTTTTTGTTGAAAGGACCCAGTTCCCGCATTCAAAGGAGCATATCACAGCAATATATATATATATATATATATATATATATATATATTGTTATATTTTGGTATATATTGAGTTATAGAGAACCCTTTTATAATCAATTACCACCTATTTTGTATTGTTTATTCATGATTACAGGATTGATCTTTCTTTTTTTTTTTTTTTTTTCATAGGACAATTATGACAATTGCAACCGAATACACAAGCATTCTTCAAATAATTGTAAATGCCATCTGTTATATATACTGTGATCCTACCTTATTAGTGATAGGCGTAATATATCTATCTGTCACTCCTTGTCTTATTTTAGAGCCTTGTTGAGTTATGCCACACAATTTATCTTTAAATATTTTACACGGCTGCTGCACTTAAATATTTTACAGGGCCGTCAAACACGTGGCGGAATCTACCTAGGTTGGGTCCGTCCTAAGCAAACACCTCTCAACTAGACACCCAAACAAATATTCAAGGATTTTTCAAAATAATTTTAAAAGCCAAAAGTATTCCCAAACACTAGTTCCACTTTTATAAATTTGATTAAAGCACTGCGTAGATATTAAATACTAATACCTGGAATCCAGATACAAGCGCCGCCTTCCAGCCGTCCTGAAGCCAAGTGACCAGCTGCAGGCACCTCCTGTAAATAAATAAGTAACTCGAGCAACTGGTAATCTCCAGACTATAAAACTACTAATATTTCTACAAATTTTATGTTATACAAATACTCAGATAACTCCAATTCCACTATGCTTTCGTCTTCAAACAATAACGGTACAGACCAGCACTCCCTCTTTTAATTAACTTTTATTCGCCGTAAAACTGCTACTATTTGCTATCTCCAGGTACAACTTGACTTTCAAAACTTTCTCGTAACTTTTTAAATGTAATAAAACTCATAACAGTACAAAAACACGTCTATTTTTCAGTAATATAAATTTGAAGTCCATTATAAAATAAATCCGTCTTCTTTTGTTTTCCGTTGCCATGGCAACTATCTCTACGCACACTATGCAATTTCTAATTATTAATAATTGATTAATAATACAGTTGTTTTCTCTAGATACATTCATTTTCTAGATGGTTTGTAATCCAGTGATTTATGTATATTGAACTTTTTACAATATTGAAAATAGCTAACAAACTTTGATGGTTCAGCTTTTAAATTGTACGCAACAAACATTTATGTCTTATTCGGTAAACGTCCTGTCATTACATAACCAATCTTTAATTGTTAAAACATATTCAAACTGAAATTGATTTACAAATTTACGGGAGTATCACTTAACTCCTTAAAATTTTAAAAGCGTGCATTATACCAAGCAATTTTGATATTTGTTTTTACATTCAAATGGTTCTGAAAACGCTAACTCCAAATTAAATTTCATATACGTGCAACCATAACAATTAAAATACGTATACAATGCAAACTTATAACTAGCTTAGCCTGGTCTATGGCGGTATATGTTGTTGAATGCAATGCAGTTTCAAAAGCTTTATAAATTTATAAACGTTGAATAGTTGTTGTTAATTTATAAACCAAAAATACCTGAAAGAAATACTCAAACAAAACCAAATATACCCCCATTCTAGCAAAGTCGTTTCAAGCCCTATTTAAACATTTTATAAGCCCACCCCTTCTTGACAGTATATAAGGCCCCACTGATTTTAAATAAAATGAAAATTTGCTTCCTGGATATAAGTAATTCTTTTAATGGTTGAGAAATTTTAAATTTTAGTTAAAATCACTATAGTTTTTTTTTTTTTTTTTATGTATGAGGATTAAGTGTTAGTTTCTGTATATTCTGTATAGTTTTAAGCTCGTTAGTATTATTTACAGTGTTAACTTTATTCTTGCGATACTTTATTTTCCACATGGATACAAATTTTCTATATGAAAACGTCCCGACATTCACCCCTGTCATTCTCCAGTTCGTAAGTATTCCCTTCTGCAAAAATTCTTCTCACTCGATAAGGACCTTCGTATGGAAATACCAACTTGGCACAAATATTTCTTTCCCAATTTGACCTTCTCAATCTTTTAACAATAACAAGATCCCCAACTGAAAAAACCACTTGTTTCTTGATTTTCTTGTTACGTTTCTCCAACTCCCTTCTGTGTATCGTTTCGACTTGTTGTTTGGCTTTATGCAACAACTCCGTTATATCCTCCACTTTTTGTTCAGCTCTCCACGGTCTTGCTGGAATCACCTTCTTCATCAATGTCACAGGACACATTCCTGTCACTGAACTTGGTACAAAATTAATATATTCTTCTATTTGCGGTAAATACCTTACCCACCGATCATGTTGTTCCTGCGTTATTAACCTCAAAAACTTTATTACTTCTCGAATATATCTTTCACACGGATTTCCTTGAGGATGTCTGATACTACAGAATGTCATCTTTATTCCATCCTTCCTTAATTTACTTTCAACCCTTCGATTACGAAAATACGTTGCATTGTCCAACAATACCCTATTCATCTTACCTATTCGTTCTACAAACTTTCTTACAGAACTCAATACATGCCTAGAATTACATCTCCTCGCTGGATAAAGCTGCACAAACTTTGTAAAAATATCAACTACAACTAAAATATGCTGATATCCGTTCCTACCGGTATCAAATTACTCAAGTAATCCATTGCCACAATATCTAATGGACCTTCCGCTCTTATACATCTAACTTGATTCTGCAACACCACATTCTTATCCTTTCCTAACAAACACGTCTCACACAGATTTATGCAATTTTTCACCAATTTTCTATCGTTTCGCATAGAAAGCTTCCTAAATATCAAGAACGCCTTACGAATCCCTATATGACCAAACGTAGTATGAATTTCCTGGATCAGCTCAACGGCTACCTGTGTCGTTAACACTAATAATTCATCATCCCATAACCTTTTCACCAAAACTCCTCGACCATATAAAAATCTCTGTCTTGTTCTAAATTCTCTCTGAATAATTTTTCTCTGATCACCCTTATTTCTTCGTGTGCTTGCATCCGATGAAATCTGGCATTCGACCATCTTCCCAGATCTTCAAACACTTGCAATGCAATCAAAATCCATTCCTACTATCCGTTAGCAACCCTTCATCCTTCCTACTAAAGAAATCAGCCGTAACATTTTCTTTACCAGGTTTATGTCTAATCTCAAAATCATATTCCTAATTCTAAATTATCAGATTTAGGCACAACCACTACCGGATTGATATAGGGTGTTCTCGCTGATTCAATAATTCCTCTTTAACATCTTTTAATCTCATTTTCACTCGACCCCTTAATGCAAATGGTATTGGATATACCCTAGTACGAAAACTTCCCTCGTCTGTGACCTCTAACTTATGCGTATACTCCTTCGCAAACCTAGGTTCATTACTAAAACTCCTGCATGTCTATTAAACACCTCATATAACATTTCCTTCATATCCACCCCTATTAATCCTATCTGTTCCTCATCAAATACCTTCTCATATATATTACATAACCGTAACTCATCAATTCCATCATAAATTCTATTCTTAGTCTTTCCTGATCCTATACTATCTGTATTTATCTCATCCCTAGTATCCCGATTATCCTTAGGCACCACCCATTTCTTCTCTAAATTTAATACCTTTACCATTCGTGCTTTACCATCTATAACCAGTCCAAATTCCTCAATTACATCTATCCCTACAATAAAATCTCAATATAATCCTCTTGCTATCCAAAACTCTACTTCACCTAGTCTGGTACTTCCTAATACAATCGATACTGTACAACTTTGTCTGTCGTAGTTAACTTCCTCTTAATCGCAGACCATAAATTAATACTCTTAACCCTACAAATTTTCCCTTTGAATAATTCTGCATGTTTCAAAACTATTTCTCTCTCACCAGCGATAACTGCGACCCTGTATCTATCAATGCCGTAAACAGAATCCCTAAACTAATATGAATAAATGGTAACTCGCCTTCTCTCAAACTTATTATCTAACAACTTATCTACTAAACTAATACTATGCTGTGTCCCTAAATCTGATTTTCCTAACACTAATAAATCGACGTTTTTTTTTGTACCGTGGGTTCATCGTGGACCTCCACTTTCTCTATCCTATCCTCCGATCTCTGTCGCGTGTCTCTTGTTGTTACGTGTTGGATCGTCAAGTTTCTATCTGTCTCCGTTCTCGGTCTCTAATCCCTGTCGGTATTTCCCCCTGATCCGTTGATCTCTGCTCCCTTTCTCTCTGCCACCTCTGTCCAAAACTCGTTCTTTGCTGTCCAAAACCTCTGTCATTCCTATCAGTCCTGTTCCAGTCATTGTTCCCCCTATAATTATCGTCTCTATTAAAACGTTGTTCCCAATTATTATTCGTTCTCCTTTGATTTCCCTGATATTGCTTTCTGTAGTTGTCCTGTCCATTCTCCCTATAATTGTATCCTTGCACCCCAGTCCTCTGGTAGTCTGTGCTATTCCTATTCCTATCCCAATTCCTATTATCACTATTTTCCTGGTATTCGTTTCAAACGTCCTAGCTACGTCATAATTTCGCATCATTTCCAAAAAGTCTCTTACAATCCGAACGTTTTGTATCGCTACGGCCCTAGTTATTTCCGCCTCCATATGCCTTGACAACAATAATATAATTTCATCTTCTCTTAATTTAGGAATCAGGTGCTGCGCCTGGTTATACTTTTCAATCACATAATTTTCTCTCGATCCCTGGTATGACCTATAGTTCCCAGTGTTTAAATCCGTTCGAATATTAGCCTGATGCGTGTTTCCCCAATATTGTTCTATGAATAGCCTTCGAAATTCCTCGTACGAACTATATTGCCTCCTCACGATACAGTGCCATTTCTCTGCACAACCCCCCAATGTCACGCTCACCATCTGCATCTTCACCCTCTCAGGCTCACTCTCTACCATCTCGTCCAACTTGCTAAGATAGACCATCGGCTGCTCATTCTTTCTGCCTTCAAACCTCGGCAAGGTCTCTTTCCTAGCCTATACTGGTATCCTGCATCACAAACAACTCTTCCCTTTCCAATTCAACCAACTGTTCTCTCATCTGTCTAACATTCCTTCAAGACCAGACAATCCATTTACCGTATTCCCCAGAACCGTCGTATCCCTTCTCAGCTTCTCTGCCACCTCCTGACTCGCCCGCAATTTGCCTATAATTTCGTTTTTAGAGTTAATATTGTCCTCCGTCTGAATCGAACTATTTCACCTAAATTCTGCAATTTTCTGTCTGTCTAACTTCGACCATGTACAGCTCTTCCTTAATTCATTTAAACCTGTTGTTACCTTCCTTCTACAACCTGGACTCTATCCTCTACGTCCTTCAGAACTTCATCCTTAAATGAACACAAACTGCTCTGTATTGATACATTAATTCCTTCAATTTTCATTTCCATCATATCAAATTTTTCCTTAACTTCCGCTTGTGAATTTCTAACCTCGGCCAACAATGATCCTCTCAATTCTTCATGCGACTTAGTTAACGACCCTTTTAATTCCAACAAAACCATCATCACATCTTGGATCTGCATATTCTCTTTTCCCTTATCAATTTCATTTTCTCCCGATGTACCCCTGAATTCACAATAATCACCTCCGGCTCCACATATCCTCCAGCTTCATCCCTAGCATCCCCTGCTGCTACAGTCTTAACCACCGGTTGCCCTCTCACACCAGTCTCAACTCCATAAACTTTCCCTGACCTCGTGATTCTCTCCTCATCAGACATGTCCCTTTAATTTTCAAAATAAACTTCAATGATGTGCCCCACTAAGCTACACAACCTCTGCAAATCTGAATCAGCCCTATCGAGCCCCACCTTTAGGCGAACAAATATTTTGTTGCGAAGTTATTTACCTATTCGAGCCCCACCTAATGTTTTACCGCCGCTAAAATTGACCAAAGTGTGAATATCAAATTACGTCTTAGCCTACTACAATAAATTCAAAACCTTCAACAACTGTCAAATAAATATATATGAAACGTCAATCAAATATTAATTTTCACTTTTAAATAGAATATATGCAACGTACAACTAACAAATCTACTCTGCCTCACGTTGTTAGCGCCATCTGTTATATTTTGGTATATATTGAGTTATAGAGAACCCTTTTATAATCAATTACCACCTATTTTGTATTGTTTATTCATGATTACAGGATTGATCTTTCTTTTTTTTTTTTTCATAGGACAATTATGACAATTGCAACCGAATACACAAGCATTCTTCAAATAATTGTAAATGCCATCTGTTATATATACTGTGATCCTACCTTATTAGTGATAGGCGTAATATATCTATCTGTCACTCCTTGTCTTATTTTAGAGCCTTGTTGAGTTATGCCACACAATTTATCTTTAAATATTTTACACGGCTGCTGCACTTAAATATTTTACAGGGCCGTCAAACACGTGGCGGAATCTACCTAGGTTGGGTCCGTCCTAAGCAAACACCTCTCAACTAGACACCCAAACAAATATTCAAGGATTTTTCAAAATAATTTTAAAAGCCAAAAGTATTCCCAAACACTAGTTCCACTTTTATAAATTTGATTAAAGCACTGCGTAGATATTAAATACTAATACCTGGAATCCGATACAAGCGCCGCCTTCCAGCCGTCCTGAAGCCAAGTGACCAGCTGCAGGCACCTCCTGTAAATAAATAAGTAACTCGAGCAACTGGTAATCTCCAGACTATAAAACTACTAATATTTCTACAAATTTTATGTTATACAAATACTCAGATAACTCCAATTCCACTATGCTTTCGTCTTCAAACAATAACGGTACAGACCAGCACTCCCTCTTTTAATTAACTTTTATTCGCCGTAAAACTGCTACTATTTGCTATCTCCAGGTACAACTTGACTTTCAAAACTTTCTCGTAACTTTTAAATGTAATAAAACTCATAACAGTACAAAAACACGTCTATTTTTCAGTAATATAAATTTGAAGTCCATTATAAAATAAATCCGTCTTCTTTTGTTTTCCGTTGCCATGGCAACTATCTCTACGCACACTATGCAATTTCTAATTATTAATAATTGATTAATAATACAGTTGTTTTCTCTAGATACATTCATTTTCTAGATGGTTTGTAATCCAGTGATTTATGTATATTGAACTTTTTACAATATTGAAAATAGCTAACAAACTTTGATGGTTCAGCTTTTAAATTGTACGCAACAGACATTTATGTCTTATTCGGTAAACGTCCTGTCATTACATAACCAATCTTTAATTGTTAAAACATATTCAAACTGAAATTGATTTACAAATTTACGGGAGTATCACTTAACTCCTTAAAATTTTAAAAGCGTGCATTATACCAAGCAATTTTGATATTTGTTTTTACATTCAAATGGTTCTGAAAACGCTAACTCCAAATTAAATTTCATATACGTGCAACCATAACAATTAAAATACGTATACAATGCAAACTTATAACTAGCTTAGCCTGGTCTATGGCCGGTATATGTTGTTGAATGCAATGCAGTTTCAAAAGCTTTATAAATTTATAAACGTGGAATAGTTGTTGTTAATTTATAAACCAAAAATACCTGAAAGAAATACTCAAACAAAACCAAATATACCCCCATTCTAGCAAAGTCGTTTCGAAGCCCTATTTAAACATTTTATAAGCCCACCCCCTTCTTGACAGTATAATATATATATATTGCTGTGAAACCTACAAAATCCGTGAACTACGCTTTTCGAATCGAGCCTCACGAATTGGGCGTCAAGAATGCTGTGAAACCACCAAAAAGCTATTCATTACCTTAACTGTGTTGGTCCATTGACATTCTTCTGTTAATCGCCTCGGCTGCTCCTCTAGATAACTTTCATCCTCATACATAAAAAAAACAAACACATTCCTACGACAAACATCAACGTTAACTCTATTTACATCAATATTCACAATACATTAAAATTTCAAAATTAAAATTCAGCATAAATTTTAGTATCAGAAAATTTCAAAATTAAATTCATTATTATTTTAATGTGCATCCAGAATTAAAGTCCTTGTAGGATGCCTACTAATTACTATAACAATATATGCAGACCAGAGTCTGAGTACAAATGGAGCATTTACCACCCCTTTACGTTAATTAACCAGGTTCGTCTAATTGAGCTCAAAGACATACCCAAATTTTCATCATAATCCAGAACATCAATACTAAATACCCCTTTCTACTTAAACACGCAATTTTCACCTTAAAATTAAAATATTATTGTTAGTACAATTTCACTACTGTCCATTTTAAGTAAATCAATTATAAAGTTATTCAACACACACCAAAATATCAAAGTTCGAACAAAATAGTATAATTTACCTGAAGGTTACTGCACTCGTAGCTTCAATGTACATCGTCCCTTTGTTAATTACACCATTCCAACTGGGTTATATTTACGGCTTCTGATTCTCAACGCTTTTAAAATTTTCTCCATCACCATTTATTTAAAGTTGTTTCTGGGCTTTTCATCTGTGTATATCTGAACCTTGTCTTGTGGATCCAGACACGTTTATGCACCATTTAATTATTAATACCCCCGAAAAATAACAAAGAAATTCATACTTCTTTCACCAATATACGCCAAAACTGCCTACTTTTGTGTATTCATTTGTCGTTGTAAATTTTACTAATTGGTACAGTGATACTAACTTTATTACCTTGTATTTTTTTTTCTAAGTGCACTAACGTACATTCATTGTAGCACGTAAAGAACAAACTGTTTTTTATCACAAAAATATTCGAGCAAACTGTTTAAATTATTTAATCAAAACCGGAAAACTAAAAAGCACTGATTGACGCATTGAATCAAGTCGAAGATCTAAGAGAGCTTGTTCATATTCCCCTGGGTATATATAGAGGTTAGCCTGTCTGTCGGTCGAGTCCTCAAAACGGACAATTCTAAAGAATTTCGCATGCTATGTTCCCATTCCGCAGCCCGGCATGCGATTTTTACGAATTTTGCACTCGCCCCAGTTAAATCTCAGAAATTTCGACACGGCACGCAACGTCTGGAAATAACTAATTGAATTTTATACAGAAATGTTATTTTTACCTCTCAAATTTTGCCTTTTACTTTCAACCAATCGCAACCCTATGACGTTGCTCTACTCACGCCTTTTACTATATGTGCCTCGGTCTTGCGCATATTATCTGTCTCTATCTACCCTGTTCTTATTAGTGCAAATTGATATTCCTTATTATCGATTATTTCAGTCCATGTGGACTATCTGGGTTAAATAACCCCGTATCGCGCCTTCCCGTGAATATTAAGCCACGGTTTCTCCAAGATTCTTTGTAACCATTAATTATCTGCAACATTTATGCAGAATGAGCTTTTTTAAAAATACGCAGGTGTTTTGTATTTCGTGCTAAAGCATCCGACCGTTTCCAATATCCGTAGAATAGACATGTTTATCTAAACAAATTAAACTGAAATTGCCTTTTAAAAATACGCAGGTGTTCAAACATAATATTTCTAAATAACCCCTCTACGATTTGCATTTTATTGGGTTTTTACAAGTTTTTATAGATATTATATGTTACTAACGGTTCAATTAACTCCAATTAAAATAATACCCTTTAGTTTTTAGTGAATCCTAATTAAATATTCAATTATTATCAGTACATTTTTGTTTAATACCGGTTACTTAAAATAGAGTTAATTAATATACATTTTGCACGTAATTTCTATTTGTTTCTTTACTAGGAATAATTATATTACACGTGGAGCATTTTAATACTGCTTCTTTTTATATAAAGCGTCTTGTAAATAATTTAAATCTCTTATTTTTAATGAAAACGAATGAATTTTTATTCTCCACGGTTGTTTTTTTTTAATAAAGCGTATTATCTAATAAAATTCCTTATACACGGTGATTAAAATTATTTGATGTGATTATTTAATTTTCTACCCTGGTCTAAATATGAGTAATATATATATATATATATATATATATATATATATAATAGATATATAATAGATAATGAATAAATGTTCGAAAACTCTACACAATTGCAGTACTATACTTTGCACCAGCTGCCTATCCCCTGCAATGAGACACCTCAGGGAGAGTTCAATCGTAACAGTTTCTGTCGTGCATTTATAAAAATTTTCTTTATTTGGTTGTCCTTAATTACCTTCACGGTTCCTATATAGTTTTATAATGGTTACTGTTCAAAACGTGAAACATCTGTCCGTTTCATATACAATTATTTGAATAAATTATGGTTTTAAACAAAATGTAGAGTACTTATAAATTAGTTCTTACTCAAATGATTGTTTATCCAGGTATTGTGAATTTGACACCATACACGATTCACCCATGTGTTTTTCTAATCATGTGCTGCTGCAGGGCTCTCGTATCTTTACCTGTAACTTCAAACAAGTATTACTGTTTTATATTGTTATCCCTATTTATAAATAAAAACCTCAATTTTTTTATTATTATTTATTACGTGAAGAAAATTTTTATTTTCTTGTCCAAATCTCGTACCTCGATAACAGTTATTCCAAAATGCAGTGGTTCTCTTTACAAGGTAACTTAATAATCCAACTCTTTTTGTTACATGCAAAAATTGGCAATGTACATGCCTTAGGGTTAGTTATAATTTGTAAATAAATTCCCGCGAATATTTTTAAATGAACTTGTCAATTTCCGTCATTGCGGACAGTTGCGTTTGCGCAGAAAGTGTGCGCAGGTGCAGCTAGTGTCGGATGCGGCCATTAAGCTACGAGACCTGAAGCCAAGAACATCTATCTGTGTGGTACTGGTGTCTTTTCTCCTTTTAGGGGGGTAGGTTCCTTATCTTGGCTTATCGTTCCTCCTACTTGTATCCTTGTCGTTCCACCTACGAGCTTAGAAGACCCAAGATAGACGGATTGGCAATATGACTCAGCAATGGCGTAACCTACCCACAAAACAACGAGGATCCTGGGATGTTAAAAATTACAAGTGAGTAATCGTTTTACTTATATTGTGTCGGAAATTCGATTTTATGTGTGCATGAAACTTTGTCTATTGCGCAATACTTAAAACGTGATTCGCATTATAGGAATTACGTGGCCTTAACTATTGCGCAATAGTATATCAATTGCCTGCAATATAGTATAGCGAATGACCGATTTACAATAATGGCGCCCGTTACACATGGCTGTTGAAAATTCAATCCGTTTTAACCTTATTTTAACTTGTAAGATATTAGCGTGAAAAATGTTTATATTTAACTTGAGTTTTAGGAAAAATAGGTTGTTCACTCGAAATCGATAATTAAATATTTTATTTTTAGTAACTCTTTAAAAAAATGTATTTGGTAACACTAAATCTAGTAACTTTTTATCTCATGTCGTGGTGACATTTGGGGAGCCTCTAATTTATTAAGATTGCCATTTTGAATAGTGTTTGTTTACTTTTTATTTGTCATTTCAAAGTTAGTTAATTGGTATTCTTCCTTTACAAAAACAATGTATTTACATTTCAATTCTTTTGAATAATTAACTTAATTTGAGATTAAACTAAAATATGTACCTTTGGAATGTTTAATAATTATCTTAACCTCACTCGTGAGTGAACGGAAATGCTATTTTGGACTTGGATAATTCCTTTTGTAAGTATCTTTATACATAGTTACGTTAACCGTTTTATCTGCTAACCCTTGTGAAAAAATGTTTGATATCATTAAGTTTGATTATATACATGTCTTTACGAATTTTTTTAGATTATTAAAAGATTGTTTTTAGTTTTAAATTTTAAATAACTCCCATATTATCTTTGGTTGTCATGAATTAAACCTTTTGCTTATAATTTAAATAATTAACTATTTTTGTGGATTTCTTTTAGAAAAAATTTACTTTCTTAAATCACCTATTATCGTTATTTGTCTTAATCGTATCTTAGTATATATACTTTCTAAAACATAATAGTACAATGAATCCAGTATACCTCAAATCTTTTGAAACGATGTTTGAGCTGGAATCGCGTAATATTCCACCGCCAACAAACCAAAATGATAGGCGATTGCAGTTAAAAGCCATATTAGCTCAGGAATCTGATGGACATTCATTTCCTCGTACATTAGCGTCCAATTTATTACAAAATTCCTTTGAGATTAAACAATCCCTAGACGATATTAATAATATAGTCCAGAAAACAAATCCAGAAGTTTCAAATATAGAGCTTAAACGCATTAGATCTCGTATAATGCATTTAAAACAACGTATGGATTGATTATCGTTACTTAAAGATGAACAAGCTAACGAAACTAAGCAAACTTTCCTATCTGACGTTCAATTATTTGTAGGAATCGTTCTCGAAAAAGTTAACTTAGATTCAGATGAAAATGTACCGTCTGCCTTCCCTAACCTTACAGTATCGCAACCAAGTACCTCGTCTCTGAAATCTATACCTGTGTAGAAGTGGGGTATATCTTTTCAGGGTTTTGACTCCCAAATTTCTTTAATGTCATTCCTAGACAGAGTAAATGATTTCAAAATTTCTCGTAACTGTACAGACCAAGATTTATTAGTCTCAGTGGGCGAATTATTTTCGGCTGTGCCTTGATTTGGTATAGAAACATACGAAACCAAATTTCTACCTGGGAAGAACTAGTTACGTGTTTAAAACGCGATTTCTTACCTCATGGTTATATAACCGATCTCTGGAATGAAATAAAATCGTACCCAGGGACCTAACGGAAACGTAATCTCTTTTATTACCTAAATGGAAACTTTATATAGCAGATTAGATAAAAAACCACCGGAACACGAAATTATAGATCAACTTCTCAGATATTTAAATCCATATTTTTCCGAACGTATAGCTTTACAACATATCTCCGCTTTACCTCAGTTTAAAGATTTATGTCGCTCGCTTCAAGAAGTGAAGTTACGTGTGGATAAATACCGTCTTCCCCTAGAAAAACAATCTGACTTATTAGAACCAAACCTAGCATGTCAGTCTGAACCCTCTCGTAAACTATCTAGTATTAATCTTCCTGTTTCTCTATCAACTAACTCACTTACCTGTTGGAATTGTGGGAAAAGCGGACATATGTTTGCACATACCCAAAAAATCTTTTTGCTATGGCTGTGGTTGAAACAATACCTATAAATCTAGATGTACAAACTGTAACCCTAACCTATCGTAAAACTTCCGCAGAGATCTTCCTACTCGGGACGTGAATATCGTAAGCAATCAAAATCGTCCTCAACACCAACTATTCAACGCACCCAGATGTCAATAGATTTAAAACAAAAAATTGCTTCCAATATTAAACCTTTATCTAATGTATCTAATAATAAAAATACCGTTACCTTAAACTCACAGAAGAACTTGCCTCCTTTATCTGAAATATATTGTTCCACCCTTGCCGAATGGTTAAATTGGCTGAAAACAGTTAATTCCTTTTACCATAAAAATTCTGCTGCTTTTTAACTCGGTCCTCTTGAAAAATGTTAGGCGAGCATTTTTCACAAAAATACACCCTCTTTTGGATGACAGGTAAAATGGAGGTCCCGTATGTGTGTTGTCATGCACGTTAAGGATCCCTACCTTGCTTGGAACAGCAAGGGTTTGGCAAAATTTCAAATTTTACAAGTAAAAAAAAACTCGCTTTCTAGCCAATGTAGTACCTTCGTGTGGAGCATTGGAAAATCACATGTAATGCTTTACAACTCGTTAAAAAAACCCCTCAATAATCGCCCTCATTTACCTATCTTAATTGGCCCTCTAAACGTAATCGCTTTATTGGACACGGGTTCGTCATGTTCTCTTATAAATAATGATGGCTTACAGCAATTATCTGAACAAAACATTAAATTTCAGGTTATTCCCGAAAAAACCTCTATCAATCTAGCTGGCGATAATAAAATATAGGCAGCTGGTTCCCTTAAATTAAAAATTCGAATAGAGTCACTTGAACGTGATGTTCCATTTTTAATTGTACCTACACTAGCTTTTTACTTGGCGTGGATTTTTGCCAACTTTTTAATTTATCTCTATATTTCTAAGATTTCTCCTGGCAAGCTTCTCTTAAAACAAACTCTTGTGCGTCAGCTGGTATATCTAATAAAATTTTTCTTACCGATTCTCAGAATGAAATTCTTAACTCTACAATTGACAAATTTTGTAAATTAAACACTTCTGAACTTGGTTGCGTTACCACCGCATTACATTATCCCTACGGGTGATGATATTCCATTTAAGCAACGTTATTATCCGTTATCACCCGCATTACAAAAACATTTACATTCCGAAATAGATAAAATGCTCGAATCCGGTGTTATCTCTCTTTTAAATTCGCCATGGATGTCTCCCATGTTATTAGTTCGTAAGAAAGACGACGAATGGCGTGTTTGCTTTGACGGTAGAAAGCTTAACTCTGTAACTGTGCTCGATGCCTATCCCTTACCCCGTATTGATTCTATTCTAAGCCGGCTTCGAAATGCTAAATTTATCTCATTTATCGATCTTAGACAAGCTTTTTATCAGATCCCTCTTGACTTTTCTTCACGTGCAAAGACTGCTTTTTGTGTTCCAGTTCGGGGCCTTTTCGAATATAATTTCTTGCCGTTTGGTCTCTGTAATGCACCACAAACTTTACAACGTACTATGGATCAAACGTTAGGTCTTATCTTACATCAAGAACGTGCCTTTGTATTTTTAGACGACATATTGGTCATCTCAAGTTCCTTTGAAGAACATATTGCCACACTCAATGAAATTGCTGAACGCCTAAATGCAGCAGGTTTTAAAATAAATTGGGAAAATGTCAATTTTGCTGTTCTTCTCTTACATTTATTGGTTTTATTATCGATGAAACTGGCCTTCGGGGAGATCCTGCTAAAGTCGACGTTATTACTAAATTTAAAACACCCAAGACTGTTAAACTTTTAATAGAAATGATTAGTTATTATCGCATTTTCTACCTAATCTTTCAACTATATCTTCACCCATTACTGCCTTAATTAAAAATAAAAATAAAAGTCAATCTGTCGAATGGAATTCAGAAGCTCAGCAGGCTTTTGAACAAATTAAAACATTAATCACTTCCGCACCTATCTTGATCTCGTCCAATTTTGACGAAAGATTTTATATTCAAACCGATGCCTCACTTACTGGTCTAGGCGCAATGTTGTTTCAAGTAAATAATGGATTAGAACACCCTATCGCTTATGCTAGTCGTGCTTTAACTTCTGCTGAACAAAAATACTCGGTTACCGAACGTGAATTACTAGGGGTTATCTTTGGCATCGAAAAATTTAGAGGATATGTTGAAGGTACACATTTTACAGTAATTACTGATTGTGCAGCTCTCACATAGTTGAATAACTTAAAACAACCCGCAGGTTGGTTGGCAAGGTGGAACTTTCGTATTTCTTAATTTACCTTTGACGTTCGGCATAGACCTGCTAAATTAAATATCGTACCTGATGCCTTATCTCGTGATGTCGCTTCTCTTAACCTCCCAGATCTAATTCCTGATGCCTGGTATCTTGATATGATAAAGAAAGTTTCTGAAAATATCGATAAATTTTCCACCTTTCGCGTGAACAATAATAGATTATATAAATTTGTATCTTCCTTATCTCGCAAAATCTCTAACATCCCTGAATGGAAACTTGTAGTTCCTACCGCAAACCGCAGTGAAGTCCTTAAATTCTGTCACGACGACCCTATAGCTGCTCATCTTGGCGTTACAAAAACATTAGCAAAAATATCTGAATTATATTACTGGCCTAAATTAAAACAATCTGTCTGCCGCTATATTAGAAATTGTAAAATTTGCGGGTCTCAGAAGAGTTCTCAAGAAGCTCGTTCTGGTTTAATGGATAACTTAAAACGTGTATCTTATCCCTATCAATTAATATCACTTGACTTATTAGGACCTCTCCCTCGGTCAAAAAAAGTTAACCAATATCTTTTAGTTGTCACCGATTGGTTTTCTAAATTCGTTATGGTACAACCGTTAAGTAAAGCCACATCTGCCGCTATAATCAAATTTTTTGAACAAAATGTATTTCTTATCTTTGGGGTCCCTCAAATTATTCTCTGTGATAATGGGGCGCAATTTATCTCAAAAGATTTTCAAAATTTCGTTAAGAATTATAAAGTGCAAAAAATTTGGTTCAACACAAAATACCATCCCCAGGGTAAACCCTACCGAAAGAGTAAATCGAGTCTTAATCACTGCTATCTATTCATATATCGACTCAGACCACACTAGGTGGGATGAAAATATCTTTAAAATTACTCAAGTTTTGCGTACATCTAAACACGAAGCAACCCAATTTACTTCCTCATTTCTTGTTTTTGGAAGATGCACGCCAATTGATGGTAGTTATTACAGTTCAGTTCCTGATGATACTAACGTAATTGAATTTGACGAACAGAGTAAGGATCATTACAATCTGCGAAAACGAGATATTTCTTTTGCTTTAGGTGAACACGATTGGAAAAAGATTATGTCTTATCTGATGCTACGAAAAAATTCTCTTCAAAATTAGCCCCTAAATTCATTCCATATCAGGTCGCTCGTGTTGTTAGTCCACTTATCTACGAACTCCAAGATGCTGAAGGTAAACATCAAGGAAGGTGGCATATCAAAGACCTTAAACTATTCTCTTCTGACCCGAATGCTAATTAATTTTTCAAGTTTCATTTCTTTAACGGTTTACCTAATGTTTTTTGTCCCTGGTATGAATTTGTTAACTTTATTTATCCATTTCTTTTCTCATACAACATTCACCTTCTACACTTTTGTTTTATTTACGTCAATTTAGTTATCTTTTTGCTGGCTGTTAATTTTCCCTTGAATTTATTGCTAGCCACATATCTGTTTATTATCTAGGTTCCCCAGTATAACTCTGTTGCTTTATTTAATTAATCCTGGCACCTTTTCTCCACCATATTATTTTGTTTTTAGCATTTATCTTACATAGTTTAATTTCGTGGTGATTGTCGTAACTTTGGTAGCAATAACTCATTGAATTTTTATAATTGGTTTTAGCTGATGTTGAGTGGATGCTTTTTTGTTTGGGCTCACATAGGAGACGCGGCATATGCCTTTGTAAAGTCCATATTCGCAGTTGCAAAAAACTAGGAGTTTCTATTCCATGCGTTTTTCTTCTGAATTATTACAGTCGCTCACCTTATTCTTTATCATTACTTATTTTTTTCTTCTGTTAAATCATCAGAACATATAAACTTTTTTTTTGTTTTTTATATAACTTTGTGGTGAGATACTATCGCTTTTTATTGATATCTTGTCGAATTCTTGGTTGTTTTTAGCATATTTGGACAGTATGGTTGTATTTAACTGCTTATAATTAGGAATTCTTGTGTGTTTATGGCGTTACCGTTTCTAAACATTATCTTGGAGCAGTTGGTATTTTGTGTGAAGGTATCTGCAGTGATACTTTTAAGTTGTTTGTTCAACTTTTTGTCTGATTTTCTTATCGTAGTGGATACACTCGTTAGGAAGATGATCGTACTATTTCTTCAAGTCTAGTAATTTTTTAACTTATTATGTGTCTTAACGTGTCTGATTATCATAGCAGGTGGTCCTTCAGACCAATCTGCATTTAACAGGGACAACTCTCTACCTTCTCTCGGACGCTTGTCCAAAACTTTACTTTTTTCTTATCCCGCTGTCTCCGTTTCCGCCTTATTCTTCTTTCGGTAGACCTCTTCTTGTCCCGGAACACCCGTCTACCACATAAGAGTGATTTTTCCCTCACTCCGGACTACTGACCACATTGGCTGGTTGAGTAGTGCTTTTCTATCCACCTTTTTCTATCACTTTTGCTCAATGTGAGCCCTTTTTCTACTTTCTTCTACCTGGAAGTCACTAGCACATTCCAAAATACCTACCTCCCTCTTTTTACTTTTCCTATATCTCTATTGCCTTTTCATTTCCGTTAGTCACCTTGTGGTTGCGCGGGGGATTTTCACAGACACCTAAACCACGTCTCTGGGAATCTTTCGTGAGATTATGCGGTGCCGCTGTCAGCCGCACGTGGCCACTAACAGTGCATGTGAGTGTGTGAGTGTAAATAGATATATATCTTATCGTATCGCTCAACGCCGCGTGCAGGAATGCACCCACATGCCTTTTTCCGGTCTCTCATACCGTTATAACTAACGGGCGTGTCTCACAGGTCGCTCTCTTCAAGGGGGTATGAGTATTTACCTGTATAACGGCTTCAAGGAGCCACTTTCTCTTGTATCTTTGTGATGGATGATAAAACGGCTTGGTGAGGTGGGAAATTGTACGCTATATTCTTAAAGTATATAGTTGTAGCATGCCTTAACGTGCAGGGACGTTTTGGATCCATCTATTGTTATCTACTTTTATCTTAATACCTTTATCTTACCTATTATCTTTGATAATAACGTGATACTTTGCTTACTTTCTTTTGTTTTCCTAACGTTCGGTATTTATGATTAGACGTAGGAATTTTGTTTGTGTATTGAGTGAAGAAACTAACCTGATGGTTAGTAATGTAAGAAATTAGTAAGATGGTACTGTTGGTAAATTTGTTAATTCACAACCATTTCATCAAAAGGTTTTGATGTGTATTGTTTATTAAGCCAGAGTACCAATACATAAAAATTTGCTAAAATGTATAGTAACTTGCTCTCTTGGGCATTTTGAAATTTGGGCATTTTCTTGCCAAAGTAAGAACAGTTTAAATGCAATGCTTATGTGCATGTGCACTCGAAAACTGTAATGTTAGTTTTAGTTATTGTATATATGTTAGGCGACTTGTTGCATTTGTTTTAGTTATACTAGTGTTTCGTGCTCTCTGACAAATTTGTGCTGTCGATCATAACTGCGCCACATCAAACACATGTGTGTGCACTTATAGATGTAGTTCGATAAACTTGGGACTACACATTCCGTTTCCTGGTTACTCGTAAGACGCGTTATCGGTTGAAAAAACCAGGTGGCGCTTAAAATAAACATTTACTAGAATGTAAGCTAGTTTATATGTAAGTTAGTCAGGCTTTAGACTTTAAGTTTTTACCGTGCTAATAGTCATTTTCTTTTTTAAGATTTTTTTCTTTTATGGTTTTGTCGCGATTGTTACATGCAAAAATTGGCAATGTACATGCCTTAGGGTTAGTTATAATTTGTAAATAAATTCCCGCGAATATTTTTAAATGAACTTGTCAATTTCCGTCATTCCGTACAGTTGCGTCTGTGCAGAAAGAATGCGCAGGTGCGGGTAGTATAGGAAGCGGCCATTAAGCTACCAGACCTCAAGCCAAAAACATCTATCTGCGTGGTGCTGGTGTCTTTTCTCTTTTTAGGGGGGTAGGTTCCTTATCTTACCTTATCGTTCCTCCTACCTGTATCCTTGTCGTTCCACCTACGAGCTTAGAAGACCCAAGACAGACGTATTGGCAATTTGACTCAGCAATGGCGTAACCTACCCACAAAGCAACGAGGATCATGGGATGTTAAAAAATACAAGTGAGTAACCGTTTTACTTATATTGTGTCGGAAATTTGACTTTATATGTGTATGAAACTTTGTCTATTACGCAATACTTAAAACGTGGTGATACGCGTTATAGGAATTATGCGGCTTTAACTATTGCGCAATAGTATAACAATTGCCCGCAATATAGTATAGCAAATAACCGGTTTACAATACTTTTTCACCTATCTAACTATGAGTACTAATACTACTGGCAAATACTATTATATTGGTTTTACTTTCCTTACAGTTTTGTGCTGCCTCTGGTTCTCCTAGTCTAGTGTGGATGGTCTTTGTTTGTGGGCCTTTTTCTGCTATCTTTTCTATGTATCTAAGCTTCGTTTTCTCTTGGGTCATATTTTCTTCATATGGTTCTTTATGCTGTCTGGGAAAATTACTTCTGGTCAAATAAAACTCTATTCTTCTTGCCAACAAATATATTTTTCGTTTAATTATATACCTTTCTTTACAATCTCTTATCCGTTTTTCAATATAACATACCCGTAGGTTAACATTATCAAAAAATATAGTATCAGAACTAAAACTTAAAATTCCATTAATTTTTTCAAAAATCACCTGTCATTCTATTAATTTTTTTAAAATCACTCTTAGGTGTTTCCATGACTACCCTCAGTTTACCTGATTCAATATCATATGTTTACATAGATGTCCTTTATATCCTTACACATCTTAATTAAATAGACATAAATAATTACTCTGAATCCCAATCTTTTTCTAAAGTCTCTAGTTACTTAAATTCACTCACAGTTTTAAACATTCGACCCTAGTTTATATATATATATATATATATATATATATATATATTTTGGTATTTGACATTATAAAATGGTTTAAAAAAAAGGTAGTTGTTAGTACTGAGGCTAAAAACATTAATTTACCAATCCTATCAAGCTATTCTAAATTTAAAACACTACGATAAAACAAAGATTGATGAATAATTACTTGTTAAACGCAGATATATAATGTTATGTACTAGTGATGCAGCGTTTGAGGTTTAGAAAAACATTGTTTCACTGTTTTTCAATACGAAGTGTATCTAATGTAACTTCAACTGAATGTGTATAGGTTTTGTTGATAGAAATGTTGTTTGTAATTGTTCAGGATACTCTATTCCATATAATTTTATGTACCTGTAAATGAAAGTAGTTTAGTATTTTTAATTATAAAGTGATGAAAATTTATGAAATGTCAACAAATGAAAATTAATACAAATAATACCAAATCTGTTCCAAAATAGCAATTAAGTACAGTTAAGGATGAAGTAATGAATGTATCCCTTGTAATTATTATATAGTAGGCAAGATGTAAATGTTTTTAGATTTCCTAGGTGATAAATGTTTAGAATAAAGGAGTTGATTAAAAATTTGTATACTGTATAGATATTTTTTGACGAGCGTCTCGCGCCACATCTGATCTCGGCTGCCGTCAAGGCCATAGCTTCCTTGTTTTTATTACGTTGTCATGTGCCTGGATAGTTATGTTATGTTTGTTGGTGGTTTTAATTTAATAATTCTAATTCTGTAAATGAACAAGTGGAAACCATATCTTCATTACATTATAGAAAAATTAAACCACTTATTGTATAAGATTGGATCTCACAGAAAGGAGAATAATTCTTGGGTCATATAAACAAGGATTTATTAGTAACTGAAGGCTAATAAGTCATTTATACATAATATATTTGGTAAAGTCCTCACAAGTGTAATTTGAATTGCTGAGAGTGCCATCAAAGTTTTGATGTTTAATCTTCACCATGTAAACAAGTTTCACAATTGTCAACTGAAAACTATGATGACCTTAGCGGCAGCCAAGATCAGATGTGGCGCGAGACGCTCGTGTTTTTTGGCTTTAAGAGCCTGTAATTAATTTGATAATATTAATATATGTGTTAAAAGTGTATGCATTTTATTTGAGTAATTATCAGAAATAATACTCCACTGAGTTTCATGTTTATAAAAAGGTGTATCAGAAAATAAGTGATAAGGGTTATACAACCAATCAAGTTCCAGAGAAGGAATTCCAATTAAAGCAAACATCGGGTCATCTCTTGTGTAGTGAAGAGTTGCACCAGTGGTATTGAGATATTTTGCAGCAGGGTCCAGTCGTATAGGATTACGGTTCAATTTATATTGGTGACTTATTGAAAGTGTTCTTAGTAATAGAGGCGTATCTGAGTATACAGTTGATGAATTAGTAGTTTATTTGTAGAACCTAAAACAAAAGTTAATTCCAATTGAACATAAAACTAAAACGTACTTTTAACAGGTATTCACTGCAAGCATTCAAGGCGATCTTGTTGTATCCTGTATCTAGGTCTATGTACAACCTAGGCACATTCAGAGGAGTTGCAGGTATTTGAAGTTATCTTTATATACACATCATTTAAAGTAATTTGTGAATAATTTGAATTTCAAACGCTTACCTAAATTAAATATTGTTGAGTTTATTTATCAATCTTTGAATATAACCACGAGATACTAGCACTAAAAGAGGTTAAGTGGTTTTGACTAAACGACGCTTTATGCGCATGTGTTTTATATACCTGTAAGAGGACAAAGAACTCACGTTTTCTTACAGAGTAAAAATTGTTAGATTCAATTATCCCTGAACGAGTCTTTAAAAGCCGTGGCATAAATAAAACAGAAAATTTTTCTTTATTAAAATCATTTAAAAGGCCAACACCACATTAGGGTTGCAAATATTAATCCTTTAACTCCTATTTTTGAATTATAATTTTTGATATCACCATACACTATATATTTTTGACGCAAACCAAATGTGGTGCGTTGAGACATAAGGAACACAGCAGACCATACATAATAATATATATAAAATAGGCTCTTAAATTTAAACATCTACCTAATCAAACAATCACTCCAATTCCGCATCCGATATATCTATACACGGACACAAGCAACACATCAAAATATGGCTTAAGCACTCTTAACACCAATGAATATGCTCTTCATTCAAATACAGTAGAAGCAGTTTTTTTTTCTTTATTTTTAGGGTTTTTATTCATTTCTTTCTCTATTATTCTTTTAGGATATTTGTTTTCTATTAGTGTACATCTGATTAGGTCTTTCTCTTTCTTTAAAATTTCTTCGTTTGATGATATTAATTTTGCTCTATCATACATGGTTTTGATAATTCCTCGTTTGACACAGTGTGGGTGGTTTGAATCGAAGTTTAAGTATCTGTTTGTGTGCGTTGGTTTTCTGTATACTGATGTATTAATTGTTGTATCGTTTTTGCTAACTGGAATATTGGTATCTGACAAGTGTAAACCTGCCATAGGGTCGCCTCAGAATCATGTTAAAATCTACCAAAGAGGTAACTTAAATCATAATGATTTTTCCCCCTCAAAATAAATATAAAAAAACGACTGCTTATGCCTTACGGTAACACAATCGCACACTTCTTTAATAACCATCCTCTCAATTGTATAAATAGAAACATGTTAAAAAATGTTTTCCAATTCCAAGTTATTGAATTTATATAAAATTCACCAATAAAAATTAATCAGCTGATTTCACGTTAAGCGTATTGGCTACCTAAAGAAAGTCGATCCCAGGTCGCAACACAAATTGAAGGCAATCATTCTTTTAAACTTTAAAAATTTTTTGCTTAGTGTACTCAAACCAAATATTTCGAACATCAATAAATCAAAGTCGCCTTCAATTTATGTCATAAATGTCAAACTTGAAGTTTTTATTATTTTGACAACGATCCTAGGTCATGGATCGAAACGTATATAAAGTTGATTTTAATAACTATGAGTGGTTTAATGTCCAAGGAAGATTAAGAAGAATGCTAAACAAACCACAACAAACATACAGGAAGTATTTATTAACTTATAAGCAATTTTACATCAATTCATTAACTAAAAGTAACTCGATGAAGCACGAAGTACTGAAGAAAAATTAAGAGACCGACACCCCCTTTGAAAGTGATTTATATAGCCATCGCTGCAACCCCCTTGTTTTCCAGTTCGCACGTAAAATTGTTAACGTACAACAATATTCTCTGTAAAAGTCCCAACCGTTTTCTCATTTGTTAAAATTGCACGCTTAACCGACTTGATATTCTTGTGAAATCTATAACGACTCTTCGTTTCCTTTGAATTACGATAACAAACCTCTTAAAATACTTGGTAAAACGTACATAACAGTCAACCGTCTCTTTGATTTAGTGAAACTAGCCATAACCATCGAGCGATTCCGACTACATTAACGCCTTCAAACTCATACAAACATCTTTTCATCTCCCTTATACATATAGCTTCTTCTCACACATATGCTTCCATCAGCTGGATATTTGTCCTACCTAATATACACTTGTGGCACGTACCTCTGTATCGTTCAATCACCTCGCTCAATTTCTCTTCCATGCTTTCAATATCTGCGCGTCTGCTTATAATATTCCTAGAAATTATTGATTTTATCACCCTCTCCAAAATAAGTTTGTTCGTCGTTTCCCTACTATACTATATCCAAGATTAAATCTCTGTTTCTCACTCGTATTCATACGTTTCTGCTCCGTCCTTGTTCCTTCATGACAGTTGTTTCTAGCCTCTCTCCAATACTACCTTCAAAATTAAAAATCGATATCTTAACAAACATGTCGCTTCTTCGTTCTACTTATGTGTTTTCTGTTCTGTCCTCGTTGTATATTGACTACGCTAACTCCCAACGGTCTTTTCTTTCTTGTAACCTATTAAAGCTTGTTTAGCGTACGTGAGTTAAGGTTCGGGCCTTGGGAGCTGCGTTTTTAAAAAACGTTTCCAAAACTTAACAAATTTATTTTAAATTGTTACAGAAATTAATGTGGAATTTTGACAAACTGATTCCACGTTCCGACTCGCAAAATGTACCCGACTCTTTTTTTAAGCTTTCCGATCGCATCCTCCGAAGTAGTTCCCTCCCGGAGATCCAAATGGGGGACTATTTTAACTACGGAATTTTTTACCCCAGAGAATGCCATCATGTTTGTTACAATTTAAGTACGCTGAGTACTTGGGAGATAATGTGCTGGTTTCCCATTGCCTTCCACATCGCAGTAGTATGTCTTAGAATGTCATATCGACCCCTATGGTCTCTGCCACTCTAAGTATCGAAAGAGCCGCTGCCCTCTTTCGGGGACCTGTCTTAGTCTGGTTCCTCACTAAAGACCCTACTCTTTTTGTTGAACCTGTAGTTTGGCTCTTTGGGTCACTGGAACGCGGAAGCCATTCTACCCGTTCTAGTAATCTAGAACTTCTTCAAGGTGCAGGTCCATTCAGAACGGTACATAAGATTAGTATTGGAAAAGTGAAAGTCGTCTAACTCGATTAAACGAAGGTTTACGGAGTTAAAAGTTTTGAATTTTTTTATGGAAATATTTAACTAGGCGAAAATGATCTAATACTTAACGTATAACTAGGAAATAGATAGGAAATCATACAATGGATTTTTTATCGGTTTCCGGGAGAGGGGGGGTGGGCTCGATTATAGACTACATATAGATTTAGTTTGGTTAATGAAAATGGTAGGAGGATGCGAGAACCAATAATATAGAACTATGCGAATCGAAAGCTGTTATATGGTAAAAAATGTGTATTGCCCATTAAAATATGGGAAATTATACCTCCGAAATATGTCTATGTATTCGGTATAACTTACGAGATTACAGTGTAATTTGTCGGGAAATATTGGTGTCGGTATGTCGGAACGAGCTTTTGGCATGCCAGTTGACATACCGAAAGGGAACCTTTATTTCGCATTTGCCGGGTCATGCCAGGGTAAACGCCGGGGCTGGGGTGGACTGCACTCCTGGCGGTCGCGGACTTTGGTTGGGGCCTTTTTGGACAATTTTTGGTTGATTCTAAAAAGTACGCGTGCCTTAGTTTTTCCATATGCGCTTACGTTCTTTCGGATTTACCTCTCATTTTAGTTTTCTTCATAATTTCTCCATAATTTCGGTCAGATATGTTCGGTACTTAATCACCGATACTGGAAACATTAAATGTACCAAGGAAAGAAAATTCTTACAGGGCAACGACTTATCCAAACCAATTACAGAATCTTTCGCCGATAATACAGTATTGCCCGAAATAAACAGTACTGAAACTAAGTTGGCGGTGTTTTTATGCGTGCGCTGTCACACTCAAGTTAGCTAGTATAGACCTGTCAAGTAAACCTCAAACAAGTAATTAGTAGGGCCTAATTGTTAAAAATGGTGTTAAGTACAGAGGAGAAAGTGTTTCTGGTAGAGCATTATTTTCGTTCATACGGAATCGGCCGACGTAATGGTGCAAGTTTGCTATACGCGTCTGATCAATTCACACAAAGGTTTAATAAACGTTCTCCAAGTAATGCTGTAATTTTGAAGGTTATTGAAAAGTTTAGAAATACAGGTAGTGTATTGTGCCAACGAAAAGGAAACTCAGGGCGTCCCAGGACAGTTAACAACAACAATAACCATGAACGTGTTTTTGAGCAAATCTTAGAAAATCCGAAAGTCAGCCAGGCAAGGACAGCGTTACAACTTGATTTAAAAGAACTTCCTTTCAAAGAATCCTGAAGGAGCTGGGTACATTTTCGTATGTGATTCAGGTACATCAACAACTACATCCTCGGGATTATCGCAGTAGAGTGGAATATTGCGCCAGAATTCTCGCGTTACAGTATGAAAATCCTGAATTTTTGAAAAATGTTTGGTTTTAGACGAAGCACATTTTCACTTGTCAGGCTATGTGAATCGTCGCACAAATCGATTTCTGGGCTTTGCCAGACCCGATGAGGTTCAAGAGGTTCCTTTACATAGTGAAAAAGTGAGTGTCTGGTGTGCTGTTTCCGGACACGGAATCATTGGTCCGTACTTTATCGAAGAGAATGGTAGGCAAGTCACACTTAATCAACAGAGGTACAGACAAATTTTAACACGATTTATCCCTGATCTACGTCAATTCTGTCGTGCACGTAACTTGGCATTTCGAAACCAATTTTTCACCAGGACGGGGCAACTTGCCATACTGCTGCCGCAATTCGTCAATTTCTTCAAGAACATTTTCCAAGCAAATTCATATCACGATTTACTGACTTCCCTTATCCTTCACATTCTCCAAACCTCACACCTCCAGACGCATACATTTGGGGCATGGCTAAAAATGCCGTTTTCAAACGGGCACCACAAACCATCGATGAATTAAAGGATGCCGTTAGAGTCTTCTTCGCAGCCCTGAGACAACCCTTATTCAATAACATGACCAGAAACTTAGAACATCGTTATGAAGTCTGTTTCGAACGAGGAGGTGCACATTTAGAACATATAATAAAGTGTCAATAATATGTATTTTTTAAATATACAAAACAATTACAATTTCAGTACTGTTTATTTCGGGCAATACTGTATAATGCTAGTTAAAATTTACGATCTTTCTGACGCCGGGTAAGCAGCTGGAAACAAAATAATTTTTATTCAAAAAGAAGAAATTTGTGACGCATTTAACAGCCATCTGCGGGAAAAGTTCTCGAAATTTGTATCTTTTAGGCATGGAATAAGAGCTATACTTTTATTCCTACTACAAAGCGAAAACAAAATGACGCGAGGAGTAAAATATGCTATTGCGAAAGAAGTTTCGAGAAAATTAATGAAAAATTTAACAATCCGATATGCGTTCCGTCCGAAGTGGAACTAGCAGATGTTAAGTTGGAAACTTTATTGGAAGAACTACCAGATATATTAGACGGACTCAAAAAGATTATTGCTATCTTTCTGACATGAATATAACCTAAGATTATGCTGACATATTTAACAAGACGGACATGTGTAATTGTTTAACTGCAAACCATAACTTTTGCTACAAGGGCGAATACGAAGAGAACTGTAATGTTATAGTTGACAACGATGAAACTGCGAGAATCGATTGTTTAACATGGCTAACAGTTTATGCAAGAATTTGTGTGTCAAATAACAAGTCCCAATGTTAAGAAACAACTTGGGAATCATATACTAGATTTTCTACGTTGACCAGATGTACGTTTAAGGGAAACATTCGGATCCACTTTGGCTAAAAACATGGTATTACACGATTGGAAGCGACAATATAAATTTAAATAAATTTAAATTTACAATTTAAAGTCGATAATTACCGTTAAAGAGTCGATAAATACATCGCGCAAGCGCGATGAAAAAGCGACTCCACGGGTTGTTAGTAACGCTAACCTTATTACAGATTTTGCGCGCCCAACTGCCAATGACGTCACCAATGCACAAATTATATTGCGCAATAATCGGAAAATTTATAAAAATTTAAGACAATAGACAATACAGCGAACAAATTAAATAATGGAGTACATGGAGTACATCAGAAATCCGGCGTCCCGCGGAGTTGAGGTAAAGTTGACTTCTATTGAAGACCATAAGGGCTACGGAGGGCCCTTTTTTATGTAGTTAAAGATGGTACGCCCAACGCTCTTCCAAAGCGCTTGGACCAGCTCTCAGGGCTCCGCTCCGGGGTGATTAAAGATGGTGCTTGCTCCGGTGCTGTTGGCGGAGCATGGACTTCCGGCTCGTTCTCGGGTCGTGCAGTACGGTTCGCCCCAGGCGGCTACAGATTCATCACCTATGTAGGGAATGGACAAGGAAAACCAGGTATAAAGGGCAACAAACAAAGATAATTTAGGCAAGGGAATCTACATAGATAATAACAAGCACGATACGATACCTCAAACGTCCACTCCACTCGAAGGTTCAGGCAAAAAAGCCACGTTACAGAGAGTCACGGAAACACTTGTCCCCACTTTTTCCTACTCCACTCGCGTCGCGCGATCTGGCGCAAACGCACTGTGACGTAACGGAAATACGCGCCTAGTCTTTTAAATTTATGGCGCGAAACTTCCGCACATCAAAACTAACCTAAAAACAATGTTTAAGGGCCAATTTATTGGCACGTAACAATCGCGACAAAGCCACAAAAGAAAAAACTTAAAAAAAAGAAAAAGTCTGTTAGCACAGTAACAGCTTAAAATCTAAGTCCTAACTACCCTACATAAAACCTAACTTAAAACCTACAAAATGTTTATATAAGGCGCCACCTGGTTTTTTCGACCGATAACCGTCTACCGAATTAGCAGGAAACGGAAAATGTAGCCCCATTGTTTTAGACTACACTACTGATCGACAGCACAAATTTGTCGGGGAGCATGAAACACTACTTAAACTAAAACAGAAGCGACAAGTTGCCTAAACCTATCTAAACTAAAGCTAACATTAAAGTTCTTACGTGCAACACACATAAGCGTTGCATCAAAACTGTTCTTTGTTGGCAAGAAGTGCCCAAATGTAAAAATGTTCATCAGAGTGCGTCACTCTACACTCTAGCAAATTTTGTTACTGGTACTTTGGCTTACTAACGATACACATTAAAACTTGTCCATGACATAGTGATGAATCAACAAATTTACCAAAAGTACCACCCTACTAAATCCTTATGTTGCTAACCTACAAATTACATTTCTACATCAGGTTAGCTTTTTCACTCAAAATTCAAGAAAAATAATTCCCACGTCTGGTCATAAATACCAAACGTTAGGAAGATAAAAGATAAGGCAAGATCTCAAATTGTTGTTAAAGAGAGTAGATAAGATAACGATAATGAGCTTAAATTGTTATCCTCAAAGGTAATGGATAAGATAACGGTATCAAGCTTTAGTTATTATTTGAGATACTAGGTAAGATAACGCGATATTAAACTAAAGTTATTATTAGAGATAGTAGGTAAGGTAACGCGATATTAAACAAAAGTTATTACTAAAGATAACAGGTAAGATAACGCGAAATTAAACCAAAGTTATTACTAACGGTAGTCGGTAAGATAAGGATACTAAACTAAGGTTATTATTATAGGTAATCGGTAAGATAACGATATTAAAACTAAGAGTATTATCTAAGATAATAAACAAGACAAAGGTATTGGCTTAGTCATTACCAAAGACAATGGATAAAGGTAAAGATAGAGTGACTCCGTGGAGTCGTTAAATGGGCATTTCTCGTACCCTCTAAAAAGAGCGACCTGTGAAGCAGGTCCGTTTACAATAAACGGCACGAGGGACCGGCAAAGGCATTTGGGTGCATCCCTGCACCCGGCGTTAATCGATATCGGTGATACAATCACCCGATACCCACACGATATATCGATACGTAGATATAAACTCATTCACTCACACATTCACACACTCATACATACCTTCACTGCCAGAGCCCATGCGCTGACAGCGGCACCGCATGACCTCACGAAAGATTCCCAGAGACGTGGTCCAGGTGTATGTGAAAACCTCCCGCGCAACCACACGGTGACTAACGGAAATGAAAAGGCAGAGAAACAGGAACGGTAAAAAGAAGGAGGTAGGTTATTTGGAATGCATAAGAGGCACTTCCAGGTAGAAGAAAGTAGAGGAAGGGCTCGCATTGAGCAAAAGAGACAGAGAAAGGTGGATAGCAAAGCGCTACTCAACCAGCCATTGTAGTCAGCAGCTCGGAGTGAGGGAACATCACTCTTATGTGGCAGACGGGTGTTCCGGGACAAGAACAGGTCCACCAAAAGAAGAATAAGGCATAAACGGAGACAGCGGGATAAGAAAAAGTAGAGTTTTTGGACAAGCGTCCGAGAGAAGGTAGAGAGTTGTCCCTGTTAAACACAACGCAGTCTGAAGGACCACCTGCAATATTAATCCGACAAGATAGGTATACACATTTAAAATTCACTAGACTCTTAAGAGAACTAGTACGATCATTTTCCTAACGAGTGCATCCACTACGATAAGAAAATCAGACAAAAGTAGACACGACAACTTAAAAGTATCATTACGGATACATTCACACAAAAACAAACTGTTTTAAGGTAGTTTTTTTAAAACGGTAGCACCCTAAACACACAAAAATGCCCAATTATAAGCAATTAAATACAGGTACACTGTTCCAATTTGCTAAAACAACCAAGAATTTAATAAGATATCAATAAGAAGCAATAGCACCTCACCACAAAGTTCAATAAAAAACAATGAAAAAAAAATGTTTATAAGTTATGTTGATTTAGTAGAAAAAGAAACAAATAATGGTGTAATATAATGTGGGCGACTGCAATAATTCAGAAGAAAAACACATGCAATAGACAATCCTAGCTTTTTGCAACTGCGAACATGGACTATTTCTAACAATGGCATAGGTTGCGCATGTTCTATGTGAGCCCAAAGAAGAAAAACATCCACTCTAACATCAGCTAAAACCAATCATAAAAATTCAATGAGTTATTACAACCAAAGTTACGACAATTACCACACAAAATTAGATGACGTGAGAAAAAAAATACTAAAAACCAAATAATATGCTGTAGGAAAAGTTCGAGGATTAATTAAATGAAACGACAGAGTTATATTGGGGGGTGTAGAGAATAAAGTGATATATAAGTAACGGTATGATCAAGGAAAAGTCAACCAAAAGAAAAAGATAGCTAATTTAAGGTAAGTAAAGTTAAACGTGTAAGAGATTATATACTGTATGAGAGAGGGAATAAGTAATTAAAGTTAACTAATTGATGGTGAGAACAAAAAATATTAGGTAAATAGTGAGGAGAATAGAACGTGAAAAACTTAACTAGCGTTTGGGTCAGCAGAGAATGGCTTAAGGTCTTTAATATGCCACCTGCCTTGGCGTTTTCCTTCAGCATCCTGAAGTTCGTAGATAAGGGGACTAATGACACGAATAATCTTACAAAGGATGAATTTAGGGGTTAATTTTGAAGAGAATTTCTTAGATGCATCCGATAAGACATAATTCTTTTTCCAAACTTGTTCGCCCAAGGCTAAGGAAATATTTCGTTTACGTAAGTTATAGTGGTCCTTACTCTTTTCGTAAGATTTTAACAAATTTTTTCTAACGTCGTTAAAGATAGAAGGTAATGATTGTTGGTCTTTGTTCCAGCGTAGTTTATCGTCAAATTCAATTACGTTAGTATCGTCCGGAACTAAACCATAATAACTCCCATCGATTGGGGTATATCTTCCAAAAACAAGAAATGACGGAGTGAATTGGGCTGCTTCGTGTTTAGATGTACGCAAAGCTTGAGCAATTTTAAAAATATGTTCATCCCATGTAGTATGGTCTGAATCAATATAGGAAGAAATAGCGGTAACTAAAACTCTATTTACTCTTTCGGTAGGATTTACTTGGGGATGGTATTTTGCATTAAACCAAATTTTTTGTACTTTGTAACTTTTGACGAAATTCTGAAAATCTTTAGAGATAAATTGTGCCCCATTGTCGCAAAGAATAATTTGAGGGACACCAAAGATAAGAAATACATTTTGTTCTAGGAATTTAATTATAGCAGCGGATGTAGCTTTACATAAGGGTTGCACCATAACAAATTTAGAAAACCAATCGGTGACAACTAAAAGATATTGGTTACCTCTTTTCGATCGGGGGAGAGGTCCTAATAAGTCAAGCGAAATTAATTGAAAGGGATAAGATACACGTTTAAAGTTACCCATTAAACCAGGGCGAGCGTCTTGCGAACTCTTAATGAGAACCACAAATTTTACAGCTCTTAATATAGCGACAAACAGATTGCTTAAGTGTGGGCCAGTAATATAATTCAGATATTTTAACGAGAGTTGTTGTAACACCAAGGTGCGCAGCTATGGGATCATCGTGACATAATTTGAACACCTCACTGCGGTTAGCAGTAGGCAGCACGACAAGTTTCCATTCAGGAATATTCGATATTTTATGTGGAGAAGAAGATACAAATTTATATAGTCTATTATTAGTTACACGAAAGGTATGGAATTTATCGGGATTATCGGAAACTTTTTAATCATATTGAGATACCAGGTATCAGGAATTAAATTTGGAAGGTTAAGAGAAACAACATTACGAGATAAGGCATCAGGTACGATATTTAATTTGCCAGGCCTATGCCTAACATCAAAAGTGAATTGAGAGATTCCTAGGTTCCATCTTGCCAAACGACCTGCGGGCTGTTTCAAGTTATTAAGCCAAGTGAGGGCTGCACAATCAGTGATTACGGTAAAGTGTGTACCTTCAACATATCCTCTAAATTTCTCGATGCCAAAGATAACGCCCAATAATTCTCGTTCGGTAGCAGAGTATTTTTGTTCGGCAGAAGTTAAAGCGCGACTTGCATAAGCGATTGGATGTTCTAAACCATTGTTTACCTGGAACAACATTGCACCTAAACCAGTAAGCGAGGCATCGGTTTGTATATAAAACTTTTCATCGAAATTGGGTGAAATTAAGATAGGCGCTGAAGTGATTAATGTTTTAATTTGTTCGAAAGCTTGTTGAGATTCTAAATTCCACTCGACAGTTTGGGATTTCTTTTTATTTTTAATTAAAGCGGTAATGGGTGCAGATATAGTTGAAAGGTTGGGTAGGAAGATGCGATAGTAGCTAATCATTCCAATTAAACGTTTGATTTCGGTAACAGTTTTAGGTGTTTTGAATTTAGTAATAGCATCAACTTTAGCAGGATCTGCTCGTAGGCCAGTTCCATCGATAATAAAACCAAGGAATGTAAGGGATGAACAACAAAATTGACACTTTTCCCAGTTTATCTTAAAACCTGCTGCGTTTAAGCGTTCTGCAACCTCATTTAATGTAGCGATATGTTCATCAAAGGAACTTGAGATAACTAAAATATCATCTAGAAATACAAAGGCACGTTCCTGATGTAAGATAGGACCTAACGTTTGATCCATAGTACGTTGTAGGGTTTGTGGTGCGTTACAGAGACCAAATGGCAAAAAATTATACTCGAAAAGACCTCGGCCTGGAACACAAAAAGCAGTTTTTTGACGAGAAGATAGGTCGAGAGGTATCTGATAAAAAGCTGGTCTAAGATCGATAGATGAGATAAATTTTGCGTTTCGAAGCCGGCTTAAAATAGAGTCAGTTCTAGGTAAAGGGTAAGCGTCAGAAACAGTCACGGAATTCAACTTTCTGCCATCAAAACAAACACGCCATTCGTCATTGTTCTTACGAACTAATAATACGGGAGACGTCCAGGGTGAATTTGAGGGAGAGATAACACCAGATTCTAACATTTTATCTATTTCAGCATGCAAATGCTTTTGTAATGCAGGCGATAACGGATATTGACGTTGCTTAAAAGGAAGGGCATCACCTGTGGAGATAATATGTGTTGCAGTAGTAACACAACCAAGTTCAGAGGTATTAAGTTTACCAAATTTGTCGATTGTAGCGTTAAGGGTTACATTTTGGGAATCAGTAAGAGAAATTTTATTAGATATTCCTGTAGATGCACAGGAATTTGTTTTAAGAGAGGTTTGCCATGAAAAATCCTGGAAATAAAGCGACAGATTAAAAAGTTTACAGAAATCCACAGCTAGTAGAAAAGGATAAGCTAATGCAGGGACAATCAAAAATGAAACGTCACGTTCAAGGGATTCTACTCGAATTTTTAACTTAAGGGAACCCGTTACATATATTTGATTATCGTCAGCTAAATTTATGGAAGTTTTTTCGGGAACAATTTGAATTTTAATATTTTGTTTAGATAATTGATGTAAACCTTCGTTATTTATAAGGGAGCATGAGGAACCTGTGTCCAATAAAGCAATTACATTTAAGGAACCAATCGAAATGGGCAAGTGTGGCCGATTATCAAAGGGTTTCTTAACAAGTTGTAAAACGGCAGACTTTTTATGATAAAAGGAATTGACGGTTTGTAACCAATTAGACCACTCCGATGGAGTAGTATAACATAATTCTTCTAATGAAGGTAAGGCATTTTGTACATTAACAGTAGCGGTATTATTGTTAGATAAATTTAATAACGGTACAGCGTTAAAGGTCGTTTTATGATTTGAATTTATTGACGTCTGGGTCCGTTGAATGATTGGTGTTGAGGACGATTTTGATTTCTTGAGATATTCACGCCCTGAGTTGGAATATCTCGACGAGAGTTTTCCGATACATTAGGATTACAGTTCGTGCAGTTAGATTTATAGATATTTGAGCGGCCACAACCATAACAAAAAATATTTCTGGGGTATGTGCAGACATTATAGTTATGCCCACTTTTCTTACAGTTCCAACAGGTCAGTGAGTTATTAGTTACGGTAGAAGGAACATTAAGGGTAGATACTTTATGGGAAGCTCGAACTTGACAAACTAAATCTGGTTCTAAAAGACCAGATTGTTTTTCTGTAGGAGGGCGGTATTTATCAATTCTTAACTTCACTTCCTGAAGAAAACGACATAGATCTTTAAAGTGGGCTAAGGAAGAGATGTGTTGTAAGGCCAGACGTTCAGAGAAATAAGGGTTTAAATTTCTAAGTAACTGATCGATAATTTCAGATTCTGAAGGTTTTTTATCGAGTCTGCTATATAAGGCTTCTAATGAGGTAATAAAGGAAACAACATTTTCGTCAGGTCCTTGGGTTCGATTTCGTATCTCGTTCCAAAGGTCGGTAATATAACCATGCGGAAGAAAATCTCGTTTCAAACATGCAACTAACTCCTCCCAGGTAGAAATTTGGTCTCGGATGTTCCGGTACCAGATTAACGCAGAGTCTGAAAACAAGTCACCTGCTGAAACAAATAAATCCTGATCGGGACACTGGCGAGAAATTTTGAAATCGTTTATTCGGTCAAGGAAGGACGATAAAGAGACTTGCGGTCAAACCCTTGAAAAGTGAGACCCCATTTGTAAACAGGTATGGATTTTCCTACTGGTTAAGGTTGAGCATGTACGATATTTGAAAATGGTAACGATATATCTGCGTCTGCATTTGGATTAAGTCTCTCAAGAACAATCCCTTCAAGTAATAATATTTCCGACAATAAATTTTGTTTAGCTTGGTTCGCTTGTTCATCGTCATATAATGACAATAATTCTATACGCTGTTTGACATGCGTTATTCTCGAAAGCAAGCGCCTTAGCTCAATATCGCTGGGGCCAGGATCTATTATATTTATTATACCAGTTATATCGTCCAAAGGCAGTTTAATTTCAGATACATTGTGAGGCCAATCAGAAACGATTTTCTTTAAGAGAGGGATGCCTTTCATTTCCTGGGCTAAAATGGCTCTAAGTTGTGATCTCCTATCGTTTTGGTTAGACGCAGGGGTAATATTTCTACACTCAATCTCGTAGATGAGCTCGAGAGACTTAAGGTGTGCTATATTCATTTTAAATTGATATTTGAGACAATATATATCAGGTATACAATACTGAGGTAAATTAGAAGGTAAAAAACGGTAAAGCTACTTCAAGTCAATACGGTAAAGACATTCAAGGATAAAAACTTCCTATGAAAGCATTCGTAAAGAATAATATTCAAATTTAATCCCGCTAAGTAACCAAAACACTAAAGAAACACGTTTAAAACTATATGAGGCAAGGTTAGTATTTAATAAAGGGATATATCATTGATAAACTACAAAAAGACACTCCAAATTATAAAAACACGTAGGTAATGCGTTATTTAACAACTAAAACAAGAACTGTAAATCTAGCATTTTCAAAAGATATTCTAAAAGGGCAATTCATTACAATAAACGTTTGTAAACATAAGGTTTCTTTAAAAGTAAGATCGAATATCTTCATCAAGCAGGTAAGACTTTTTTAAAAAAGTATAAACACACAAGATAATTTATGTACGGTTTTTTTTAAAAAAAAACAGGAAGGGTTATGTTTTAATCTGATATAAAGTAGATAATTTCATGGTAAACCGTATTTAAAGCATGCAGTTATGTAAAAGCTTATTTAAATGTGTACTTACGTGTAAAAAAAAAGTAGGGTTAAACAGTTGATTCTTCATAAAAGCTTATCTATGCCTCCAAAAACAAACTAATCACACAACAATATAACTGGAGTCCACAAACACATCCCACATTCCAAAATTAAACTAACATTATATTTAAAAAATATTTTATAAGAACAACTAAATTTTAATTTCAAAATGGCGGTGTACCTTCAATTGCCATAACAATTATTTTGACATCTCTGAAATGTGGTGTGTTCTAAAACACGAATATAAGATTCAAGTTTAACAGATATTAAATAATTGATTTAATTTTTTTTTTTTCAGTGAAGAAGCTAATAAATTACATTAGGGAATACATTATATAGTCATAAAAACAAAAGGAAAATTCATAAGTTCACCGTTTCCACGTTGAAGACGCCATTTCTTACAATTTAAAAAGTCGATAATTACCGTTAAAGAGTCGATAAATACATCGCGCAAGCGCGATGAAAAAGCGACTCCACGGGCTGTTAGTAACGCTAACCTTATTACAGATTTTGCGCGCCCAACTGCCAATGACGTCACCAATGCACAAATTATATTGCGCAATAATCGGAAAATTTATAAAAATTTAAGACAATAGATAATACAGCGAACAAATTAAATAATGGAGTACTTACATCAGAAATCCGGCGTCCCACGGAGTTGAGGTAAAGTTGGCTTCTATTGAAGACCATCAGGGCTACGGAGGGCCCTTTTTTAGGTAGTTAAAGATGGTACGCCCAACGCTCTTCCAAAGCGCTTGGACCAGCTCTCAGGGCTCCGCTCCGGGGTGATTAAAGATGGTGCTTGCTCCGGTGCTGTTGGCGGAGCATGGACTTCCGGCTCGTTCTCGGGTCGTGCAGTACGGTTCGTCCTAGGCAGCTACAGATTCATCACCTATGTAGGGAATGGACAAGGAAAACCAGGTATAAAGGGCGACAAACAAAGATAATTTAGCCAAGGGAATCTACATAGATAATAACAAGCACGATACGATACCTCAAACGTCCACTCCACTCGAAGGTTCAGGCAAAAAAGCCACGTTACAGAGAGTCACGGAAACACTTGTCCCCACCTTTTCCTACTCCACTCGCGTCGCGCGATCTGGCGCAAACGCACTGTGACGTAACGGAAATACGCGCCTAGTCTTTTAAATTTATGGCGCGAAACTTCCGCACATCAAAACTAACCTAAAAACAATGTTTAAGGGCCAATTTATTGGCACGTAACAAACTAGCAGATGTTAAGTTGGAAACTTTATTGGAAGAACTACCAGATATATTAGACGGACTCAAAAAAGATTATTACTATCTTTCTGACATGAATATAACCTAAGATTATTCTGACATATTTAACAAGACGGACGTGTGTAATTGTTTGACTGCAAACCATAACTTTTGCTACAAGGGCGAATACGAAGAGAACTGTAATGTTATAGTTGACAACGATGAAACTGCGAGAATCGATTGTTTAACATGGCTAACAGTTTATGCAAGAATTTGTGTGTCAAATAACAAGTCCCAATGTTAATAAACAACTTGGGAATCATATACTAGATTTTCTACGTTGACCAGATGTACGTTTAAGAGAAACATTCGGATCCACTTTGGCTAAAAACATGGTATTACACGATTGGAAGCGACAATATACAACAGCACAATTGAAAGTATGTCAGTGCAAACCAGGTCTATATAGTTCCTTAAAAGACTGTTTAACCTTATTGGAAGATAGTAAGTTATACTTCCTAAAGGCGCCAATGTACTTGGTGCCGCTTGTCTAAATGTGGAGTAAGCAGTCGTACAAGCTACAAAATAGCTACTGTTTAGTGTATAACGACCTACTGTAGTACGTATATTGGGGGAACAGCAATCAAAAAAAGTTGACTGGCTTGCAAATTAAGTTGTTTAATACCAGAAGGGAAAAAATTAATAAAGTATGCGTTTTCGGCTTTTAGTCTTAAGTATTTATCTCTAAATTATTTGGAGATAGTAAAGGAAGAAGACAGACAAGATAAAGTAGAAATCTTACACATGTGCTACATTAAAGCGGGTAATAAATATTTTACACATCTGTAACAGCATATTCTACAAGTACTAAAAGACAAAGACATAATTATTTCGTAATCGGGGTTGGTTAATACACCTAACAATACCCAGAGGTTGTAAGACAACGCGTAAATATCGGTAGCAAATTCTACCCGTTTACGCTAAAAGAAATTACTCCATTATGCGTGCCATACGCTGCAAGTGAGAGAAAAAGACATAGAGGAAATGGATGTAAAAAGGCGCAAGTTGGAATTGCGGCGATGCGAAAACAATACAAAAATGTGATAGACAAAGAACGGCTTATTAGAAAAAATGAGGAAGAATTAAAAGCTTACTTTATGTGGCGGTGGACTGACTTAGATACATCCGGGTTTTACGAGCTGTATACATTTGTGGTAGACTCTTTTATTTAAATGGACGTTCTTGCGGAAAGGGTTGGTACTAAATCGGTATATTATTTAAAAGGTTTATCTAAGAACGTATTTATCAAAATGGCAGATGACAGAGACGAACTAAGGAAGGTGGGATTCGTAACCTTGGCGTACACCACACTTAAAGGGGTTCCGCTAAACATTGTCTATTTGTCCAATAATGAACCTGTCGAATCATTTATAACCGATGGCCCTACTACCTATAGAAATCACGTATTTCCGAAAGCGGTGCACAAATGGTGCACACAACAGTGTGTGTGGAAGAAGCAAAAGAGCCTCCAATACTAACAAGAGGAAATCGAGCAAGCCAACAAGATACATATGCAGGAAATAGTTGGAAAATCACGACTAAAAGATTGCCAAAGAAGCAAGAACTACACGAAGGAATGACTCTGGCTGTGTATAGAATCAAAGACTTTATGTATATAAACAAAACTCGGTACATTTTGTAGTTCGAAAATTTCGGCGATCTCTATGTATCCAATTATTGGCTAGAAAAGATGATAGAAGATTTGGATATCGATTTGAATAGATAAAACTAGATCAAATTAAAACTACGCGAAACAAACTTAAAGAAATGACAGTTTTCTGTGTATTAAAATTAAGTTTTAGTCGACCCACTCTTGGCTGGTTAAATGTTTTTATACAGCAAAAATTATTATTAATAAATTTTAATATATTTATTGCGTTTTTATTATTGGGAGTGCAATATTAAAATAAGGGGTTAAGTAGTCGAAAGATGGTGTAGTTAAAAAATTGTAGTTAATGGTTCATGTGCTTCCAGGTGTTCGATAAGTATTTAGGTTGGACTATGTTAAGTTGGGTTAAAACTGACAGTTGTGACGTAATCAGAAATGGTGTCTGTCATAAGTTGATCTCTAAATTAAAATAGAATCTGGGTATTTAACAATAATACCAGATGTGCAAGCGTTAATTTGGATTGACTCGCAAGTGTAGCGGTTAAGATACCTGCTTTGCATGCGGGTAGGTCCTGCATGAATTAAATTTTTCTCTAAGAACTGAGGAGGTGGAGGGTTTTTCTTTTGATAGTTATCCGAACCGGGTGGAGTGGAAAGCTTTTAGAGTCGGCATACCCACTAAAACCACTCCCCCCAAATAGCTGCCTCGGCTCCTCAACATACACTGCTCAACTAGCTACCTTTGTGATATCTAAATTTATGATTTTTATACAACCCCTGGTTACTATTACACCGAAATCAAAATTACACAGGGGGCTTCAATAATAAGTTGTTCGTTTTAATTTTCTTACCCTCTTTTTCATCTGATTTTTATTTCTTGTAATGCCCAAACATTACACGTTGATCACGTGACAGCCTTTTTTCTTGGTCCCGACTATACTTTATTTTTTCCTTTTAACATTAGTAAAGTCCAATGTTCTTAGAACCCGCGATACAGAAATGAAATCTACAACCTTATAATTGGCATATTTTTATCTGCATGTTTATTGATTCACTGAAGAGAATATGGAGATTAAAATTATAATTCGTACAAACTGCTAACCCCAACCCCTGGAAGTAATTCTAACCCTCGACTCGCAATTTAGCACTAGTTGTAGATAAAATAAGTTGCATGTGGGTCACGCGTTCTCTATTAAATAAGTATTATATGTGATGTAAGGGGAATAAAACTATGAAAAATTGGACTACCCGCATAGCACTCATCGCGTGTATGAAACATTCAGTGAGAAATTTGTTTATAAGTATTAAAAAAAAGTAGTATAAATTCAAGATTACAAAAAACAAGTCATAAATATTTTTATTTCACCAAAGTTTTCATTTTACTTGTACTGTTGCTAGAGCTGTGGTTCCCTAAGTAGCTTCGACAGGCCACCCACTGATCCTTGTGACCCTGTATATGTCTGTAAGAAACTAAAATTAGTTTGGGGATGCTTGTAAGCTTTTTCAAAATCTTTAAAAATTTAACCTTTGTATGTTTTAAAAATATTTTTACGATAAGCTAAAATTAATTAAATTCTTAATATATTGCAATCAAATTTTTTAGAAACAGTAAAAATAAACGAAAACTGAAAATGTATCCTGAAAATGTTAGAATTTCATTAAAATTAATTTAAAAAATGTAACACTTTTACCGAACTTCACAGATTATTAAAGACTTTTCTTAATATTTTAGAATTTTCGTAAAATTTGTCTAAAAAACACGAAATATTTACAATATTTTTCAAACTACATATTTGTTCAATTTAAAAAAGATCAAAATTAAAGAAATCTAGTTAACCCAATTAAATATAATTTCGCAACAAAATAAATAAAATTTAAACGTTTAAGAGAAATTAGAAAGAAAAGAAAAAAGGACGTCGAAAACGTTTTGTATTGATAATATATAAAAAATTAAATAAGAATATGTTTACAGAATATATATAAAATACTCAAATTTAGACCAGGGTAGAAAAATTAATAAACATCATCAAATAATTTTAATCACCGTGTATAAGAAAGCTTTGGGTAATAATACGCTTCATGTAAAGGCATATTAGATAAATTCGTCATTTACTTCTAAACATAGGATTTATATTGTTTAGATAATGTTAAACACCGTGTATATCAGAGCAGTGGAAAATAGTACGCTTAATTAAAAGCCTACTGTGTAGATTTAAATCATTCAATTAGAATGTAGGGTTTGTATATAATCATAATCAACGTTTAGAAGGATAATACGCGATAATACGCTTATTCGTTTCATTAAAAATAAGGGGTTGAGATTATTCACTGGACGCTTTCTATAAAAAGAAGCAGAGTTGAAAATGTTCAATTTGTATTTAATTTAATCGTTCCAAGTACTCAAACTATCGAGAAATTATAAAAGACATGGGAAAGTCATGTAAGAGCCTTCGGCGTATTAGAACTCAGAACACCTGCAGAAATAACGATGTATATGTTAGTCGATAAGCTTCAAGCTATATGAGTACAAGTAAGAAAGCGAGTTTGTGGTATAAAGACAAGCGAGATGGAATGCATTAGCAGTTAAATGAGGGGAAAAATGTAAAACAAGCGCACAGGTTTTAGATAGAACGAACAGACTAGATTGGCGATTAAGGTTGAAATAAGATGCAAACATGAGAGGGGAAAGCATATCAGTTGGTGTGTAAAATTAATTAGTTGTTCTCGGACGTGTTGCGAGCCGTGTGGAAATTTCTTAGATTTTCAACTCAGACGAGTGCAAATTTCAGTAGAATCATTGTGCCGAGACATCGGAAGGGAAAATAGAATGCGAATTTCTGAAAATCGGCCGTCGCGGGACAAATTCGACTTGCAAGCGAGCCATTATATAAACCCGTGCTAATAGGAGTTTCGCTCTCTTATATTTTTGATTTTATTCGATACTTCAAACAGTTTTGCTCTTTTTTTTTGATTATTCGATACTTTAAGTAGAATACGTGGTGATTACGTGCTATAATAAAAGTCATTGGTACACTTAGAGAAGATAAATGAAGGTAATGTCTAGTTATATTTGCGGGTATTACTGTACCAGTTATCCAAATTAATAACGATAAATAAATAAATAGAACTATGCAGTTTTTGGTATAGCGTAAAAGAATTATGAATTTCATTGCTATTTTTCGGGAATGTTAGTAATCAAATGTTATTCGTAAACGTGATTGGATCCACAAAACAAGATTTCGATATACCTAGATGAGTTCCTGAGAAACCCTGGAACCTATTAGACGAATGGTGGTGTAGAAAAATTTTAAAGGCGGCCAGAATTCCGAGGACGTAAACATAAATCAGCTGGAATGGTGGGATTAGCAAGGATGATGTACATTGAAGCCACGAGTGCATTAACCTTCAGGTAAATTATGCATTTTTGTTCGATCGTAGATGTTTTGGTGTGTGTTGAATATCTTTATAATTTGTTTGATAAAAATGGACAGTAGTAAATTTGTATAAACAACAAATTTTTAATTTTAAGGTAAAATTTTCTTGTATAAATAGAAAGGAGTATTTATCAGGTTTATGTTTTTGATTATGATGAAAATTTGGGTCTGTCTTTGAGCTCAATTAGACTAACCTGTTAAATTAACGTAAAGGGGTGGGAGATGCTCCCTTTTATTCAAACTCAGGTCTGCAAATATTGTTTATTTAATTAGTATGCATCCTACAAGGACTCTAATTCCAGAAGCAAATTAAAATGATGACAAATTTGAACTTGAAATTTTATAATGCTGAAATTTATGCAGAAATTTAATTTTGAAATGTTAATGTATTGTGAATATTGGTGTAAATAGAGTTAACGTTGATGTTTGTGGTAGGAATGTGTTTTTTTTATGAATGAGGATGAAAGTTTTATCTAGATGAGCAGCCGAGGCGGAAGGATTCAAGAGGCGATATTCAGGTAAGAAATCGAATATCAGAGGAGATTTCACCGTAGTAACGAGGATCACAGCAAATCTTGACGCCCAATTCGTGAGGCTCGATTCTTATATCACAGTAATATATATATATATATTGTTGTGATATTTTAAAATCGAGCCCCACGTTGGGCGCCAAGAATGTTGTGTTACCCTGTATCATTGTCGAGCCTCACGAATTGGGCGCCAAAGAATGTTGTGATATACTCCTTTGAATGCGGGAACTGGGTCCTTTCAACAAAAAAAATTCTAGTCCCACAGATTGGGCGTCATAAACGGCTGTGATCCTCTTTTCGCCTCGGCTGCTCACCTAATTTTATAAACCTCCTCATTCATAAAATTAAACAACACATTCCTACCACAAACATCAACGTTAACTCTATTTACATCAATATTCAGAATACATTAAATTCTCAAATTAAATTTCAGCATAAAATTCAGTTTTCAAAAATTTCAAGATTAATTTTATTATCATTTTAATGTGCATCCAGAATTAAAGTCCTTGTTGGATGCCTACTAATTAATATAACAATATAAGCAGACCGAGTCTGAGTATAAAGGAGCATCTACCACCCTTTACGTTAATTAACCAGGTTCGTCTAATTGAGCTCAAAGACATACCCAAATTTTCATCATATTCCCGAACATCAAAACAAAATACCCCTTTTTACTTAAACAAGCAAATTTCCTCTTAAAATTAAACTTTTATGGTTAGTATAATTTCACTAATGTCCATTTACAGTAAATCAATTATAAAGTCATTCAATACACACAAAAATGTCAAACAAAATAGCATAATTTACCTGAAGGTTACTGTCCTCGTAGCTTCAAAGTATCGTTTCTTTAGTTAATCACACCATTCAACAGGATTATATTTACGGCTTCTGATTCTCTACGCTTTTAAAATTTTCTCCATCACCATCCATTCAAAGTCGTTTCTGGGCCTTTCCGGAACTCATCTGTGTTTATCTGACCCTTGTTTCATGGATCCAGACACGTATTTGAACCATTTAATTATTAACACCCCGAAAATAGCAAAGAAATTCATGCGTCTGTCACCAATATACGCCAAAACTGCCTACTTTTGTGTATACATTCGTCGTTGTAAATTTTGCTAATTGGTACAGTGAAACTAAATTTTATTACCTTGTATCTAAGTGCACTGAAGTACATTCATGTTAGCACGTAAATAACAAGCTATTTTGAATCACTAAAATATACGAGCAAACTTTAAATTATTTAATCAAACTAAAATGCACGGTTTAACATCTTCAATCAAGTCGCGTATGTACGAGCTTTTAACGCATCGAATAGTCAAAAGTCTAAGAAATTGTTGTTCTACCTCTAATATTTGCATCCTATTTTCAACCAATTGTGACCCTCGTGACGTTGTTTAACTCCCGCCTTTTACAATATGTGTCTTTGCTTGACGCATTTTCTCTTTCCTTCTCTAACCTGTTCGTATTGGTGCAAATTGATATTCTTTATTATCGATTATTTTAGTCCACATGGAGTGTGAAATAACCCAGCTTTAGCAATTCTCGTAACTATTATGCGACGTTTTCCCCAAGATTCTTTGAAACATTAATTATCTGCAAACTTTACGCCGAATGTGACATTTAAACTACGCAGGTGTTCAAAATAATATTAATTCTCAGAGCCTTATTCCGTGGTATTTTAATCTTGGATTTTCACAAGTTTTTATAGGTATTATATGTTACTAACGGTTTAATTAACTCCAATTAAATTGATTTCTATTCTTTCATTTTTAGCGAATACAACTTAAATATTAATTATTATGTGTACACTTTGTTTTACTACCGGTTACTTAAAATAGGTTAATTAAGATAAATTTTGCACGTAATTTCTCTTTGTTTAGGAATAATTACATTACACGCAGAGCTTTTCAATACTGCTTCTTTTGATATAAAGCGTCTTATAAATAATTTAAATTTCTTATTTTTACTGAAACAACCGAGTTTATTTATGCTTCATGGTTTTAATAACGCGTATTATTTAATAAGATTCCTTATACACGGTGATTAAAATTATTTGATGTGATTATTTAATTTTCTACCCTGGTCTAAATATGAGTATTTTATATATATATATATATATATATATATATATATATATATATTGTAATAATAAAATAAAACAGGGTTAAAAATGTTTTAGAACTGGAGGTTAAAGAGATTGGTTTTGAATGTATTCATTGATCAAAATGAAGGGGCATGTTTATGTACCTATTTATAAGCCAATAATTGAAACAAAATGTATGGTATTAAACCATGTTGTATTAGAGTTAAGTTAAGTGCACAAATGAAAATGAACCCTAAAAGGCGCCAAAGTAATATTACTCAAAAGAACACTTTTGTACATTTATTGAACTTTAAGTATGTTTATTTGACAGATAGCCAGATACAATTAAGAAGTAGGCATGTGTTGATGTAATAAAAAACTGTATAGTAGCTTTAGGATCATGTAGGCAGATATGAACTGTAACAACAATAAAAATGTAGTAGGCAGACATCTGAAAGAAAGATTCCCATGGGTAACAAGAGAAAATAAAATAAGTTCTATGGGAGGGTCAAAAATTATATTTTTAGAAGATAGATTCTTCTAGTATTTAAAACTTTACCAGGAGTAACGTAATCAATTTGCACCAGAGACAAAGCAAAACTACAAAGACGCAGTATGTTTGTTAAGATATCGATTGTAATTCTGAAGCTAGTATAGGAGGGAGCTAGAGACAACTGTCATGAAAGAACAAAGATGGAACAAAAACGTATGCATACAAGCGAGATACATAGAGTTAATCACGAAGATAGTATTGTAAGGAGACTTGAACAAATTCATTGTAGCGGGGGAAGAAAATCAATAATTTCAAAGAATTGTAGAAGCAGACACGCGTCAGTTAAAAGCGGGAGAAAGGAACCAAGCAAGCTGGTTGGAGGATATAGATATACGTGCGACCCGTTTAGATGGAGAAGGGTAAATATTCAGCTGGTGGAGGCATATACGTGAAAGGAAGTTATAGGTACAAGCGAGATAAAAGATGTTTTGTTCTAGTCAGGAGACGTGGAAGTAGTGGGAATGAACTGAACGGTGGAGGCTAATTTTCATGGAATCGAAGTGGAGGTTGACAGTTTGAAACGTTTTACCGAGTATTTGTGTGTTTTTGTTATCGAAATTCACGCGAAACCGATATCCATTAGAGCTTTTCTGTTAGAATTCGAGGCGGTTAACAAATAATTTTAAGAATTGTTGAAACAGGTACGAGTTGTATGTGCGATTTAAAAACGGGTGGGGGTGGAGGAGAGAAATTCTTGATTATTTAACCATTTTCGAAGAGAGGCCTCGCTCTCTTTTATTTCATCAGTCATTCGCGACACACGCTGGGGCTCGAGACAACTAACCAATAAAACTTCACAGCATTTATGACGCCCAAAGTGTGGGGCACGAATTTTGGAACCCAACTCATAACCATACAGCAATATATATATATATATATATATATATATATATATATATATATATATATACTGAATTCTTGAACGCAAGTCAATAGTTAAAACAAAGGTTGGTGAACTCTTGGGATACACTCGTTCAACAAATAATAGACTACTATGTCAAATCGTAATTTAATTCAACGTTTCGGCAACAAAATTTCGTGCCTTCTTCAAAGACTAAAAAAACATAATGAGGTTAGTCACAGTTCTAAAAAGTACACACAACATTACTTACATAACTACTAAGACATAACTCGGTGGCTATATCCACTAAAATTAGCACAACATATATATTGCAATGGACTATTATATATGTTGTGCTAATTTTAGTGACATACCGAGTTATTATATATATATATATATATATATATATATATATATATATATATATTATATATTGCTGGGGACAGAAGATGCCCGACGTTGGAAACCGCCAATAAAAGATTCTGCGGTCTGAGGTGGTTAATAAAAATGTTGCCCCAATTATTTTTGCTAGCTCAATTTAAATAAAACCACTAGAACCAGACACCAGATTTATAATGACATGAAAAATTCTTTAACAAACAATCTTTCAAATAACAATTACTGCATTCACAACAGCTTTTCTCTAACAAACAAATATTAAAATCTAAAAGGAGACTCCAAATTTGCCACAGCGGCTTTACCTTACAAACAATATCTTAAATCTAATAAAAATATAATTTGTGAGGGGACCATGGAACTTAACTAATAAATAGAAATCTCCTTTTTAAAATTTTAAAACAATGTAATTTTTATTTTACCGTGTAAATTATGCTGGTTGTTGTTATTGCTTCTGTTTGGCACGTAGTCATTCATCCATGTGCAAATTGTTCATATCGTTAAAATTTGTTCATTAAATACAATCAGAATTGCAATTACAATATCATATATGTTTTTATTTAAATTAAAAAACTGTATCTTGCAGTAGTTAACTATCATTCATTTATTCTCCATCCTTGAAACCACTTTAACGTATTTCAAATAATCTCATGTACTTCTGTACATTTAAAACACTTTTCCACCACTTTCAATAAATAATTTCACTTCTAAAACTGTAGTATTTTTAATACGTGATATACTGCATCGTGACGTTTAAAGGAGGACTGAACAACTCATCTGTATTTGAGTTTCATAAAGTTTTATAGACATGCCTTCGCGTGACGAAAGCATATAGAAAAATATATCGAACTGTGATTTGATAATGAATAATTTTGCCTGGCATGGGGAAAAAGTAATACGAGCATAGTAAACCAAAATCAATATAAATTGTTGGTTATTTTGCAAAAAGAAAAGCCCGTAATTGGTTTCACTGTTCTTGCAGATCCAAGCGGACGCATCTTCTTTTGTAAAACAACCTACTAAGTTTTGGGATTATACACAAATCAAGGTGTTAAGTAGGAATTCGGCCATTTGTTTATTTATTTTTCGAATTGTGATTGTCGCTTCTATGTTCGGATTCGTACTAGAAGTGGGCTGGCCTTTTATGTCAGCATCGAGAATCTTCACGAATGATGCAACCTCCAAATATCTGCCGTTTTAATAGTCTCAGGTTGCACTAATTAGTTGAAGTCGCTCCTTATCTTTACGACATTCAAGATTTATGGCTGTAATGAATCTTCTTTTATCTTATAATTTGGACAATGTCATTTACCTTTCTAACATTCTATTCTGGATTATTCTATAATTTCAATGAACACGTTTTTCAATTGAAATACACTTTCTTAGTTTCTTTGAATATCGACTAATATTTTAAATAAATACGCATTCATCTAAATACCAACGTGTTTGGTATTAACAGGAAAACACAATTAAATATTATACGCGCTTTATATAAAATGATGTTCAATGCTCTTTATGATTTTCTGTTTGTTTTTATTTGAACATAAACAAATGAAATATTTTATAATAATTACGCATTTACGCAATTGAATACTTTATAACAAAAATGTAGATGAAACTCTTTGAAAAACGTCCTTCTATGCGCGGAAATTTTTAAGTCGTCAATTCGTTCAAGGAGGGATACTAAAGAGATCTTTCAATTATAGTCTGAAAAGTGATATTCCATTTGTGAACGGGTACTGATTTAGAAACTTCGCATTTTCTAATATAACGATAGATTAATTAAATTTGAAGTCACTACTGAAAGGTCGGGGATAATATCTATTTTTCTAACACAAATCCTTCAGCAAGGAATAATTCGGGCATAAGTTCACTCTTAATTTTTTCGGTTTCGGCAGGGCTTGAGGCAGAAAATAAATCGAGATGTTGTTTTACATGGATTAAGCGAGAACGGATTCGTTGGCATAGGGTTAGTGGAATATACAATAGATTTTGTCGTTCATGGAATCGGTAATTTCTTCTAAGTTATTTTCATCGTTCATATTCACGTTAGAGTTTAACACGGTGTTATGTTTCTGCGATAAAACGGATTTAAGTTGAAGACGACGTTGGTTTTGCGCAGAAGCTAGTATTGTTCTCCGAGCAATCATTTCCCGAGGAAGCTCTTTGCTTTTTAAATGCAAATAGTTCATATTTATAGATTTTTAATGTGAAACTGCACACGGAATTAAAGATATTATTTTAAGTCTTTAAACGACATTTAAATATGGATATTTAACGCAAAACGACATCATACATAGAAAAACCGAAATATATGCTAAAAGAGAACAAGATTAGGTCTGTACCAATTCACTCAATAAAAAATGAAAATAAAATATGAGAAATTTATGCATGCCTAAACAGGATATTAAACTGTTAATTTAGTCAACAATTTAAGAATAAAATTTCACAAATTTATTAAAAGGAAAGGTAATTTTTATTTAAGGTTATGTACACACAAATTAGACTGATGTTGTAAATAGGTAATGAAATTCAACTAAAAACATATTTCGTAAATAAGAAAAGTTTTGTAAATACGTGAACTCGAAATTACACTATATTTAAAGACGTTATTTTTAAAATATAGATACTGGACGTAAACGATATTTTAAATAGTCAGATTTGGGTAGGTTGCTAGAACAACAAGGTAAAATAAATCACTTAATAACCGGGCAGATTATAATTTTAAAAGAATAAAATTATATATATATATATATATATATATATATATATATATATATATATATATTATACTGTCAAGAAGGGGTGGGCTTATAAAATGTTTAAATAGGGCTTCGAAACGACTTTGCTAGAATGGGGTATATTTGGTTTTGTTTGAGTATTTTCTTTCAGGTATTTTTGGTTTATAAATTAACAACAACTATTCCACGTTTATAAATTTATAAAGCTTTTGAAACTGCATTGCATTCAACAACATATACCGGCCATAGACCAGGCTAAGCTAGTTATAAGTTTGCATTGTATACGTATTTTAATTGTTATGGTTGCACGTATATGAAATTTAATTTGGAGTTAGCGTTTTCAGAACCATTTGAATGTAAAACAAATATCAAAATTGCTTGGTATACTGCACGCTTTTAAAATTTTAAGGAGTTAAGTGATACTCCCGTAAAATTTGTAAATCAATTTCAGTTTGAATATGTTTTAACAATTAAAGATTGGTTATGTAATGACAGGACGTTTACCGAATAAGACATAAATGTCTGTTGCGTACAATTTAAAAGCTGAACCATCAAAGTTTGTTAGCTATTTTCAATATTGTAAAAGTTCAATATACATAAATCACTGGATTACAAACCATCTAGAAAATGAATGTATCTAGAGAAAACAACTGTATTATTAATCAATTATTAATAATTATAAATTACATAGTGTGCGTAGAGATAGTTGTCATGGCAACGGAAACAAAAGAAGACGGATTTTATTTATAAGGGACTTCAAATTTATATTACTGAAAAATAGACGTGTTTTGTACTGTTATGAGTTTTATTACATTTAAAAAGTTACGAGAAAGTTTTGAAAGTCAAGTTGTACCTGGAGATAGCAAATAGTAGCAGTTTTACGGCGAATAAAAGTTAATTAAAAGAGGAGTGCTGGTCTGTACCGTTATTGTTTGAAGACGAAAGCATAGTGGAATTGGAGTTATCTGAGTATTTGTATAACATAAAATTTGTAGAAATATTAGTAGTTTTATAGTCTGGAGATTACCAGTTGCTCGAGTTACTTATTATTTACAGGAGGTGCCTGCAGCTGGTCACTTGGCTTCAGGACGGCTGGAAGGCGGCGCTTGTATCTGGATTCCAGGTATTAGTATTTAATATCTACGCAGTGCTTTAATCAAATTTATAAAAGTGGAACTAGTGTTTGGGTATACTTTTGGCATTTACAATTATTTGAAGAATGCTTGTGTATTCGGTTGCAATTGTCATAATTGTCCTAAGATAAAAAAAAGAAAGATCAATCCTGTAATCATGAATAAACAATACAAAATAGGTGGTAATTGATTATAAAAGGGTTCTCTATAACTCAATATATACCAAAATATAACAATATATTGCTATGAACTCTCTAAATTATCATTCCCTTATGTTGTGCGCCTTATTAATTTTGCTATGTACTCTAAATTATTCGCGCTCCATCATTTGAACGACCATTTTAATATTTACTATGAATAAACAAGATTGTTGGGCTGTCTTATTAATATTGCTATCAATTCCCTCCAGAAACTTAACTGGATATTATCTTGAAGCAACCTTGTCTGTCAATAGCAAAATTCGATACGTTGCCGCCTTACTTAGTTATCAATTTCATATTCAACTCGTAGCTCCTCCTTGAACTATTTAAATCTTATGACCTCGGCTAGCATTTATTTGGAATTTTAAAATTCAGTTAATTTCGATTTTATATAATGAAACCAATATATTATGTACAGCTTTTGTAAATTATTTGAAATACACTTTTCAATTAGTTAATGTTGTAAATTTCATTTATTAAACATCATGTCCTATTTACTCAAAACCCAAAGTCACCAAAAAAAAACTATTATCCTTATCAACAAAGCGTAGAACGTTCTAAACCTGTTATCATATTACTCATTTTATACTTATGCAACTTCTTTTGTTGACTTTTTCACAAGCATATTATATTAAGCAAATTCAATATTCAAAATAAAAATATATAGAAAAACAAAATATCTTATAACTAAAAAATCTGACCTGGTCTATTTCTTCACATCGACGCTTCCATTTGAAATAAAAATTATCTTCCCCAATTCAGGATTACATTTAAATTATTGCCATTACACTATGGACTACCATTATTAATTTATGCACCCCCAATTTATTGTCGTTTCATTTCAGACTTATTACTTCTTATCAATCAATTTCCTCAAACTTCGAATTGTATTATTCTTCCCTAGACTTAGAAATTGTAGTTTGTTTCACCCCCGGACATCAAAATTGTATTACTGTTCCCCCCAGACTTCAAATTGTAATTTGTTTCCCCGTACATAGAAATTGTCAAACTTAAAATTGTATTATTCTTCCCCCAGACTTCAAAATTGTATTACTGTATTTTCCCCCGGACTTCAAAATCGTCGTTCGTTTCCTCCGGACATAGAAGCCCTATTATTTTTATGTTTTAGTTTAAAACAAATTCACCAAAAATGTACTTACGTTTAATCGGCAATTATAGTTTTCATCTTGTCACTTATTTTATCTTTCACTTTTAAAATTTACGTATTACTTTATTTCATAACGGCGCACTTCAGCCTTTGTTGAGTTCAAAACTGACTTCGTTATCACGGTGCCTGCTAATATATTATTCCGTTCCCACTCCGTCAGTGGGCATGGTCTAGAACTCGTCGCTTATTTGTGACCAATCAAATAATTACATTCAAAGTAGTTTCTGATGTAATGCTCCACGATTCCCAATAATTGTAACCTGCTTGCAGCTGTCTTTCGTTATCAACATGCTGTGTTTTGATAGATCTAATTGCTTTTCCATAAACAACTGATGCAATTCGGCTTTTAATTTTCATATTTACATGTTGTTCACGCAATTTTTAATCTCCTTTCTTATCAAAAATGGTTAGCTATTTGCACGCATTTACCTATGCTACCTGAAACTCTATTTCTATCTCCGTATTAATCTAATTGTTTGGAACTCTTTTGAATGTGCGTCTGCTTACACTTTATTATCGTTTACTTATAAATATACGCGTGCTTCCACTGAAAATATCTTTATTTGCTATACCTAAATTAACTAAACTTTATCTACAGGGTATTAAATATTTACTATTTACCTAATGAATGTCTTCCTGGTTTCTACGCTAACTATGCGTCTTCCTATGTTTATCTGCGTCGCTTAAAACTATTTATACTTTATATACAGGGTGCTGACTGCTTACTATTTACAAACTATCTCTATTTCTCAATTCTTTCCTAAATAAATGCCGTTTTCTGCTGCCTATGGTAATTTCTCATTTCTAAATGACCTTTACTATAAAGTACACCCTTAAACAACCCCTTATCACAGCAATATATATATATATATATATATATATATATATATTGCTCTGTATTAACTGGAACTCTCGTACTCGGTATCAATGGTGTTTTCTACTTATAACTCCACCTCTCTGTTTAAATTATCAAATTTCACTCCCACCAATTTTATTATTCTGCCACGGCTAGCTTTTATTATTATTCTACACAAAGTTACGATGATCAATTCTTCTTCCTTTTACCCCTTTATGATTACCTCTTTGTTTGAATTATAAAATGAAGTTAATTAATTCCTATATATCAAAACAAATATTATGTACAGGTTTTGAAAATTATTAAAATACATTTTTCAATCAATCAATATTATAAGTCTTATTTATCTTAAAATCATACGCTTTGCAATCAATCTAAAGTCACCAAAAACTATTCTTTTTATCAAAGAAGCCTGGAACGTTCAAAACCCTTTTATTATATTACGTACTTTCAACGTATGCAAAGTTCGTTGCGGATTGTTACACTAGTTTATCTTAATTAAGCAAATTCAATATTCAAATTCAAATAGAAAAAAAGTCTTAAAACTAAAAAAGTCTAACCTGCTTTGTTTACTTCGTGTCTCTTTATTTCCTTCTCGCAACTTAAAATTGTACCAAGATCATCGACGCATCCATTATCAACCAACAGCAATTTGAATTTTCCATGCATTATTATACCATCCATTTGGATCATTAACATCGTATTCGAAATTATTCTCCACCAATTCGGAATTATTATATACCCATTTGAAATATTCTCTACTGAATTATGCACCCCTTTGGAATTTGGAAATTATCATCATCCTCGAATTATTTTCGTCAAACTTAAATTTATTATCGTCAGCCTCCGAATTATTATCGTCAAACTTAGATTTATTATCGTCAGCCTTAGAGCCCTATTATTATTATATTTCGGTTTAAATAAATTCCCCAAATTCTACTTACGTTAATCGGCAATAGAAATTTTCATATTCGTAGCACTATCTGTCACTAAACAATTTTACTATTAAAATATTATTATTACACGTTACTCTTAGATTCAGAGTAACGCAGTTTGGCCTTGTTGAGTTGAAACTGAGCTGCGTTATCTTTGCCCGCTGTTAATATATGGGTTGATCCCCCTTTGTATGTGGGCTTGGCTTACTAATCTTAACCAATGAGGTCTGTGTATTTCTTACACTTAAAGTGGTTTTCTGCAGTAACATTCTTGGCTTTTCGAGTAATGGTTGTTTGCTACAGATGCTTTGTTTTATCATACCTTGCGGTGTTTTGAGTAAATAATCGCTCTTCCATATTGTACAAAAATTACCTGATGCAATTTGAATTTCAATTTTCATGTACGTTTATCTATTTACGCATCTTTAATTACCTTTACTATTAAAAATTGTTGATTGTTTGTACGCACTTACACAAGGCTTTGTTAAGTTTTATCTCTTATCTCCGTATTATCATAACTGATTAGAATTCTCTTGAATGCGTGTTTAATTACATGGACTACGCTAGTTATGTATCCCCCAATTACCTATATATATTGATATATTGAATCTAATAGGAATTATTAGAAATTATTAAGTAAAAGTATAAGTTCAATGCAACATTGTAACACAAAGATAACCCAGAGAGGTTATCGACAGTTCATGTGAACGGACATGCAACTTTGCATCCGTGAGGGCAGTGATACTGCAGGTGGCAGGTCACAGGCGGTCAACAGACCGCAATTACTTAGAATTAAGTTGTTACATTGTAATAAAGTGTACAATTAAAGAGAAACGCAGACATGAGATCTGCAAGTTCTCACAGCCGTGTGAGGGGCAGGTTATTATAAAAGGCCCGGGAGCTCAATGCCCGGCAGTCAGTCTTCGAACTCCATACTTCGTTGTTCAAGTTACTCACTAGTACAATAATTAATTTTTAGTATTATGTACAAGTTATCTAAATTTTAAACTAATAAACTTTTTGTTAAAGTATCAATGTGTTTTTAAAAAACCAGCTCCAAAGGCCCGAACTTTAACTGGCGCAGTCGTAACGGATGTCAAAAGGGCACTGAGAATCCAAAAATCGGAAGATTGGTGACCAAGAATTTTAATTCGAAATTTTGGCAGAACCCAAACCAAGTTGGAGGAAGAACAAAAATCGTCTAAATCCAGCAACAAACCAAGTTGGACAAGGAACAAGAATCGTCTAAGGCCAACAAAACAAACCAAGGTGGACACGATACAGAATCGATCAAACCCACCAAAGAAACAGATGAAATTAATGTAAGTTCATTTCCATACCTTTTTTTTAACCAAAAACTATAATTGATATATGCTAGTATTATAATTATTGATTACCATTTATGTATCATTGTTTATGAATTTATTTTTATGAATATTGTTTTGAAAATAATTACAAAGTGAATTATTTCAAAAGAAAACGAGACTGTATAACATTTTATGAAACTTGAATGTTAAAGAGATATTTTTCTTTAAAAAGCAAATGAGACTTGATTATTTACAAAGAGATTTTCTTAAAACAAATGAGAATTAATATTAAGAGATTCTTACCATAATTAATAGAACAAACTCAAAATAATCCAAAAATAAACAAGCGCACATTCACTAACACCAAAATAAGAAACATTAATTACCGCGATTCAAACCACGCTATAAACCGGTAAGCTAACGCAATTTAATTTCAAAGCTAATTCGAACAAGCAGTACAGAACGTTTAATTAAACCATTGACCTCTATAATACTGAATAAATCACAAGAACATTCTGCATTAACTAAAAATACGGTAACTTAAAACCACCTAAGAAAACAAAGCTCGCATCTTTTATACACTTAGAACTTCAGAGAAGTGCAATAACTTTCAACTTTCAGTACTAAAGCAATTTGCATCATAAGTAATTAAATACATCACGGAATTATAGAAGCGCATGAAAATTACACCACAACACTCTATAAATAAGTTGCAATACAATCACGGTATAAAATCTAAACGTTTTTCAACTAATTAACCAGCATTATAAAGTGCATTATTTCAATACGAAAATAGAATAACGCTAAACGCTCATAATTGTAAGCCTGAAAACTAACTACGGGAGATTCAATTACAATTCAAGCAGTACCGAGGGATCTAAGAATAAACAGACGTAACACTTTATGCAAAGTACGGAAAGTAATTCCTATAATTTCTATTAACACCTGTAAGTGTTAATAATCTCAACAAGTATAGTCATATGTACGCAATTACCTCAACGTACGTGACTAAATAACAAAGATTACAACTTAAGTATTCAATTTCAACAATAGAAGTGCAAACGTAATTAACTTCAGGTCATAATTACGCAACTCAGTAAACCCACGGAAAGATTATTAGTTACGAGTTAACAGACCTAAAACAACGCTAAACGAGAATAAATCCATCCATTTAAGATTCCTTAAGAAGCAGAAAATCAAGACAAATTAAAAGCTGTATAAAAACCGGCAAATCTAAGACTACGGTAATTAATCTAACATTATTGAAATAAACCTCACAAGTACATCACCACACTGTGTAAATAAGCACAAATAACAACGATTACGATTTTAAAAATAACTCGACGCAATCTAAACTTAAAATTAATAAATCAAAACCAAAAATTAATACTACAAGTACGAAATTAATCTCAATTTTACCAAATTTTTATCCACCCAATCCAAACTGAAAATTAACAAATTCAAATCAAAAATAACGCCGAAAAATAACAAAATAAACCTCAACCTTTACCAAATTTTTATTTACCCAATCTAATTGAGAAATTAATAAAACCAAAGCAAAGTTAACGTTTCAAATAGCTAAATCAACATTAATTTTTACAAAATTCGAAATTATTCAATCCAAAAGAAAAATTAATACATCCCAAGCATAATTAACGTTACAAATAGAAAATCAACCCCTATTTTTACAAAATTTGAAATTTCACAACCCAAACGGAAAATTAATAAATCCGAAGCGAAAATAACATTACAAATAGCGAAATAAACCTTAATTCAAAAAATTTTTTTTTAATTTTCCCAAAAATCGAAAACAACCCTTAACCAACATGAGTAACACAGACTTGCGTCTCTATTTAGAGACAATACAGACATTCGATGGCACACAGGCCCATCTCTTAAATTTCATTGGAGCATGCGAAATGTTCCTAAAAACCTTCTACAAACCCGGAGATGACGCAAGAAATTCATTGCTTATACGCTTAGTAATAAGTAAACTAGCCGGAAGGGCACTAACCTTAATCGCCAGTAGGGACGACTTATCGGAATGGTTTAAACAGTTTAAACAACTACTAATTGCATATTTTGGGGACCAACGTAATATAAAATGCCTGGTACGAGACCTAATAAACCTTAGAATGGAACACAATCAATCCCCCTACCAATTCGGAATGAAATGCCAAGACGTGAGAAGTTTAATTTTAACCAAACTAAAAATCGAAGAACCCGATCAAAACGTTAGACATTTAAAAACAAAAATGTATGACGAAATGGCACTAGACACATACATAAACGCTTTACCAGAACGACTATCGGATAAAATCAGATTCCAACGACCCCAAAATCTAGAAGAAGCTATGAGCCTAGTAATAGAAGAAGAAAATGTAATGTATTACCGCAACAGACTATACAACCCCAACGCGAATAAAAGTTATTCACCAATAAAAACTATACAAGCTACAAGACAAACAATCCCTCAACAAAAATTCACACCCTTTAACGCACAAACAAATCAACCGCGAAGTAATAACCCAAGTTTTAACAATACAAATTTTAATAATCAATTTAAACATTTTTCAAAACCAACATTTAACCCAACTTTTACGAAACCAACATTCCAACCTAGATTTAATCAAAACCTAAACCAACCAAGACCAGCATTCAACGCAAACCCCAATAGAAATACACCAATGACTAATAATAATAACAATCCTAACAATTATTACAAACCAACACCAATGGATACCTCATCTGGTAACACCAGACAAAATACAAAAATAACACATATCCGACCAAACCCTCATCAGAAACGTAATTTTACATCGGAAGAATTATTCCACCAAGAAATAGAAAAATTTGACACTGACCAGAATAATGACATTGAGACACCTACGAACAATGAAACAAACCATGCAGAAACTTATGAACGTGACGAACAATACGAAACTTACGAGGAGTACGACGACGAAAACTCGAACTCAAATTTTCAAATGGACCAATTCATAACCGACCAAACTTAATAAACTTAAATAACATAAATCACTTAGTATTACCATACATAGAAATACCCCACGCCAAATTCAAACTATTAATCGACACCGGATCCTCTAAAACATTAATTAGCCCCAGAACCGTACAAAAACATTATTTAGATTATGTAGAAAGAAAACCATTTAAAATTAAAACAGCCCATCAAACAACACTACACCAATTTGTAGCAAATATACCCTTACCAAGAACATTTAATGTTAAAATGAAACATAAATTTTGTGTATTCGAATTTAACAATAAATATTACGGATTAATCGGAATGGACCTTCTAAGAAAATTAGGAGCCAACATTGACATTAAAAATCGCTTATTAAGGACAAAACACGGAAAAATCCCAATTAAATTTCAAAACACACAAATTGAACAAAAATACACTATAGAACCCCGAACGGAAAGAAAAATAAAAATCCCAGTAAAATCTAACAAAAATTTAGGAATAATAAATCATATGACATTTCAGCAAGGAGTAGAAACCCCAACCGCCTTAGTGCAAATAAAAGATAATTATGCAACCACAACAATATTAAATTCAAAGGACTACCCCGTAGAATTATCACTGACAGACCCAATTAACGTAGAAGAAATAAATTTTAACGAAATGGAAATAGACGAAAATTTAGAAAACGATTACAACCCAATAGAACATGACGAAATGTTAAGAGAAAATTTAACTAACATCCGCTTTAATACCGATATCAATCAAGAAGAAGAAAGAGCAATTAAGAACTTATGTTTCGAATACCGCGACATATTCCATTGCGAAGGAATACCATTAACATTCACCAACACAGTAAAACATAATATCGAGTTAACAGACAATAAACCAATCTTTACAAAAGCATATAGACTACCTCATGCAAGCCAAGAAGAAGCTGACAGACAAGTAGCAGATTTATTAGACCAAGACATAATCCAACACTCCAATTCACCATGGAGCAGCCCCGTGTTAATAGTACCTAAGAAATTAGACGCAACCGGAAAGAGAAAGTACAGAATGGTAATAGATTATAGAAAGTTAAACGAAAAAACGGTAGATGACAAATATCCACTACCAAATATAACCGAAATTTTAGACAAATTAGGCAAATGCCAATATTTTACAACATTAGACCTAGCATCAGGATACCATCAGGTAGAGATGGAAGAAAAGACATATCAAAACAGCCTTCAGCACACCTAGAGGACATTACGAATACAAACGAATGCCATTTGGACTAAAGAACGCACCCGCTACTTTCCAGAGAGTCATGGACAATATACTACGAGGAATACACAATGAGAAATGCCTTGTATACCTTGACGACATCATAGTTTATTCCACATCATTGGTAGAACACATAGAAAGATTGAAAGAAGTATTCGAAAGACTTAGACAAGCACATTTTAAAGTACAATTTGACAAAAGTGAATTTTTACAAAAAGAAGTATCATTTTTAGGACATGTAATAACACCCCAAGGAGTAATGCCAAATCCAGACAAAATAAATGCAGTTCTAAATTACCCATTACCAAAAACAAACAAAGAAATTAAAGGATTTCTAGGACTTAGTGGTTACTACCGCAAATTCATTAAAGGTTACGCTCAGATAACCAAACCCTGACAAATTGCTTAAAAAGGGAAACAAAATTGAACACACCCGGAATTCATTAAAGCCGTAGACAAAATTAAAACATATTAACAAATCACCCTGTATTAGAATACCCAGACTTTACAAAACCATTTATACTGACGACAGACGCATCGAATGTAGCATTAGGCGCAGTATTGAGCCAAGGAAAAGTAGGTAGCGATAAACCTATCAGCTACGCATCCAGAACCCTAAATGAAACCGAACAAAAATATAGTACCATAGAAAAAGAATTATTAGCCATAATTTGGGCAACAAAATATTTTAGACCTTATTTATACGGAAGAAAATTTTACATATACACTGATCATAGACCACTAGTATGGCTATGCAAACTGAAAGAACCAAATTCAAAATTACAGATATGGAGAATCAGACTCGAAGAGTATGATTACGAAATTATATATAAAAAAGGAATTTATAACAACAACGCAGACGCTTTAAGCAGAATTCAACTCAATGCATTAGAAACGGAATCCATTATAGGAAACGTAGACGAAGAAGAAATAAGGGAAGATCCAGACGAGATCGACACAATACATTCGACACAAAACGAAGAACCGAAAAACGCGATTAAAATTTTAAACGAAGCAATCGATATGAAACCCAACCAATTTATAATAACCGAAGTTTTAAATAACCCCAATCCAGTAAAATATACAAAAATAGATAACAAAAAGATATACCAAATTCAAATAACTAAAGATGATAATGAGGAACAAATAATTAAAATTTTAAAAGAATACACCCCCGAGAAAAAACGATTTTATTTTTATTTCAACACCGAACATTTATACCAAAGATTTTCAGAATTATACATTAAACAATTCAATAACTCTGGACCTGAACTCATCAGATGTACTAGAAAACTAATAACACTAGACGACCCTGACGAAATAAACGATGTAATTAGAAATCAACACGAAGGAAAAACCAACCATCGTGGAATTAACGAAACAATAAAACAACTCATAAGACGTTATTATTATTATAAAGACATGAAGGACTTGACCACAGATTTTATTAACCAATGCGAACTATGTGACAAAGCGAAATACGATAGGAAACCCCCAAAGATACCCTTAATGTTAACCAAAACACCCGACAAACCATTTCAAAAACTTCATGCCGATACTCTAGTAGTAGAAGCGCAAAACTATCTAACAATTATAGACGCATTTACAAAAATAGGCCAAGCAATACCAATCACATCCAAAAATAGCATTGACGTGACCCAAGGATTTTTACAATACTTCACATTTTACGGAACACCCGAATCAATAACTTTAGACAATGGTAGCGAATTTAAAAACGAGACAATACAAAACACTTTAGAACTTCACAAAATAAACATTCATTTCATAACGGAAAACCACCCCGAATCAAACGGACTAATTGAACGATTACATTTAACCTTGTTAGAACAAATTCGATTATTAAGAATAAACTATAAAAAGGAACATATAACCAATTTAATGTCATACGCACTAATCGCCTATAATAACACTATTCACTCATCAACAAATTTTACACCCTTAGAATTAACCTTAGGGCATTCAGATTCACGAAATCCCTATGACATACACTACAATAAAGAAGTATATCAACAATATGCGAAAGATCACAAACAAAAATTAAAAATAACTTATGACAAGGTAAAAGATAAATTAGAAAACGATAAAGAACGTATCACCACAACCCGAAACAAAAATACCGACTCAAATAAATTTTCAATAGGACAAACCGTATATGAGAAAAACTTTCAAAGCAAGCGACATAAAACAGCACCCAGAAATTTAGGACCATTTAAGATTAAGAAAATATCAGATAAAAACATAGCAGTAGTAGACAACGGTAAAATAACGAAATACATTCATTTAAAAAACCTAAGACACCCTGTAATTTCAGATGGACAGTCATCACCCTTACCGTCAACCTCCACCCAGGTAGAACGGACAACCAAGTAATAAAATATAACATATAAAAACAACCCCGGTATACTACCAATAAACTAGGCAGTATACAAAATACAATATTTACTCAAATAATATCCAACCTTACTTTAACGCAACAAATTTTAGCAACATTAAGAATAACGAAATAATATTTTTTAGAAATCTAGATAGTAGAAAGTAACAATTATCATTATTATCATTTATTTACAAAGGTTACTAGCACATACCAAGTAATCATACCCAAAACCAAATTCCTATCCCTAAATGAACTGAGATATGGTTATACAAACGAAAAATGTACTGAAGTAACATCAAACCAATATTTATGTCAATCGATGACGACAACAACCATTAAGGAAGACAGCCCTTGTGAAGTACAACTATTAAAATTCTCAAATCATTACGAAAACTGTGAAACCAAACAAGTGCAAATAACTAACATGAAAATTCAGAAAGTTACAGATAACAAATGGATAGCAATTTTCCCAACAGAAGTAATAGCAACCATCCACTGCAACCAAGATGAAAATAACCAAGCATTAATCGGAAGCAAACTAATTACCCTCAAAGAAGACTGTTATGTGAAATTGAAAGACGAAGTAATCAGAGTTTATCAAGATCCCATAGCAACAAAGAAACTTGCAAACCTACCGGAACTACAGTTCAAAATACAACAAGAAGACGAAGAAATAATTAAGAAACCTATGAAGCTAGAGCATCTAGACTTAGACGATCTCAACCACGCCGTGAAATTAGTGGAAAGTTATAAAGAACAATTAAGTGAACTCAAAACGCCAAAGTTACATTATAATAATATAAGTGTTTGGACAATTGTATTGATCATTTTAATAATTTTTGTAATCATGTATGTATTATACAAAATGTACCTTAGATATAAGAATGAAGGAAACAGTTCTAGATTTAAGGAAACAAAGAAAAATAAAGAAACGACAAGTATACCTTTAGAAATAATGAATTTTAAATGAAATTGAATTATGTATTTTATGTATTTAAAAATTAAGAAAAACCTTAATTTTTCATTTACGGTGGGAAGAGTTATGTATCCCCCAATTACCTATATATATTGATATATTGAATCTAATAGGAATTATTAGAAATTATTAAGTAAAAGTATAAGTTCAATGCAACATTGTAACACAAAGATAACCCAGAGAGGTTATCGACAGTTCATGTGAACGGACATGCAACTTTGCATCCGTGAGGGCAGTGATACTGCAGGTGGCAGGTCACAGGCGGTCAACAGACCGCAATTACTTAGAATTAAGTTGTTACATTGTAATAAAGTGTACAATTAAAGAGAAACGCAGACATGAGATCTGCAAGTTCTCACAGCCGTGTGAGGGGCAGGTTATTATAAAAGGCCCGGAAGCTCAATGCCCGGCAGTCAGTCTTCGAACTCCATACTTCGTTGTTCAAGCTACTCACTAGTACAATAATTAATTTTTAGTATTATGTACAAGTTATCTAAATTTTAAACTAATAAACTTTTTGTTAAAGTATCAATGTGTTTTTAAAAAACCAGCTCCAAAGGCCCGAACTTTAACTCGCTTACTTCTAAATACGCGTGCTTCTACTGAAAAATATTGTTGTTTGCATTACTTAAATTACTAAAGCTCCATATACCGGGTGTTAAATCTTTGTTATTCACCTAATGCATGAATTACCTATTTCTATGCTAACTATGCGTCCTGTTGTTATAAGATGTGCTTATTTGCGTCGCTTAAAACTAATTATACTCTATATACAGGGTGTTAAATGCTTACTATTTACAAACTATCCCAATTATTCAATTTTCTACTAAATAAATGCAGTTTTCTGCTTCCTATTATAATTTATGGTTCCTGCACAACCTTTGCTATAAAATACACCCTTAAACAACCCCTTAACAGCAATATATATATATATATATATATATATATATATATATATAGCCGTGTAACTTCCCTCTGGTCCGGTAGCTTCGCAAATTTATTAATTTACAAAATCGAAAATTTCACAAAAAGGAAAATTTTCAAAAATAAAAAAATTTCTTACCCAGATTCAGCTTCCATCAACTTTGATTTCTTCAACTGCTCCCTAGCTAGCTCAGATAGGCCTCCTCTTGGATACCTAGATTTACTATTATACTCTTTACCGTTCACGCACACTCTCAATAAAACCACAAAATAATACAACAATCAAACAATATTTATTTACCACTATTTACAAATAATAATTCAAGATTATGTACATTTCGGTGCTCAAGCTACACCTCAATAAATGATATCTTTGTAAAGTCCTTGTTTTTAAATTGAAATATCAAACACATTTAATGTAACAGGAGTAAATGGGCCCTAAATAATACTTTATTAATATTTTTTCTAATTATTACACTCTGGAGTATGGTGAGCTCATGATAACCCAGTTTATGAATGTATGCTGTCTACTTAGCATACTCTTACTACAAACACCAAAAACCCATGTACTCTTAACAATAAAAATTAAATTCATGAGGAACGTTAATAAGCTTTACGTACAGCTTTAGATTTATATTCAACTACCATAATAAAAGTTAGTTATACGTATTCTTTTCAATACGCAAAATAACAAAGAAAAATACCATCAAAGTGCACTCTCACACATCACAAATAATTTCCACAGTTTATAAAAAAACAGCAAATTCTAATGCGAGTTATGTAATCCCCCATTTATTATATATATAAAAACTAATAATTAAGAAGTTATTAGAAATATTAGAAAATGCGCTAAGTGATGTGCAACAATGTCATGAAGGACAATTTATTTCAGTTCATGGGAACGGAAGCGCTACTTTATAGCACAGAGATAAGTGACACTGCAGATGTCAGGTCACAGGTGGTCACAGACAATCACGTACCGAGATTACGAAGAAGTAAGCTCGCAACAAAGTAGTTATGAATAGCTTTAAGATTACAACAATGTATTATTAATAAGAGTCAATGAAAGCAAACATTAGATCTGCAAGTTCCCACAGAAATGTGAGGGGGTAGGGATGTTATAAAAGGCCCGGGAGCTCCACTTACAGGCAGTTAATCTATCGTTCAGCTTTAGCATTGCAGTTCGTTAGATAACTCACCTTGTACAATTAGTAATTAATTTCGACTTAGAATAATAATTCAAGATTGTCAAAATTCAATGTTCAATTCTGTTTAAAACAAATAAATGTGTTAAGAAGTTCAAGAAGTCTTTTTAAAAAGGACCGCTCGCAGCCACGAACCTTAACTTGCGTTACCTGGAAAAACTTGAAGATTCCATCTCTGTTGACGATGTATTGTTCCTGAACCCTCGGCCTAGTAGTAATGCGCTGCTTGCCGCCTTCAGCGAGTGTCTGTATATATATATATATATATATATATATATATATATATATATATATATATATATACAGACACTCGGGTTATCGTGAACTTAGGCTAGGTTTTTTTTATTGAAAGTTTTTTCAAGGAAAGTGAATAAAAATCTGGGCATGTATGTATTAACAATGATTAAATAATAATTAGTGCTTACCTTAGATATTATAAATTAATCCAAAATACCGAAAGTTTCCCGGTAACTTGATAGAACTAAATACTGATCCTTATAGCAGAAAAACTAACCACACGACAAATTTGTTAAGAATAGTTAAAAATAATTCATTTAACACAAGTTATTTGGATATTTTTTAAATCACTTAACACTAAAAACTGTTTAAGATTTACTAGAATGTATTTATAACCCGAAAATGCAAATTAATTTAGACCATGTAATGGCGTATCGGTCACATTTAATATCATGTTTACAGTGTTGCCAACCATGGAAGTGGTTACATTCAATCTACCGGTACTATTTTCAAATGTAAGAGATTCTTTTAGTTACAAAATAATTCATCGAAATGTTTTGAGATTTAAACTTACAATTTGTATGTTTTCTAATTAGATATTAGATACAAGACAGACATGAAATTACTGGGTAATGTAAACTGAGAAGATCAATTTAAACGTGAAAAAGTCAACTCTTTTTATAAACACTCAAACTTATAAAGGGCTCTCATTATTGGGCGCCACTGTAACATTAATTTTTACCACATAATATACTGTAATAAATAATATAAAATATACTCAAATATACACGGGATTAAAATTCCCTGGTTCGTCAAATGCTTTTCAAATTTTAAAGCTAACACTTACCTCGTGGTTGTCCTAATACCGGTGCGTCTTTAATTTCGAAGTGGGGTTCAGATGTCCGCTTATTTTGTTGGCGGTATCTCTCCTATCGACGGTATTTTGTATATCGGTAGATGAATCCACCGACTGTCGGAACTTCTACCAAATCACGTCTACACTCGAGGAAGGCTAGTAGTAAAATCGGCTTGTTTCGACATATCGGCTCCCATAAACCAACGCCCTCCCATCCACCCTCCAAGATAGGTTAATGTTCTCTCACGTTAAGCATGAGAAATGCAATCTTGCGGTTTCCCATACCACAAATCAGAAGTCAATGTACGGACTTACGTGAGAACTAAAGCTTTGTATGGTTTTCATGTAACGTCTATATTTAACTAAAAAATACTGGAGGGTTCCCCGCGCGGAGTTCAAAAATCCTCTGAACCTAAATAATACAATAAAAGATGGAAGTTTTTTTAAAAAGCTCAACAAACTACAAAAACAACAAACATTGAAACAAGGAAAACATTGGTGAAAGCATATGTGTGGAGCACGGCACTGTACGGCTGTGAAACATGCACAGTAGGTGAAGCGAGCAAGAAAAAGATAGAAGCCTTTGAAATGTAGTGCTACAGACGTATGATGAAGACCAAGTTAAGAACAAAGAGATTCTAAAAAGGAGAAGAAATAAATATGTGAAAAACAATAAAAAATATATGAGTTAGGACACACATTAAGGCATGAGGGAATAGTGCGGAATATATTAGAAGCAGAGGTAGGTAAAATGAGATTAGAGGCAGACCTAGATTATACTATTGTACACAGATAGTGAAAGATGTACGCCGTGGGAATTTCAGGAAAATGTGTAGGTTAGTTAGCTCATAATAGAAATCAATGAAGGTTCACGTCTAACCAGTTCCAGGACTGAAAACCTAATGTTGGAAAAAAGGAATTGTGCTTATTGTAAACAACTACAGCTATTAGTTTTGAAATATTCTCAACAAATGTTGATTGTGCGAAAGGAGTAGTTTAGGGTACATTTTTAGAAAACAATAGAAGGGGAAAAGTCAAAAAGATATAAAAAAAAGGATTAGCACAAGACCGTGCTGCGTTTAACAAGAAAAAGCAACTACTATGTTCAAAGATAACTAACATAGAAACAAGGAAAAGACTGCTGAAAGCATATGTCTAGCGCACAACACTGTACGGCTGTGAAACTTGGACAGTAGTAAAAGCAGACAAGAAAAAGATAAAAAGTCTTTAAAATGTGGTGCTACAGAGGTATGATAAAGATGTCATGAGACAAAGTTAAGAACAAAGAGGTTCTAGGAATAACAGGGAAAGAAGGCTATCTGTGGAAAACAATAAAACAAACGAGACAGAATGATAGGACACGTTGTAAGGCATGAGGGAATAGTGGGAGGTATAAAACAGAGAAAGAAGAAAATGATATGTAGGATAGGATAGACCTAGATTAGATTACAGTACACGAATAGTGAAAGATGTAGGGCTGTGGGAATTTCGGGGAAATGCGTAGGTTAGCTCAAAATATGAAACGATGGAGGTGCGCGTCTAACGAGTCCCAGGACTGAAGACTTAATGACGATGATGGTTTTGAACATCTGTGTATAGATAACGTTGGAAGTTTAAAGCTGTGTTTATGACATTTTCTACTTGAAATGACCTTAGGAATGTACTCTTTGTGTTTGTACCATGCGGAATGCAACAGAAGGCTGCCAAGTTGGCATGACATTTTTTAAATTTTAAAAAAATAATGATAGTTCTAGTAGCACTTTTTGTAGTTCTAGAGTTCCTGATGGAAAATAAAAAGAGTTCTGCATTTTTAATACCAAAAAATAGCAAATGAAAACTTGTCGTGCTAACTTCGCGAATCTAGCACGACACTTCCTCCTCTAATATATAAGAAACCGATAAATATAACAACTTATAGCAAGAGTTCCCGTTAGTTCTAATCGAGTTCTATCTCTCTATGTAATTAAAATAAAAAATTGCAATAATCAGGTTATTTTTATAAACAACGTATATTGTAACCAGCACGACACTCTGAGAAAAAGTGTCGTGCTGATCATTTCTAGCGCATCTTTCGATATCTCTCGACAGTTCTACATGAGTTCTAACAACTACGATCACTTTTAGCCTGAGTTCCAGTAGCTAACCATTTTTAATTAATTCTTTAGTTTTCGGTCTAGCACGACACTCGGAAAAAAGTGTCGTGCTGATCATTTCTAGCGCATTTTTTGATATATATCGACAGTTCTAAATGAGTTCTAACAACTAAGATCACTTTTAGCTTGAGTTCCAGTGGCTAACCATTTTTAAATAATTCCTTAATTTTTGGTCTAGCACGATACTCGGAAAAAAAGTGTCGTGCTGATCATTTCTAGCGCATTTTTTGATATATATCGACAGTTCTAAATGAGTTCTAACAACTAAGATCACTTTTAGCTTGAGTTCCAGTGGCTAACCATTTTTAAATAATTCCTTAATTTTTGGTCTAGCACGATACTCGGAAAAAAAGTGTCGTGCTGATCATTTCTAGCGCATTTTTTGATATATAAGGTTATCATAAAGTAAGGGATATATTTTAAATTATGATAACTTTTTAACAAATTAAGTTAATAACAAGAAATAAATGAAATCTAATTGCTTATGAAATGGGATTTAGTATGCCCAAAACAGGTTACGGCAATTGCTCAATATGACCTCCATTTTGTTGTTGTAAGATCACCATCCTTACCTCCAAATTGTACACAGCATTTCGTAACATTTTTGGTTGATGTACACGCGCGGGGGGTCTTATAAATTTATAAATCGACTTACCTCCGCGGTGTTTTGTTTTTCTATGCTGCAGTTCCTATTCTTTCAACCAAGTGGACTGTATGCGAATTGAGTCTATGTTACGTAACACTTGCACTATGTTTTTTAGGGTTTAACAACGAAAGTCTGGGGCACTTGACTAACTTACGGTACACTGAACGAAGAAACCGACGACCGTTCTGCTTCAATATCCATAAGCAAGTGTTTGTTCACTACTCTGTCCACTTATTCACACATGCCCAACGAATTTTTATGGCAGGATATAAGGGAACAAGGGATGACAGTTTTACTATTAGATTTACGACTACAAAATTTACGACTTAAAATTAAACACGCAAACGTGCGACAAAGAGACCGAACATCCCGCCCACCAAAATAAGTATGAACTAACTTATTTTATATTTAAAACTAATTAGAGCTATTAACTAAGAAACCTAACCGACAAACTTATATAAGTGAATATAGTGTACATACCATTAAATATCAAGTAACTGGCAGTAAACATAGTTTCACTAGAGGGCGTTTAACTAACCCTTGGGATGTCTTGACTGTAGCTACCCGAACGATACCGTCTCTACCAGGGTGAACATCTACGACCCTTCCTAAACGCCACTGTAGAGGGGGGTTATTTTCTTCCTTTAAGAGGACAAGCGAATCAATAGGTAGAGTAGCGGAATTCTTCAACCACTTACCTTTCTGCTGCAACGTGTGCAGGTATTCAGCACTCCATTTCTTCCAAAACCCTTGTTGCATTTGCTGCAACAATTGCCAGCGATTCAAACGAGAGGGGTTTATGGACAACAAATCTGGATCTGGTAACACCGAAACTGGTTCAACATTAAGAAAATGACCCGGGGTCAAATACGAGAAATCATGCGGTTCGCAACTCAGTGCGCATAGTGGACGTGAGTTGAGAATCGCTTCGATTTGAATCAATACCGTCGAGAATTCTTCAAACGACAAAATTTGTTCACCGATAATTCTTTTCAAATGGGATTTTACCGATTTAATCCCGGCCTCCCACAACCCACCAAAATGAGGAGCAGCAGGAGGATTAAACACAAATTCGATTCCCTCAACGCCTGACGAATGGCGCATCAATTGAGAGATCTCACGACAGGCCCCAACAAAATTAGTACCATTATCACAATGGATTTGAATACATTTGCCTCTTCATGCAATAAATCGACGTAAAGCACCCAAGAAAGGGTCTGTCGACAAGTTAGACACTAGTTCCAAATGGATGGCTTTAGAGCTGAAACAAATAAATAAGCAAATGTACGCTTTCAATGATTTTGCACCACGACATCGATTCATCGTGACAGAGAAAGGTCCACCAAAGTCGACTCCCGTATGTAAAAACGCCTTACCTGGAGTTAACCTAGAAGCTGGTAAATCCCCATAGGGGCATAAAACCACAGGGTTTACACGAAAACAGCGAATGCAGGATTTCAGACATTGCCGAATAGCCCTCTTGGCGCACAAGATCCAATAATTTTGAGTTAGTAAAATTGAGTTGTTCGATTTCCAGGATGTAAATGTCTTTCATGACAATCTAATATAATAAGTTCAGTCAACCGATGCGACCGAGGAAGCAAAATTGGAAATTTTGCATCATGCGACAACTCTGAGTTACGTAGGCGACCGCCCACCCTCAACAAATCATGATTATCTAGAAACGGACTAAGGCTACGAAGTTGTTTACTAACAAGTTTTCCAGTTTTAATATTTGCAATGTCTTGAGCAAAAACATTTGTTTGAACTCTTTTAATCAATAACTGTATAGCCTCTTGCTGTTGAGCTAGAGACAAACTATCAGCATATTTTGAACGCAAATCTGGACATTGAACATTACGAATGAAATGACGAATACATGTAATAATCCTACAAATTTTCTGCAGTTTTGAAAATTTATCCAACAACAAATCTAAGAAATTCTCAGACATAACGACTGTTAACGACAGAGTACGATATTCGACGTCCATCTGAGATGAGTCGATAAGTTTTGGCAGCGATGTTACTGGCCATTCTTCATTACGACGCACTAACCAAGAAGGTCCTGTCCACCATAATGGATGATGAACCAACTCTGAAGCCAAAAGTCCACGTGAGGCACAATCCGCAGGGTTATCCTGGGACTTAACATGAAACCACGAAGATGGAGGAATACGTTCTTGAATATGCGAAATACGATTGCTAACGAATGTCTTCCACTTATGCGAGGAAGACCGAATCAAGACAAAACAACAGTAGAATCTGACCACGCGAAAATATTACTAAATGATAAAATATCTGTATAAGTATTTTGACAAAATCTACTAAATCTGCCAAGAGTACGGCAGCACACAATTCGAGACAGGGCAATGAAACGCGATTAGTAGGAGCAACCTTCGATTTTGCGCATACTAATGAAATGGTAATATTACCTTCTAGATCGAACGAACGGAAATAGATGACAGCTGCATACCCGGCTTCAGAAGCATCACAGAATCCATGCAACTCCACCCTTTTAAAATTATGACATACGATGCGACGCGAAATCTCAATATTCAAAACCGCTGGCAATTCACCCAAAAATGTTTCCATTTTGTATGACTTCAATGGAGGCTCTTGGTCCCACCGAGACCTAATAGCCAAAGATCTTGAACTAAACGTTTAGCGAACAGTACTACAGGTGCTATCAAACCGAGAGGATCAAAAATTTTGCGATAGCCGACAAAATATTACGCTTAGTGCAAGTGCGCTCTTCAACGTCTAAGTTGTATAAAAATGCATCTGTAAGAGCACGCCACGAAAGGCCCAAAATTTTTATTGAACCACTATCTTTATCTTGAAATGTAATTGCGTCCGAATTGGACAGGGACTCCCTCAAGTTGGACATCACTTCCGGGCAATTACTACTCCATTTTCTTAATTGAAAACCACCACTAGAGCAAATACTATTCAATTCACCAATTAATTGATTAGCAGCTTCAATCGAATTACATCCAGTGACAAAGTCATCAACATAGGTATCGCTCGCCAATACGGATGACGCGAAAGGAAAATTAATTGATTCTAACCTTGCCAATTCTTGAACAGTACGCAAGGCCAAAAAAGGCGACGACGAAACTCCATAAGTTACAGTATTTAATTTAAAGTCCATAATAGGATCTGACGGAGAAAATCTCCAGACGATACGTTGATAATCACGATGAGTATCTTTAACCAAAATCTGCCGATACATTTGTTTAATGTCAGCTGTAATTACGATAGGGTGTACACGAAAGTGCAATAACAAAACTGCAATGTCCTTTTGCAAAGCAGGGCCAATAGCCAAGCTATCATTTAACGACTTTCCAGATTGATCCTGACACGAAGCATCGAAAACCACACGCAATTTGGTGGTAGTGCTATCCCGCTTATGTACAGCATGATGGGGAATGTAATACATTTTTTCATAACCTGACGAATTTTCAGGCGATTTCACTTGAACCATGTGACCGCTTGTCAAATAATCCTCCATAAATTTTTTATAATCTGAATACAATTCAGGATTTTTTAACAAACGACGTTCTAACGACAAAAATCTTTTAATACAAATTGATCTCGTACCCACAAATGAGGGTTCCAAAATTTTAAAAGGCAAGGACACTGCAAAACGACCGTCCTTGTTACGACTATAACTTTCCACAAATTGATTTTCACATCTTTCTTCTTCAGGAGAAATGTGTTTTTTGAAGGGAATATTTTCTAATTCCCAAAATCGACGAATGTCACTGTCTAAGGGCTCAACGAAAGCACACAACGACATAATAGAACTATTCGGGGAAACGACCTTTCCCGTTAAAACCCAACCAAAGGTTGTTTTAATAGCAACTGGCTCGTTAGCGACACCCCAACGAGACTCATTCAACAAAACCTGAGCAAAGATTTCCGCTCCAAGTAGCATGTCAATTTTACCAGGAACATTCAAATTAGGATCAGCTAAGGCCAAACCTCGAGTATGCGACCATTCCTTGACCCCTATCGACGACGAAGGTAATTGATTACAAATGTTAGGTAAAATATAACAATCAATTCCATATGCTGGAGACCGTGCTCCCGAGGGCTGACTACACGATAGTGCACCAGACACCAACGACGAATTCAAGCCAAGTCCTTGAACAGTGACATTGGCTCTCCGTTTCCTTAAACCTAATTTCTGACGGCACCTTTCAGTCATAAAACTTTCCAAGGATCCGTTATCTAATATTACACGAACAGATTGCAATGTTCCTGTATAATCAAGCACCGACATCATTGCCGTAGCTAACAGCGTGGTTGTGTGTTCTAATGACGTCGAAATCAACGAGCTAGTGACAGGTTGTTCATGCACAACCGACGACGACAGATTGTCTTCACTAGGTCTACTAGTAGAAGTAAGTCTAGGCGCCGGTCTCCGAGGAGACGCTGACCTTGACGATGGGTTTGTCGGCGTGGCGACACCGATTTTCTTGTTTATCGAAGTGAAGCAACGAATTGTGCGACTGATGACATTTTCTACGACCAATCTAACGTACAATTTTTCATCGAATGTGAAGGATTTAAACATTTAATGCAAAGATTTTTAAGCTTTACCACCTCAAATCTTTCTTGAGGGGTTTTATCGAGAAACTGCTTACATCTATAAATAGGATGCACAGCTTGACAGAAACTACAATTTTTAATATCATTGGTGGTACCAACTAAAGAAGTTTTAGTCGAAGTGCTAACGAACCTTCCTTTTTCTCTTTCTTTTACGGAATCTCGAGATTTTAAGCATGTTCCTGAAGCAATGTCATTTATTTCCAACACCTTACATTGTTTTTCAATGTACGACCTTAAATCTTTGAACGAGGGAATTTCGTCATTATTTCCTAATTCGAAACGCTTTAAAATGTTTGTATCTAATTTTTTCGATAACAGATTAAACAACATGAAATCTAATAAATCTATTTCCATCTGCCTTAACGCGAATATATTTTCATCAAAACAACTAATTAATTGCCGGAGTTCCGCATGCGAGTCTGAGGAACTGACCTTAGGGCATTTTCGAGAGCATTAAAATATGTTGAAAGTAATAACCTCTTGGACTGAAAACGATTAGTAATGATTTTATAGGCTTCCACGTATGCATAATCATTTAATGGCAAGTGTTTTATCAACGCACGCGACGACTCATCTAATGTATCAACGAGATGGCAAAATTTTTCAACGGGTGACAAACTGACATTATCATGAATCAACCGCTTATAGATTGCATTGTAACTCTCGAAATCTGAAATTCGTCCGGAGAAGCGGGGAACGGAAAGATGTTTCAAGCGAATTCCACAGCTTGACGAAAAAGAATTATTCATATTTTCCAACTTTGGCTTATTTTCTACCCGATCTAATTCGCATTGTTCAGCGATAATACGAATATCTAATAGATAATCATCGATTTTCACCCTAAGAGCCGAAAATTCATCCAATTGTTCACTTTCTTCATCAAAGAAAATATCCTTGCAAAAGGATTTGAAAAGCGTTTCAATCTGTTCGACAGTTTTAATCGACGCTCTAATTAAAGCAATCGATACGTCTTCCGATTGGTTGATCTTACTGTAAATGTGATCCAACCTTTTAACTACAAATTTAGCTTCAAGAATAGCTTTATCAATTGATATAACCATATTTGATTAATGATTAATGAACGACAATAAAATTAATATAAAAACAATGCGTAACTCGAATACGCTAAATTACTAATTCATCTACGAAATTAAATTATTAATAGAAAAGTGCAACTAACTACAGTGCTTGCCCCACAAAGCTTTTAAGGTTTCAAATAAATACCAATAACCCCTTTGTTATACAAGTTGCATGAACCCGAATGGTTCCTCCAACTTGAACTGACAAATAAGGTAAAGCTTTACAATACAATAACCCCTCATAAATAGTTTACCTAAAAGGATACCGACGACGACGACCCTAATTTTTGCCACAAAAGATAAGGAATGTATTGTAAAATCTACCCTTATAACCAGATGTATTTAGCATTAAATGTGTAAGCAAGATGTTCTTTTCTGTGTAACACGTTTAACCATAATAAAAACTACAACAATTTTATAAATTTAAATTTAAATATAAGGAGTTTAAAGGATAGGAACTAATTATTTAATTAAAGATCCGGCTCGAAGGACCAATTTTGTACACGCCCGGGGGGTCTTATAAATTTATAAATCGACTTACCTCCGCGGTGTTTTGTTTTTCTATGCTGCAGTTCCTATTCTTTCAACCAAGTGGACTGTATGCGAATTGAGTTTATATGTTACGTAACACTTGCACTATGTTTTTTAGGGTTTAACAACGAAAGTCTGGGGCACTTGACTAACTTACGGTACACCGAACGAAGAAACCGACGACCGTTCTGCTTCAATATCCATAAGCAAGTGTTTGTTCACTACTCTGTCCACTTATTCACACATGCCCAACGAATTTTTATGGCAGGATATAAGGGAACAAGGGATGACAGTTTTACTATTAGATTTACGACTACAAAATTTACGACTTAAAATTAAACACGCAAACGTGCGACAAAGAGACCGAACAGTTGAATTGTACCAATTTGCTCCGTAATACTGTCTTTTAATTCTTGTAGCGTAGTTGGTCGTCTTCTAAACACTAAACTTTTTAAATAACCCCACAGCCAGTAATCCGCTGGGTTTAGATCAGGTGATCTTGGTGGCCATGAATTTACGAAATGTCTGCTTAACACGCGATCTTGAAAAACGTTGGTTAACAAATTCTTTGACTGGTCGAAAAATGTGCGGGGGTGCTCCATCCTGCATAAAAATGATGTTTTCAATTCCGTAGTGCTCGTTTTGCAGCTGTGGAATAACATAATTTTGTAACATTTGCAAGTATCGTTCACCATTTAGAGTTACAGATACGGCTTGTCCATTCTGCATTTCCTCGTAGAAATACGGACCAATAATAAAATCAGCTGTAAAACCGCACCAAACGGTGACTTTCTTGTCATGAAGACCTTTTTGAACGATTTGTTGCGGATTTTCTGCAGACCAGATTCTACAGTTTTGAGTATTGACTCCACCATTCAGAGTAAAATGTGCCTCATCTGTCCATAAAATACGGGATAACCATTCGGGTTCAATTTCCATCTGAGCCATTACTCGCAAAGAAAAATCGTACCTAGTAGCCAAATCTGCGTCCTTTAATTCAAACAGCATTTTCAGTTTATATGTTTAAAATTTTGCGTAAAATTTTCCAAACCGTGGTATACGGCATTTGCAATCGCTTGGATATCGCATTTGCACTGCTGATTGCGAGTGAATTGCTTCTGGCTATGTCTTGATTTTCATGAAGAACCTCTGCAACTTGGACATCACTAATTATGGGTCTTCCTGATCTTGGTAAGTCAGTTACAGACCCTGTTCTTTCAAATTTTTGTATCAAATTGCGGTACGCTTTCATTTGACAGGGTCCCGCTCTCAAACCCATTCTCGTGCGAAATCTTCGTAATCCAGCGGTGTAATTTCTGCCGGATTCATAATAGCACTGAACTAAACCAATTCTTGTTTGTAAATCCATGTTATTACAGTTGAGTCGTTTGAACTCAACGTTTACTTGAGTTTTAATTTCAAAATAAAACTTCAAATTGAATAATTTCGTTTTGACACTAGTGTCAACAATTGTTATGACAACGCTTTTGTTTCTCATAGATACGGTAAAATCCCATTCATTAAGCAACTAGATTTCGTTTATTTTATGTTACTAACTTAATTTATTAAAAAGTTGTAATGATTTAAAATATATCCCTTACTTTATGATAACCTAGTATATCGACAGTTCTACATGAGTTCTAACAACTAGGATCACTTTTAGCTTGAGTTCCAGTGGCTAAGCATTTTTAAACAATTCCTTAATTTTTGGTCTAGCACGATACTCGGAAAAAAAGTGTCGTGCTGATCAATTCTAGCGCATTTTTCGATATATATATCGACAGTTCTACATGAGTTCTAACAAGTAGGATCACTTTTAGCCTGAATTCCAGTGGCTAACCATTTTTAAATAATTCTTTAATTTTCGGTCTAGCACGACACTCTGAAAAAAGTGTCGTGCTGATCATTTCTAGCGCATTTTTCGATATATATCGACAGTTCTATATGAATTCTAACAACTAGGATCACTTTTAGTCTCAGTTCCAGTGGCTAACTATTTTTAAATAATTTTTTAATTTTCTATCTAGTGTAATCAAAAAAAATTTTCCTTTGCGAATATCAGATAACAAATTGCACCCTTATATTTCCAAAACCCTTACCTGATATCACAAGGTCGAGAATTTCTTATTAACAATGAAAGCCCAAGGTAAAGTTGGATAGAAAGCGGCTTGAGGAAAAGAAAAACTCTTTAGACATAAACGGCTAGTAGAGTGTTAGCTCTGGGTAGATCATGAGCTTGGGTCATGGGTTGTCAAATGAACAAAAATATAAATAATGAGCGCCACCGTATTTTTCAATACAACAACCTACAAAAATTATCTGTGCTTGTATTAGGGGAATGCGGAAACCTTATATCAACACCACTAATATAGCCACAAAACCTGAATTTCACCTTCGTAAAGCACTTACCAAAATTTCAATTACTAGATGTCTTATAGATGTTTCGACTTAACCTGTGAACAAACAAATGCACAACATGGACACCGTTTGTGTCCTTAAAAATATTTACCAAAAATAATATAATAGAATTTAAGTTCCAAAAATATACACCCAGGGTATTTGTTATCAGTAGACACAATGTCTGCTCATGAATGACCTATAAGTTTTACTTGTATTTTGAATAATAAAAGAGTTATGCAAAAATGGATTCTATTTGACTAAATTCCTTGATTTGTTTTAATATAATCTTTTTCTACTATTAATTTTATAGAACAGAAAATCAATAAGGTTTTGTATTCAAAAAAACTTAATAATCTCTAAATGGAATATTTCATAATAAATTTTCTAAAAAGTCTTCGTTCACTTAATAATTCATATTACACATTTTAATTCCCAGCCAGGTGTAGTACTACATTGACTTCACAATTTAATTTAATTATTTAGGGTCTCATAAAATAGCATTTTTCAACATATAGTTAGTTTTACTTAATATGTATAAAAAAAATTCATCACGTTGTTTAACAATCAAAGTACATGACCTCAAAATTATTAAATATATTTTTAGATTAGCGTCAAATAACGTGATATTTAAATTTGGACAGCTGAATATTTCTTTGACATCATATGTCACTAACAACTTTTTCAGTTTAGTTAACGTTATCTGTTTGTGAAATAATTATGATAAGCAAACAGCATAGCCGTGTTTAAAATTTATACAAGGTTACAAGTTTATTACGGAATTCTTTCTTTCACTAAAAAATTTTTTAAGGTACTTTAATCTAGGTAAAGCTTCAACCTTGTATTTTTCGTATTACGATTAAATAATTATAAATGTGATTAAATGCTAAATATCACTCACGTGTGGAAGCACAGTACGACCAAAAGAAATCGAACTATGACCTCAGCTGTGGGATATTCCATTAATATCTGCGTTCTGCGATGCACAAACAGGAAACACATGAATACGGACGAATTTATCGCTGGAACTATGAGAATTCTTCTGAACAAAACATTATTTAACGAATCCAATTCCTTCTTGATTACATCCTATAAAATTTAGTATTCCAAATCCCAAACTAAATTTTCTAGATATTGCTTCCGAGATATTGCACTAAGAGGAAAATATTAATAAAATTTATTTACTTGATTATACCAACTGTTTTAACGATAAGGGGGAGCTTTAAACTCCTTTGGCCTGCAGGAATCAACTGAACTGCTCTAGGTGGAACATAAAAAAATCATCACGCTAAAGCCGCTAGGAAGCACTTCAGACACGAAGATTCAATCCATTCAACCTTCTTGCGAACTGTGTTACAGGCGTCGCCGTGGATCGATGTAGTAAGCGTAAGACTACGGAACCCAAGGTCCTGGGTTCAAATCCCGACACGGCCGACTGCTTGAAAAATGGCAGGTGAGCATTTTTCACAAAAATTACGCCCTCGTTCGGATGAGAGGTTAAATGGAGGTCCCGTGTGTGAGTGTTGTCACGCACGTTAAAGATCCTTACCTTGCCTGGAACGTCAAGGGTTCGGCAAAATTCTAAATTTCCAGGCAACAAAAAACTCGCCTCCTGGCCAATGTAGTACCTTCGGGTAGAGCATTGGGAATGTAAATGAACGGACTGTGTTACAGGCCACATACCTGGATACCACCATCTTCACTTTACTACGCCGCTGATAGCAGCTTACCCGTTCAGACGCTGATAGAAAAGTGACACGAAATAACAACTCGACGAAGCTTATTGACGAAACTTAGACCTCAAGAGCAAAAGAGTCTATATGCTATTATAAATTTTATTAATTATTTTTATTGTACGGAAATTTACAAATTATATTTTTATATTATTGCGGTATTATTTTAGATTAATAAGCGAAGTGTAACTACGTAAATAAATACGTTACACTAGCACGACACTCGGATAAAGTGTCGTGCTGATCATTTCTAGCGCATTTTTCGATATATATCGACAGTTCTACATGAGTTCGAACAACTACTATCACTTATAGCCTGAGTTCTAATGGCTAACCATTTTTAAATAATTTTATAATTTTTGGTGTAGCACGACACTCGGAAAAAAGTGTCGTGCTGATCATTTCTAGCGCATTTCTCTTATGCTCCACCCCCCTTTTTATTTATTAATTTTATATATGATATGAAAATATTTACTTTATATTTCGTGCTTTATCTACGTTTGGTCGGTTTAGAAAACAAAACTGTATTAATATGCCTCGACTATTGAAACTCGCCCTCTCAGGGTATCCACCTACTTACCGTGGGTTCAGTGGTAAGTAGATGTGCAATACACCAACCAAACAGCACTACCTTTATTTTTGTACCAGTAATCTTTTACCTGCATATGCCAAAATTTTATAACAGATCCACGTAGCCTTGTGCCAAATAAATTAATATTACCAATTTTGACTTTGACGTTCAAAACACACAGTACTCACCTGTTCTACACGTCGCTGTCGGCCTCTATGAAAACTGGCTCAAAAATCTCACTCGCCGTATGCATCTTTACAATGCGTGGCACTATCACTACGAATAATCTGCGGTCCAGACTCCAGGTTTCTTTAAATTAATTTTGATATCCCCCAAATCTAAAATAAATATGACCAAATTTAGAATTTTGACTATTTTGTAATTTTACTTCCCCTGCGCTAATTTTCCTAAGGTTGTGTCTTCGTTACTCGTACTAATCCTCCTGCTACTCCAATGCTTTCTTTTAATTTCCACTCCATACCATTCTATCCATAATACTATATCCAAATCAATTCCAGTAGTTTCGCCTTCAATCTCATAAATCCTATTCAATACCTTTCTGCCTTTATCCTACTCGTTCCAATATCCAACTATTTATTCCGCCTGTTACAATCTCGCTCTATTACACTCTTATCACTTTTCACTCGTCGTTACTATTTATTATTTATTCCTCTCGCTTGTCTGTACTCTTCTTTATATCAATCAAACTCTTAAACTTTTCAAATTCATTTATTTATACTTTATAATATTCAAAATTTAGCGCAGTATACAAAAAAAAGTCTTACTACCAAAATGTTTATAAATCGAATCTTATTTATCTTTTCCTAGGTGATTATAATAATTAAAATATGCCTACTCTTTAATACATTTTATACATTTTCCATCCAATAAAATCGTCCCAACAAGTCTGTGTCACTAATACCTTATAATCGTTCTTTTACACTTTCCTATTTTATATCTAAATGTTCAATCCTTGGTCCCTAATACTGCGTCACCCTTCAATCATATTTGACAATACTTTTCACTTATAATTTGGATATTACAGGTTTGTCCAAAAGTTGATTCTACTAAAATAAGTGCCGAAATGTTTCACATATAAACCTGGATCTGTGTGGTGAATAGTGGAATTTCTACAGACGCATCCGGTTTTTCGATCAGCAAATGTACATTCTATGGCTTATTAATATACAACTCAGTGTAAATCCTTGAATACTGTGCTTTATCACGTCATCAAGTCATTGTTTTACGTCTTGGCACTTATACTTTGACTAATATACTTCAAATACTTTAACATTTGTAAAGTACGGCAAACATAAAATTTTCAGTTACGGGATCTGATATTTGGCTTTATTTGGCATACACTACCTTCAACAAAATAATCTTTATACCCTTTTAGCTCTTACTGACACTTTTATATATATTATTAATTCCTTTTTTACTACTTTCTTTCACTCCCTTACTGTCTGTGACTCACTGTCAGCCACTCTTTCTTTATTCTTTCTATATTCTTAAAATTTTTAGTTTATTTTTACCCCTTTTTGTAGCGCCTTTTTTGAAATGTGCACACCTAATGCACGCCCCGTACTTGCAACGTTTGGTTGGTTCTTTAATTAACTATTTATTTCAATGCCTCGACTATTTAAGCTCTTATATCTCAGGGTGTTCAACTACTTATAGTGAGTTCTGTTATAAGTAGATGAGCAAAGTCCAACCAACGTGCACAATCTTTTGTTTTAGTACTAAATTTTTACTTTACTTTTGAATATGCCAAAATTTTATTAAGATCAACGTTGCTTTGTGCCAAATTGAATTACTACCAAAATTATATGACTGTTTTTGACGTTTTAAGATATCTCAGTACTCACCTGGTCTATACTCCGTTCTTGGCCGCTCTAACTGCTGGCTCAAAATCCTTGTCACCGTATGCGTCTTTACACTGATGTCCTAACTGCCTGAATTTTAGTACCGCTTCCAGGTGTCGTCCTTTAATTTTGTCTGCTCCCCAATACCTGAAATTATTAACCCTAATTTAGAATTTTGAATACCCTGTGATGTAACTTCCCCTGTGCTAATTTGTGCTTTTAATCCTCCACTACCAATTGTCTCTCTTCTAAATTCCGCTCTTCGTGTTCTCAATTAATCCGTCCGCTTCTTCGTATCTTATCCAAATCTACTCGTCGTCCTAATTCAAATCGCTCGATGCCTCCACTACAAATCTATAAATCGCTATCCAAGTCCAACTTCTTTCCCTTATATATTTCCTCTCGATGTCCTGCTACAAATCTATTAATCGCTATCCAAATCCAGCTCCGTTCCTTATATATTTCCTCTCGATGTCCTGCTACCTAATATCGCTATCCAAATCCAACTTCTTTCCTATGTATAACCACTCTCAATGTCCTGCTACCTTTAAATCACTACCCAATATCGTTCCAAATCTATATAATTTTCCGTCGCTTCGCCGTTGCACAATCACTACTCTTTATACTAATTACTATCGTTGCTGTTGCTTCTTTACACTTTGTTAATCAAAATGTTAATTTGCATTTACAATCACACAAAGGAAATGATAATTTAAAGGAATATATCACCTACCTTTCACTGGTTGTAGTGGTTGATTGTATTTGCACTGCTATCAGATAATTATGGACTGTATGTATAATGTTCACTAATTGTTGCTAATTACTGATGCTCGATGCACCGAACTAAATCACGAACCAAAGCCAAGCGAGAACGAAGTTGAATTGTCGTCCACTCGTACATTACCAACCCTTTTATGTCGTTGCACTAAAGGTAGGGATAATGGAGGGTTTCTAGGTGGGAATAGTTTAAGGACTTAAATTAATTGTGATTGGCATACTACACTACAACCAAAATACTTATAAAGCCTTAACATACCGCCCACCAAAATAAGTATTAGGAACTTATTTTCTAAGTGTGTCTAAACGAGCAAAAAAAAAATATATATATATATAATCGTAAATTTAAAAGTTAACTTACCCTAATATACTAACTATAATACTAAGTTGCCTCTGAAATGGGGAGAGGGCACAATTTTACCACGGGCCTTTTAAATAGTCCCTGGAATGTTGCCACGGTAGCCACACGACAAACATTGTCCTTTCCATAATGCAACGTATGTATACGTCCCATTTTCCACTGTAATGGAGACACTTGAGTATCCTTAATCAACACCAACGTTCCCACCATTAACGAATAATTAGCAGAAAACCATTTGGTTTTCTGTTGAAGTGTGTGCAGGTACTCCAAATGCCACCGTTTCCAAAATGATTGCTGAATACGTTGAACCAGTTGCCAACGATTTAAGGAAGATAGTTTCAGATCTAAGACATTAGGGTCGGGAATGACAGACACTGGTTCTACGTTCAGAAAATGACCAGGACTTAAGAATGAAAAATCAGTGGGATCGTTACTCATTGGACATAAAGGTCTGGAGTTTAATATGGCTTCAATTTGAGCAAGAATGGTGTTAAATTCTTCGTACGAGAGAATTTGTTCGCCTACCACCTTCTTGAGATGGGACTTTACAGATTTTATCCCAGCTTCCCACATTCCCCCAAAGTGAGGAGCCGACGGAGGATTAAAAACAAAGTGAATACCTTCCGTTTCGGATGACTGCTTCATATTTTCGATTAGTTCCCGAGATGCTCCGATAAAATTTGTTCCACAGTCACTATAAATTTGCAAGCATTTACCTCTACGTGCTACAAACCGCCGTAAAGCTGCAATAAAGGCCTCTTTAGATAGGTTTGATGCCAACTCCAGATGTATCGCTTTTGTACTAAGACAAACAAATAAACAAACATAGGCTTTCAATGATTTGGCACCTCTAATACGATTCATGGTGATAGAAAAGGGTCCACCGTAGTCTACCCCAGTATGTAGAAACGCTTTACCGGCAGTAAGTCTAGCGGGGGGCAAGTCGCCCATAGGAGGACATAGCGAAATAGGTTTTGACGAAAACATCGAATACAAGAGTTTAGGCACTGTTGAATAGCCCTTTTGCAGACAGAATCCAAAAATTTTGTACTAACAAAAATGAGTAGTTCTAAGTCCAGGGTGTAAATATTTCGTATGGCAATCTCGAATAATGAGCTCTGTCACCCGGTGTGACCGAGGAAGTAGCAATGGAAATTTTGTATCATAAGATACGTCTGCATTTCGCAACCGGCCGCCCACCCTTAACAACCCATCACTGTCAAGGAAAGGACTGAGAGGTCGAAGTTGTTTATTACTAAGTTTTCCCTTTCGAATGATATCAATGTCCTGACTGAAAACTTGTTCTTGAACCCGTTTTATTAATAAATGAAGTGCATACTGTTCGGGGGAGACCAATAATTGTTCTAAGTTTCCAATATCCAAATTTGCACGAACTTTCAAGTTACGAATGAACTGACAAATATATACCAGATATCCTGCATATTTTTCGCAAATCTGAAAATTGATTTACCATCGAGTCTACGAAATGATCTGCAACGTGTATATTAAGGGATAAAGTTCTTTTTTCAATGTGCATCTGAGTGTGATCTGTAAGAGTTGGTTCCATATGAGCAGGCCAATTCTCTTTAGGTAATAGTAACCATGGTGGAGCCGTCCACCACAAAGGATGATTAACAAGCTCAGCAGCTAATAATCCTCTTGATGCACAATCAGCAGGATTATCCTGTGATTTAATATGATGCCACGATGATGGAGCCACTCGTTCTTGGATATGCGAGACACGATTGCTAATAAAGGTCTTCCAATTATACGACGAAGATCGAATCCATGCTAATGCTACTGTGGAATCTGACCACGCAAATGTATCGTCCAATACTAAATTATCTCTATACGTATTTTGCACATACTCGACCAAGTTCGACAACAACACTGCACCACACAATTCTAATCGAGGTAATGATATACGATTGGTTGGTGCGACCTTAGATTTGGCACAGACCAATGATACTTGGATGTTCCCTTTCTCATCGACACAGCGGAGATAAACTGCTGCTGCATATCCAGCTTCCGATGCATCACAAAATGCATGAATTTGTACAGTTTGATGGTTATCGCAAAGAATCCGTCGAGGAATTTCAATTTTCAATAACTCGGGTAATTGTTGAAGATACAGATTCCATTTTAAAACAATTTGTTGGGGAGGAAGTTCATCCCAGCCAATTCCTAATATCCATACAGATTGAATCAAATGTTTTGCGAAGAAGACCAATGGTGATAATAACCCCAGAGGGTCAAAGATCCTTGCAATTTCGAAACCATATTCCTTTTGGTACAAGGCCGATCAACGATATTAAGATTGTAAACAACACATCACTCAATGGTTGCCATTGCAGTCCTAAAATTTTTGAGAAGTATTGTTTACCTCTTCAAACAAAATGCTTGCTGATACCGAACGGAATCAGGTAAATGGCCAATGACACTTGGCACGTTGCTATTCCACTTTCGCAACATAAAACCACCTGATTGGCAAATTTGGTTTAATTCATACACGAGTCGTTTGCCATCCTCTATCGAATCACACCCTGTAATCAAATCATCCACGTACGTATCCGATGCTAAAATCTTGGAAGCAATAGGAAAACGTAACGATTGACTTTGCAAGTTCTTGAATTACACGCATGGCTAAAAATGGTGATGATGTGATGCCGTATGTAACAGTGTTTAGCTGATAATCGATAACAGACTCCGAGGACTTAAATCTCCAAACTATACGTTGATAGTCTCGATGGCTAGTAGAAATAAGAATCTGTCTATACATTTGCTTAATGTCCGCAGTTAAAACTACAGAATGTAAACGAAAGTGTAATAACAACTCCATGATATCTTTTGAAGAGGGGCCCTGCGAGTAAATGATCATTTAAAGACCCTCCACTGTGAGCGCTGGCTGAAGCATCAAATACGACACGAAGTTTTGTAGTTGTACTGTCTGGTTTGAACACGGCGTGATGTGGTATGTAATATACCGGCGATAATGTAGACGATCGAGTTGAATCCGATACAATACGAGACATGTGACCACTATCGATATAATTCTGCATAAATTCTCTGTACGAATTATACAGTTGAGGATTTATTTCCAAACGGCGTTCTAGTGAAAGAAATCTTCGAAGTGCTATTTCCGAGAGCCAGCAAATAGCGGTTCAGGACCATTGAAAGGTAACAAAACAATAAAACGACCGGTGTCATCCTGCTTGTGAGTGTCCACAAAATGCCTTTCACAAATTTCCGCATGAGGAGATAATTTGTTAGAATCTGGAATATTTTCCAGTTCCCAAAATCGAGTAATGTTAGCATCTTCTACAAGTGCAGCTAATGATATACGAGATGTAACAGAAGAAAGAACCTTCCTGTTAATATCCACCCAAAGGTAGTGTGAATTGCCACGGGTTCTTCTAGTGACCCAATGCGAGTTGCGTTTAATAAAACACGCGCGAACAAATCTGCACCTAACAATAAATCGATATGGCTAGGTTTGTCGAAGTCCGAATCTGCTAAATCTAATCCAACTATGTGAGGCCAACTATTTGGTGAGATCCTTGATGAAGGAAGGGTTCCACAAATGTCTGGTAAAACAAAACAATCAATGCTGTACTCTGGAACAGTTTTACCTTGAGGACTAATTTTACACGATACTTGACCATACGCATGGGAAGCAGATAGACCTAAGCCTTCAACCTTCATTGAAATATTCGATTTTCTTAAACCTAAGCGTCGACAACACTTATTACCAAACCCATCTGTAATTGAAATTCTTGCGGTGCCTAATAACGTCATTGTGTTGGACGATCTAGATGATAATAACGTACTTGTAGTAGTGTTGCAGGTGGGTTCGGGAGGTTGATCTGTTGCCTGAGTTATTGCAGGTTTCTGTGCAACTGTAGGGTTTTCAAAGTGCAATAAAGTATGATGACCCCTTGCACACTTTTTACAAACAAGTTTGGAAGAGCAGCGTGTAACCATATGAGAGTTGCGAAGACAATTAATGCATAAGTGTTTGTCTTTAACAAAGTTATAACGGTCTTGTGGCGATTTATTCAGAAACATTTCACATTGGTATAAGTTATGAGTACCACTGCAAAGACTGCATTTCTGAGCGAATGAAGTTGTTACGAATGACTTTCGAACTTGGGGTTTTGAATATTCAAAGGAACGTTTAGAAGGTACACTAGATGATATGGTTTGTTTAACGGACGTATTAAATTTGGACGGTGTATCGGAAACAACCATATTGCTAATTTCTAATGCCTTGCAATGTTTTTCTAGAAATAATTTTAATTGATCATAAGATGGAATGTCTGATGTATTTTCTAATTCAAATGTTTTCAACAGATTTGTATCTACCTTTTTTGATAACAAATTAAACAATACGAAGTCGAGCAAATCAATCTTAGTTTGACGTAAGCTTGATAGATTTTCCGTAAAACAATTAAGCAATTCTCTTAAATCTGTATGTGAATTAAATTTTGCTTTTGGTGACGATTCTAAAGCATTCCAATGCGTGTTTGCAATTAAACGTTTTGAATTAAACCTCTCCACAATAATTGAATAAGCTAGCATATAATTATTATTCGAAATTTGCAAATGTCTAATGAGTTCTCTAGACTTAAAATCCAACGCATCAATTAAAAATAGAACTTTTCGATCGGTAGCAATTGATTATTTTCATGAACTAAATTATTAAAAATTGAATAAACTCTTGAAATGTTCTATTTTTCCAGAAAATTTTTCATTTCTATCCGAGGGAGACGAATATTAGTACATGAGCCGATGCTAGTAATATTTTCAGTCAAGCATTTTTCAGCAGTGGATATATTATCAAACTGAGCTTTAATAATTTTAATGTTTAACAAAGACCTATCTATTTCAATTCTTAGTGTTGTAATTGCATTTAATAATTCAGAGTTGTCCTCATCCAATATGCACGTTTTATAAGCAGTATCTACATCGTTTTTGATATCAAAGGCGCTTTCAGCCATAATATTAACAGAAATACAATTGCCTTTAATATGCTCCAATTTATCTATCGCACCAGATATATCAGATAATCTATCGAGTGCGGCCTTTAAATCCACTATCAACCTATCCGATGAAATATGTGCCATCCTAACGAACAAGGTTACTAATATCGATTTTATATTGATTTCAGCTACAAAAATGAAGGGTTTGTTCACCTAATAATAGGATATACCAAGGGTAATGTTGAACTACCTGTTAAAGAATTTTTACTACAACGTGCCTAACGGGAGCTTGCAAGTTTCAATATGACAAAGAGCAAAGGGTTTTATTCTACCCGGTTTTACGAATACCTGAATTCTATAGCGAACTTGAATTACAAGTTTAAAATAACTGTATTGCTTAAACACTTTTCTGACTACAAATTCTTACGTTAACTATCCCTAAAATTTACAAAGATTTGTCATTTTAAGGCTTTATAAGATTCTGTATCAGTACAAAATTTCAAATTTAATGCGAGATTGCATCTACTATAAGTTAGTTTACACAATTGACTATGAAACTGGTGGTATGACTACACTTTTCTTCTAAATGCGGTCAACCCCTAATTTAAGCGAAGAGCAATTAACAATGTAGTTAAATTGAATGCCAAAATGCCAATAATAAACCAATTAATAAGCAAAATATCCGGCTCGAAGGACCAAAATGTTAATCAAAATGTTAATTTGCATTTACAATCACACAAAGGAAATGATAATTTAAAGGAATATATCACCTACCTTTCACTGGTTGTAGTGGTTGATTGTACTTGCACTGCTATCAGATAATTATGGACTGTATGTATAATGTTCACTAATTGTTGCTAATTACTGATGCTCGATGCACCGAACTAAATCACGAACCAAAGCCAAGCGAGAACGAAGTTGAATTGTCGTCCACTCGTACATTACCAACCCTTTTATGTCGTTGCACTAAAGGTAGGGATAATGGAGGGTTTCTAGGTGGGAATAGTTTAAGGACTTAAATTAATTGTGATTGGCATACTACACTACAACCAAAATACTTATAAAGCCTTAACACACTTCTTTACTGAATCAAAACTCTTTTAAAAACAAATACTTTTATTAACTTCTTTTGAAAATTGTAATACAAATTAGCACAGTTTGAAAAACACGTCTTTTTACAAATAAATTTCGGAATGATCTCCCATTGTTTACTTTCCAAGGCGACCATTTTAACTATTTTCCTACTACACTTTAAAGTACATAACTAAATCGTCCAATAACATCCTAACATTTCGTTTGTGTCGCACATACCATAGTTCATGTCCTTTTACACTTTCATTTCACATATAATTCTAGTATTTGTCCTAAATATTTACATTTCACCAATCACATTTGACGTTGTTATAACTAATAATTTTGAGCTTACAAATATTGTCCAAAAGTTGATTCTATTTAAAATGAAAAACCAAAATAAATCACACTTGACCCTGGATGCGTGGTTGATAATAAACATCCATAGACGCATCCGGTTTCTGGACGGCAAATGTACTTCAATGGCCTTTAAAATTCAAACTCGGTATAAACCCTTGAGCACTGTACGGTGTGTCCCAAATTGGATGTATTAAATGGGTAACTTAGTTGTTATTAAAGATACAATAAAACTGTGTGCGCAGTCATGTGCCAACTTTTTGAGATCAATTCAATGGTGAAATCACAAATGAGCGATCTTCTTTTGTTTTCGAGTTATAGCCAAAAATTGATATTTTTTACAATTCTATTAATTCGTATAACTCGTTTGGTTGCAAAAATATCCAAAAATACTGTAATAGTTTTTTATACGGTTTTTTACGTAGAATACAGTGGCGTACGCAAATATTTAATATTTATAATACTTTTGAGGTTATAATATAAACTTGCATTTTTTCATATGGAAACCACAATCGGTTCTCGCTTTATTTAAAAGCTCTTTTTGACAGCTTTTCAAAAATATATAGTTTAGTATAATTATTTTTTCAAATGGCCAATTTATTCCATGTTTTTCGTATAATCAAATAATTTATTGTATTGGTAATTTATAGTTGGCCGCGAAACAAAAGGTAAACACATAACAAAGGTTTATTATTGTACCACACCACTCTAAACGACAAAGTTTGAAAGCTAGAAGAATACAATATCATAACTACATATATTACAAAAATTAATATAACTAAATCTTAAATTGAAAATTATACTTTCCTATCCACATTTAAACAGTCTATAATCCATGTATGGATACACAAATACACACATACTCACACACCTCATACCCTCACAAACACAAACACACACACACACAAGCACGCGCCCACGCATGCACGCACGCATGCGCACTAACCACACACACCCTCGCCTACACACACCCTCACACATAATATATATATATATATATATATATATATATATATATATATATATAAAACACTAGAACACAGACGGGAATACTACAATAGTTTTATTTACTGATAAGTCAGAGATATTGTTCAAACTGGCCTCCATTCTCTCTTAAACAAAGTTCGCATCGTTTTATTAAAGACTTAATAGAATTTAATAAATAAACCGCCTTAACTTTACGAAATGCTGCTTCAATTGAATTCCGCAACTCTTCAATACTATGGTTCCGGGTTTTATAGATTTCCTCTTTCAAAAAATTCCACAAGAAAAAGTCCAATATCGACAAGTCAGGAGATCTAGGCGGCCACTGAACAGGTCCAAACGTACCCATCCATTTATTGAGATATTCTCTATTTAAATAATCACGAGTAATTATAGCGTTGTGCGGGGATGCACCATCTTGTTGGAACCACACTTTTTGTCTTTTTTCGAGAGGCATGTCCTCCAGTAATTCGTGCAAGTTGGTATAAAAAATTTCAATATAGCGACAAGCTGAATGATTGTTTTCAAAAATATGGTATTGAAATTTGCCACCAACAATGTAACAACAAATATACAAAGCATAACGGCTTTGTTGACGCCTCGTATATTTGATAGGTATTTTCATTCGACCAGCAAGTGCTTCATCAGACCATATGTTATTTCCAAAATTGTTAGTAGCAGAACATTTACGGGGATACCATTGACAAAATCGCCTTCTTTTTTGAAAATCGTCGGGAAACAAACTATGTATAATTTTATTTTTATAGGGTCGATATTTATTACGCTTCAATATTCTTGAAGCTGCTGATTTAGAAACACCCATTTCCCTTTCAATTTTCCTACATGATGTTCTTGGGTTTGTTTCCACACATACTATGGTTGAAACAGTAGTTTGCTCTTAATTAAAAACTGCATACTGTTTCGTTCTAGGTGTTTCAAAGCAGCCAAACTGTTGTAAATTACTATCTATCCTTTTAAACATGTTAATATTAGGTTGTTGTCTTTCAGTAACATAGTAATATTATTTGCTATTAGTTACACAATTACCTGTTAAAATAGAAAGTTTTTACTGATAGAGGAATTCTCGCAGACTCAATAAATGCAACTAGCATATCGTATTTTTCGTAATTTTCAAATTTTGCCATTTAGTAACAGACTGATGCTTCACTTACAAACTAACAATACAATTTATTGCATGTGCAATAGATATGATTGAAGCTCGTTGACGTTTGTTATACAAACAATTGTCGTTTTTTGTTTGCCTTTTGTTTCGCGGCCAACTATTTATTACCAATATAATAAATTATTTCATTATACCAAAAACATGGAATAATTCGGCCATTTGAAAAGATAATTATATTAAACTATATATTTTTGAAAAGCTGTCAAAAAGAGCTTTTAAATAAAGTGACAACCAATTGTGGTTTCTATTAAAAAAAATGCAAGTTTATATTATAACCTCAAAAGTATTATAAATATTAAATATTTGCGTACGCCACTGTATTTTACGTAAAAAACCGTATAAAAGACTTTTACAGTATTTTTGGATATTTTTGCAAACAAACGAGTTATACGAATTAATAGAATTGTGAAGAATATCAATTTTTGGCTATAACTCGAAAACAAAAGAAGATCGTTCATTTGTGATTTCACCATTGAATTGATCTCAAAAAGTTGGCACATGACTGCGCACACAGTTTTATTGTATCTTTAATAACAACTAAGTTACCCATTTAATACATCCAATTTGGGACACACTGTACATCTTACTACGTCATTTAGTCATTTTAATATTACCTTTTGGCACTTAATTTCAACTACCATTTTGAATGGTATTTTAGTATACGTAGAATACGGCAAACTTACATTTTTAAGTTTATGTGTTCAAATATGTGGATTATTTTGCTTGGCATATACTACCTTGTACTAAACAACCCTTAGAACTCTTGGTAGATCCCTTATACATTACAATATATATATATATATATATATATATATATATATTTATATATATATTATAGTGGTTAGGGCTAAATCTAGGTATAAACAAAGTAATTTCAAAACACCCTGTATAAAGGAAACAACCAGAATTTACGTGCGAAATTTATTCCAGTTAGTTCATTTTTAAGTAACAAGTATTAACATAATTTTACAAATAATGAATAATATTTAGTTAGGTTCGTAAAGAAAAAAAATGTTAGAAGCCCATGCAATTAATTTATTAATTCAATTGAACAGTTATTTACGTATAGTATGCATAAAAGCGTGTAAAAATCAATAATACCAAGGTGAAACGCGTTGCTAACAAACAAATATATCGGTTGGGTTGAAATACCATGAAAATCCAACTCATAGAAATGTTATTTAAAACGCTCGTTAAAATTAAACACCTGCAGGTTTTTAAATGTCAAGTTCCATTAATTTTTGTAGATAACAAACAAGGTTCAAAGAATATCGGGTAAACGGTCGGATGTAAACGCTAATGAGCGGTTATTTAAAGCACGTATTTTGGGGTCCACATGGAGTTGTAGAACGCGGTCAGGAATATCGATTCTACCACTCAAACAAGGTGAGAAAGCGACGTAAAATATGCATAAGCAAGGGACAGCGTTAGTACAGGCGGGATTTGTAAAACGTCAATGCATAGTCTATTGGTCGATATCGTTAGTCGCACATCAGACAAGACACGGGAATATTGAATATTAATTTTCAGAAAATATCGTAACGACGTGCTGAATTCGAGGATTTACAAATCGGTTAAACCAAAATTTTAAGAACGTGTTATTGTAAATGAAGAACTTCGTGTGAAATGCGGCCAGAGGTGGCATCGGGAATTGTATAAATACCTTTTCAAAATATAATAAAAGCCCTTAGTATTTTGAACGCTTCAGACTACGTACGAAAGTTATCACGAGCTTGTAAGTATAGAAAATTATTTTAAATTATATAGCATGGTGTTAGCCTCATAATTTGTACGCGAATTGTGCAGAGTTTAAAATTTATCGAGGCGTCATATATATTTTTTTAACAAGCTCGTGTAGTGACGTTATGTAACGTGGATCAAGTGAAATAATTATGAAAGAAGTATAATTAATTTGGATTTGGAAATTGGATACACCGTGGAGGCAGCGCAGGCAGATCAACTTAAATGGGGTTCTTCTACTAATAGCTAGAAGCGGCCTGCAGAGCAGAAAGAAGCAAATATACGGCATCGTCAACGGAGCAGAGATCTTCTAGAAATTCCAGGTAACGCTTTGAAATTGTGTTGTTATAAACTATGAAACTATGAATATTGGGTGACGTATGAGAGTGAATTTTGAAGGTATTGTGCATTGTTTTGCGTATTGAAAATAATACGTATAACTTTATTATGGTATTTAAATAGAAATCTGAAGGTGTTTATAAAGCTTATTAACGTTCCCTCAGGAAGTTAAATTTTGTAAAGAGTACATGGGTTTGATTTTTTGTTTATTGTAAGAGTATGCGAAGTATAAGGGCATACATTATTCATAATTAACTGGGTTATCATGAGCTCACCATACTCCAGAGTTTACGTAGATTTAAAATAAATTATAAAGAAAGAATGAGAAATAAGATATTATTCAGGGCCCATATACTCCGGGTACATTCTATGTGTTTGATAATTTAAATTAAAAATACAGGACATTACAAAATAGGATTTATGGAGGTGTAACTTGATCACTGAAATGTGAATAATATTGAATTTTATTTGTAAATAGTGATAAATAAAAGATTGTATGATTGTGGTATTTTGTGGTTTTATTGAGTGTGCGTGAACGATGCAAAGCATAATAGTGAATCTAGGTATCCAAGAGGAGGTCCAACTGAGCTAGCCGGAAGCAGTTGAAGAAAGCAATTCAACCGAGGAGAGGAATCAGGGTAAAAAATTAATTTTTGAAAAATTTTCGAATATATTTTGTTGGTGAGGCTTTTACCCGAGAACCACGGCAATATATATATATATATATATATATATATATATATATATATATATCGACAGTTCTACATAAGTTCTAACAACTACGATCACTTTTAGCCTGAGTACCAGTGGCTAACCATTTTTAAATAATTTTTTAATTTTTGGTCTAGCACGACACTCGGCAAAGTGTCGTGCTGATCATTTCTATCGCATTTTTCGATATAAATCGACAGTTTTATATGAATTCTAACAACTAGGATCACTTTTAGCCTCAGTTCCAGTGGCTAACTATTTTTAAATAATTTTTTAATTTTCGGTCTAGCACGACACTCGGATAAAGTGTCGTGCTGATAATTTCTAGCGCATTTTTCGATATATATCGACAGTTCTACATGAGTTCTAACAACTACGATCACTTTTAGCCTAAATTCCAGTGGCTAACCACTTTAAAATAATTTTTTAATTTTCGGCCTAGCACGTCACTCGGAAAAAAAGCGTCGTGCTGATCATTTCTATCGCATTTTTCGATATATATCGACAGTTCTATATGAGTTCTAACAACTAGGATCACTTTTAGCCTCAGTTCCAGTGGCTATCGACAGTTATACATGAGTTCTAACAACTACGATCATTTTTAGCCTGAGTTCCAGTGGCTAACTATTTTTAAATGATTTTTTAATTTTCGGTCTAGCACGACACTCGGATAAAGTGTCATGCTGATCATTTCTAGCGCATTTTTCGATATCTCTCGACAGTTGTACATGAGTTCTAACAACTACGATCACTTTTAGCCTGAGTTCCAGTGGTTAACCATTTTTAAATAATTTTTTAATTTTTGGTCAAGCACGACACTCGGAAAAAGTGTCGTGCTGATCATTTCTATCGCATTTTTCGATATATATCGACAGTTCTACATGAGTTCTAACAACTACGATTACTTTTAGCCTAAGTTCCAGTGGTCTAACCACTTTTTAAAATAATTTTTTAATTTTTGGTCAAGCACGACACTCGGAAAAAGTGTCGTGCTGATCATTTCTATCGCATTTTTCGATATATATCGACAGTTCTATATGAGTTCTAACAACTAGGATCACTTTTAGCCTCAGTTCCAGTGGTCTAACCATTTTAAATAATTTTTAATTTTTTCGGTCTAGCACGACACTCGGAAAAGTGTCGTGCTGATCATTTCTATCGCATTTTCGATATATATCGACAGTTTAATGAGTTCTAACAACTAGATCACTTTTAGCCTGCAGTTCCAGTGGCTTAACTATTTTAAATAATTTTTAATTTTCGGTCTAGCACGACACTCGGATAAAGTGTCGTGCTGATCATTTCTAGCGCATTTTCGATATATATCGACAGTTCTACATGAGTTCTAACAACTACGATCACTTTTAGCCTAGTTTCCAGTGGTCTAACCATTTTAAATAATTTTTAATTTTCGGTCTAGCACGACACTCGGAAAAAGTGTCGTGCTGATCATTTCTACGCATTTTCGATATATATCGACAGTTCTTACATGATTCTAACAACTAGGATCACTTTTAGCCTATTCAGTGGCTAACTATTTTAAATGAATTTTTAATTTTCGGTCTAGCACGACACTCGGATAAAGTGTCGTGCTGATCATTTCTAGCGCATTTTCGATATATATCGACAGTTCTATATGAGTTCTAACAACTACGATCACTTTTAGCCTGAGTTCCAGTGGCTAACTATTTTAAATAATTTTTAATTTTCGGTCTAGCACGACACTCGGATAAAGTGTCGTGCTGATCATTTCTAGCGCATTTTCGATATCTATCGACAGTTCTACATGAGTTCTAACAACTACGAAAACTTTTAGCCTGAGTTCCAGTGGTTAACCATTTTTAAATAATTTTTTAATTTTTGGTCTAGCACGACACTCGGAAAAAGTGTCGTGCTGATCATTTCTATCGCATTTTTCGATATATATCGACAGTTCTATATGAGTTCTAACAACTAGGATCACTTTTAGCCTCAGTTCCAGTGGCTACACATTTTAAATAATTATTCTAACAACTACGATCATTTGGTCTAGCACGAGTTCCATGGCTAACTAGTTTTTAGCTGATCATTTCTAATTTTCGGTTAGTACGACACTCGGATAAAGTGTCATGCTGATCATTTCTAGCGCATTTTCGATATCTATCGACAGTTGTACATGAGTTCTAACAACTACGATCATTTTAGCCTGAGTTCCAGTGGTTAACCATTTTAAATAATTTTTAATTTTGGTCTAGCACGACACTCGGAAAAAGTGTCGTGCTGATCATTTCTATCGCATTTTCGATATATATCGACAGTTCTATATGAGTTCTAACAACTAGGATCACTTTTAGCCTCAGTTCCAGTGGCTAACTCATTTTAAATAATTTTTAATTTTAGGTCTAGCACGACACTCGGATAAAGTGTCGTGCTGATCATTTCTAGCGCATTTTCGATATAATCGACAGTTCTACATGAATTCTAACAACTACGATCACTTTTAGCCTAAATTTCAGTGGCTAACCATTTTAAATAATTTTTAATTTTCGGTCTAGCACGACACTCGGAAAAAGTGTCGTGCTGATCATTTCTATCGCATTTTCGATATATATCGACAGTTCTATATGAATTCTAACAACTAGGATCACTTTTAGCCTCAATTTCAGTGGCTAACTATTTTAAATAATTTTTAATTTTCGGTCTAGCACGACACTCGGATAAAGTGTCGTGCTGATCATTTCTAGCGCATTTTCGATATATATCGACAGTTCTACATGAGTTCTAACAACTACGATCACTTTTAGCCTAGTTCCAGTGGCTAACCATTTTAAATAATTTTTAATTTTCGGTCTAGTACGACACTCGGAAAAAGTGTCGTGCTGATCATTTCTAGCGCATTTTCGATATCTATCGACAGTTCTACATGAGTTCTAACAACTACGATCACTTTTAGCCTGAGTTCCAGTGGTTAACCATTTTAAATAATTTTTAATTTTTGGTCTAGCACGACACTCGGAAAAAGTGTCGTGCTGATCATTTCTAGCGCATTTTCGATATATATCGACAGTTCTACATGAGTTCTAACAACTAGATCACTTTTAGCCTGAGTTCCAGTGGTTAACCATTTAAATAATTTTATTTGGTCAGCGACACTCGGAAAAGTGTCGTGCTGATCATTTCTATCGCATTTTCGATATTACGACAGTTTAATGAGTTCTAACAACTACGATCATTTTCAGCCTGAGTTCCAGTGGCTAACTATTTTTAAATGATTTTTTAATTTTCGGTCTAGCACGACATTCGGATAAAGTGTCGTGCTGATCATTTCTAGCGCATTTCTCGATATCTATCGACAGTTCTACATGAGTTCTAACAACTACGATCACTTTTAGCCTGAGTTCCAGTGGTTAACCATTTTTAAATAATTTTTTAATTTTTGGTCAAGCACGACACTCGGAAAAAGTGTCGTGCTGATCATTTCTATCGCATTTTTCGATATAAATCGATAGTTCTATATGAATTCTAACAACTAGGATCACTTTTAGCCTCAATTTCAGTGGCTAACTATTTTTAAATAATTTTTTAATTTTCAGTCTAGCACGACACTCGGATAAAGTGTCGTGCTGATAATTTCTAGCGCATTTTAGTTATATATCGACAGTTCTACATGAATTCTAACAACTACGAACACTTTTAGCCTAAATTTCAGTGGCTAACCACTTTTAAATAATTTTTTAATTTTCGGTCTAGCACGACACTCGGAAAAAAGCGTCGTGCTGATCATTTCTATCGCATTTTTCGATATATATCGACAGTTCTATACGAGTTCTAACAACTAGGATCACTTTTAGCCTCAGTTCCAGTGGCTAACTATTTTTAAATGATTTTTTAATTTTCGGTCTAGCACGACATTCGGATAAAGTGTCGTGCTGATCATTTCTAGCGCATTTCTCGATATCTATCGACAGTTCTACATGAGTTCTAACAACTACGATCACTTTTAGCCTGAGTTCCAGTGGTTAACCATTTTTAAATAATTTTTTATTTTTGGTTTAGTACGACACTCGGAAAAAAGTGTCGTGCTGATCATTTCTAGCGCATTTTTCGATATCTATCGACAGTTGTACATGAGTTCTAACAACTACGATCATTTTTAGCCTGAGTTCCAGTGGTTAACCATTTTTAAATAATTTTTTAATTTTTGGTCTAGCACGACACTCGGAAAAAGTGTCGTGCTGATCATTTCTATCGCATTTTTCGATATAAAGCGACAGTTCTAAATGAATTCTAACAACTAGGATCACTTTTAGCCTCAGTTCCAGTGGCTAACTATTTTTAAATAATTTTTTAATTTTCGGTCTAGCACGACACTCGGATAAAGTGTCATGCTGATCATTTCTAGCGCATTTTTCGATATATATCGACAGTTCTACATGAGTTCTAACAACTACGATCACTTTTAGCCTAAATTCCAGTGGCTAACCACTTTTAAATAATTTTTTAATTTTCGGTCTAGCACGAGTGAAAGTAATTTAGCATTAACCGGAAGTAAATTAATCACCCTTAAGGAAAATTGTTATTTAAAATTAAAAAACGAAATAATTAGAGTTTACCAAGATCCAGTACAAAGCAAGAAGTTAGCAAATCTACCCGATCTGCAAATCAAGATTACCCAAGAAGAAGATGAAGCAACCCTTCAAAAACCAATGCAATTGGAACACCTGGAATTAGACAACTTAAACCACGCCATGAAACTCATGGAAGATTACAAAGAAAAATTAAACGAGATCAAGACGCCCAAAGTGCACTATGATAACATTAGTGTATGGACAATTATATTGATTTTATTGACTATTTTATTGATCATTTATGTAATGTACAAAATATGTATTAGATTTAAGAATAATAAAGAAAACAGTTTTAGATTTAAGAAACCCAAACAAACAAATGTACCCCTAGAAAATATGAATTTTAAATGAGATTAAACGAAAATGAATTTAATTAAAAATCAAGAAAAAGGTTAAAACCCTTAATTTTTAATGTACGTTGGGAGGAGTTATAGGAACCCCCATCTATTATATATATAAAACTAATATCCGTATTAGGAAATATTAGGAAATGTTAAGACAGTGCAACAATGTCGTTGCAACATTTTATTACATTATATTATGATTTCAGTTCCCACGAGTGGAAACGCTACAAAGTAGCTCAAGGATAAGTGACACTGCAAAAGTCAGGTCACAGACGGTCGACGGATGTCACGTACCGTGATTACGCAGAATAAGCCTGCAACATTGTATTTATGAATAGCTTTTAAGATAGCAACTAAGTATTGTAAAGTGTAAGCGGACATTACGTCCGCAGGTTCCCACAGTATTGTGAGGGGGAGAAAGTTATATAAGGACTGAGAGCTCCACTCCTAGTCAGTTCATCAAACGTTCAGCTTTAACCTTGCAGTTCACTGGTAACTCACTGTACAAATTAATTAAAGTATTTCGACTTAGATGTATTATTCAAGTTTGTAAAATTCAATAATTAAATTCTGTACTAAACCAAATAAATGTGTTAAAGTTCAAAGAAGTCTTTTTAAAAAGGACCGCTCGAAGCCACGAACTCTAACTGGCGCAGCCGGTAGGATGTCAAAAGGGCACTAGCGAATCCAACTTCGAGGAACTGGTGGTCCGGGAATTTCAATTCCGATTTTGGCAGAACAAAAACTGGAGAAGAAACACGCATCGTTCAAATCCAGCCGTTGAAGGAGAAACAAGCATAGTTCAAATTCAACAAAAGAAAAAAAATTGGAGGCGATACAAGCATAGATCAAATCCAAGAAGCCAAAAGAAAAAACAGAAACAAAGAAAACAAATCAATGAAAGCAACCAAGCAACTAGTGTAAGTTCATTTTCCTAAACCAATTCAAATTTATTTTATTATTAACAAAGACAATTGATATTTGCTAGTTTATGATTTATGATTTATTTATGTATATGTTAACTATTGTTACAAATATTTTATACCATTTTTTGAAAATAATCGACTTAGCAATTGCTAGAGATTATCTTCAAGCCTTTATTGAAATTTTATTATTATTTTATTTGTATATATGAGAAATTTATGAAAACTTGAGACAACAAAAAAAAAATTCTGAGACTAAGAACTGAGAAAAATTATTCTGAAACAAAAACTAGAGACAATTATTAAAAAAGTCGCAAAGCGCAAGAGACTAGATCACGTTTTAACTAACGTAAGAAAAAATTCCTAGAAACAAAATCAAACCTCTTAAGATTGCGGAATTAAATCTTAACTGGCGCGAAAAAAATTTTTAAAAACCTCTAACTCGACAAACTTAACTAACGCAAGAAAAATTTTAGAATTTCTAATCTAACTGGCGCAACAAATTTTAGAATTTCTAATTCAATCTTAACTGACGCACAAAATAATTTAAATACACCAAGAAAAAAAAACGCGAAAGCAAAACGAGCAATTAAAAAGTCAAAACCTTATAACACCACGATTCAAATTCAAATACCATCCATAAATAGACAAAACGCATTCTATTAATTAAAACCCACATCTTAATACGAGAATTAACAAAGCGCGAATTCAAATTGAACGTAATATCTCATCATACTTCATCAAAGTGAATAGAAACTAACCTTGAATAAACACGCATAAAAATCTAATAATAAATCACATCAAAAGCTATTTAAATACATCGCGAAACCTTTCAGACTTCAAGCCTTATAAAATTACAATCGGAAACTTTATTCAAGTATCAAACTAAAACCAACTCAGGAAGAGAATAAATAAGTACGGTACTAAAACGCATATTAAACCTGAAAATTTTACTGCAATAAATTAAAGACGCAAAAATTCAGTATAAAAACACTGCGAGTAATAATTTACACCCACGCAAAAATTAAATATAACTTATAATAGAGACGCAAATGCAACTAAGTGACTAAGAACATCCTGTAGCAGATAACATTGTAAGCATTACAGACACCTTACAGTCGCATAAACCAACGACAGAATTAATACGCACCTAAATAAAATCGACATAACAAAATCGACGTAATTAAAAAATTAGAGAAGTAATAACTGACTCAAATAACGCAAAACATTCACACCCGATAAATTACCACAAAATTAACCCAGCCTATTGAAACTTCGGACATTAAAATTAAAAATCGGCAAATCAAAAGTAAACTCAACCAAACTATTACCAAGCGTAAAACTCATCAAATAACACCAAAAACTACAAAATAAAACCAAATTTTTTTCAAAAAAAAAAAAAAAAATTTTTTTTACTTTTTTAAAATTACCCAAATATTACCCCAGCCAAGATGACTAATGAAATGAAGCTGTATCTCGAAATGATCCCCAGCTTTGACGGAAATAATACCTGCTTACTCAGTAATTATATTTCGGCTTCCGAAATATTCTTAAAGACCTTTTATAAGCCAGGCGATAACGACAGAAACATTCTTCTTATCCGCCTCATAACCAGTAAACTAACCGGAAGGGCACTAACGCTAATTGCCAGCCGAGAGGACGTAGATGAGTGGGAAAGCTTTAAACGGATATTAATTTCATATTTCGGCGATCAACGGAACTTAAAATGTTTAATAAGAGACTTAACCGGACTGAGAATGGAACACAACCAGTCACCCTATCAATTTGGAATGAGATGCCAAGATGTAAGAAGTTTAATCTTGACAAAACTCAAAATCGAAGAAACCGACCCAAACGTAAGACTAATAAAAAGTAAAATGTACGACGAGATGGCATTAGATACCTATCTAAATGCACTACCCGAGAGACTTTCAGACAAAATTAGATTTCAACATCCCCAAAACGTAGAACAAGCAATGAATATGATAATTGAAGAAGAAAATGTAATGTACTACAGAAACCGACTATATAACCCCAACGCGAATAAAAACTATACGCCAATGAAAACTATACAACCCGCAAGACAAATAAATCCACAACAAAAATTTAACTAATTCAATGCACAAACAAACCAAACGCGAACAAATAATCTACAATTTAATAACTCAAACTTTAACAACCAATACAAACAATTTACAAAACCAACATTTTACCCGAACTTTACAAAACCCGCATATCAACCAACGTTTAACTCGAACTTTTCAAAACCCGCATTTCAACCGAGATTTAACCAAATTATAAATCAACAAAGACCAGCATTTAACGCGAATCCTAATAGAAACTCACCGATGATAAACAATAATAATCCCAATAACTATTACAAACCTACACCAATGGATACCTCATCTGGTAACACCAGACCTAACACAAAAATAACGCATATAAGACCAAACCCTAATCAAAAACGCACTGTCACTTCAGAAGAGCTATTTCATCAAGAAGTAGAAGAGTATGAAGACGAACAGAATAATAATAATCAACCGTGTACGAATAATGAACAGAATCAATCAAACCATTATGAACGCGAAGAACCACACGAAAATTACGAGGAAGACGACGAAGAGAACACATGTTCAAATTTTCACATGGACCATTTTATAAACGACCTAACGTAATAAATCTAAATAATATGAATCACCTTGTATTACCCTATATCGAAATACCCCACGCTGAATTTAAATTACTAATCGATACCGGATCTTCTAAAACATTAATAAGCCCGCGAACAGTAAAAAAACATTATCTAAACTATGTAGAAAGAGAACCCTTTAAAATTAAAACCGCCCATCAAACAACCCTGCACCAATTCGTAGCAAACATACCTTTACCAAAAACCTTTAACGTAAAGATGAAACCAAATTCTGCATATTTGAATTCAATGACAAATATGACGGACTATTAGGAATGGACCTTCTAAGAAAACTAGGAGCCAACATAGATATCAAAAACCGATTATTAAGAACCAAGTATGGACGGATCCCCATTAAATTTCAAAATACCCAAATAGACGAAAAATATACATTAGAACCCCGAACAGAAAAAAAAATAAGAATCCCTGTAAATTCAAATAAAAACTTAGGAATAATAAACCACATAACTTTTCAACAAGGAGTAGAAACCCCAACCGCATTAGTAGAAATCAAAAATAATTACGCCACAACGACCATATTAAACTCAAATGATTACCCCGTAGAACTATCTTTAACAAACGCGATTAACGTAGAAGAATTAAACTTTAACGAGATGGAAATAGATGAATCCCCAAACGAAAATTATAACCCCGTGGAAAAAGACGAAATGTTAAAACAAAATTTAAATAATATCCGATTTAACCACGATATAAATTTAGTACAGGTTTACATGCCAACAACTCAGTACGAGGATGAGGAAGTAGAAAAGGTATACGAGAATATAAATAGTATAGTGAGAAAAGTAAAAGGAGATGAGAATTTAATAGTTATGGGCGATTTTAATGCGTCAGTGGGAGAAGGTAGTGAGGGAAAAATGGTAGGAAAATTTGGGTATGGCAGACGAAATGATAGAGGAGAAAGATTAGTTGAGTTTTGCCAGGAACATAGATTAGTAACTGTAAACACCCTATTCGAACAACATGTTAGGAGAAGATATACCTGGAAAGCCCCAGGTGATAGGGCTAGATACCAAATAGATTATATTTTAGTTAAACAAAGATTTAGAAACCAAGTTAAAAACTGTCGTAGTTATCCAGGGGCTGACATAGATAGCGATCATAACTTAGTTAAAATGAAGTGTAAACTAAAATTCAAAAAATTGAGAAAGGGTAAAAGAGAAGGATGGGATCTAGGTAAGCTTAATGATAGTAGGGTAAAGAGGAATATAAACAAGTATTAGATAATAAGAGCAAAGAGATAGCTGTAGGAAGGAACGTAGAAAATAGATGGAAAGAAATAAAACTGACTGTACATGATATAGCAACACAGACTATAGGTAAGAAAAAAATAGAAGCGAGAAAACCGTGGGTAACAAAGGAGATATTAGATTTAATAGAGAATAGAAGAAAGCTTAAACCTTTCAGAGAAGTGGATAGTGAAAGTAAGCAAAATATAATACAGTTAGAAATAAGATAGTACATGAGTGTAGAAAAGCTAGAAATAAATGGATGGAAGAGAACTGTAAGGGAATACAAGATGATTTGAGAGTAGGTAAGACAGACAGGGCATACAGGGCAGTTAAAAAGTTTTTTGGGGAAGATAGGAAAAAATATAATGGTATTAGAGACGAGAATAATGAGCTTCTAATAAATAAAGTTGAGGTAGCAGATAGATGGAAAAGATATTTATAAGATTTATATAAGGAGACGATATGGATGAGTTAGAGAACGACCAAGAAGAGGATGTAGAAATAGGGTTCTCAATATTAAGAGAGGAATTTGATAGAGCTGTTCGGAATCTTAAACTAAATAAAGCGCCAGGGATAGACGATATTCCCGCAGAATTAATAAAATATGCAAGTCAGGAAACTTTAGATAGATTATATGAACTAGTGAAATTAATATATGATACAGGTGAGGTTCCAATAGATTTCGAAAAAAATATTATTATCGCAATCCCAAAAAAGTCAGGAGCTGATAGGTGTGAGAATTTTAGAACGGTTAGTTTAACTTCTCATGCTTCCAAAATACTAACAATAATAATTAAAAATAGAGTAGAAGCTTTGACTGAGAATTATTTAGGCGAAGACCAATATGGTTTTCGTAAAGACAGAGGGACTAGAGAACCGATACTAATGATTAGGGTAATTATCGAAAAAAGGTTACAAAAATAAAAAGACTCATTTCGCATTTGTAGATTTAGAAAAAGCATTTGATAGGGTTAATTGGATTGTTATGTTCAGGGTTTTGCAAAAAATAGGAATCTCTCATAGGGATAGAAAAATTATTTACAGTCTATATAAAACCAAAGTGTAGTAATTAGATTTGATGAAATAGAAAAGGAAGCTAAGATTAGAAATGGTGTTAGACAGGGTTGTATACTGTCTCCCTTGATTTTAATGTTTATATTGAGGAAGCTTTAAACTTAGCTAGAGAGAGAAAAGAGATAGGTATTAGTGTACAGGGACAGAAAATAGACATGTTACGTTTTGCAGATGATATAGCCATTATAGCAGAGTCTAGAAAAGAGTTAGGAGAGTTTTAAATATTTTAGATGAGATACTACGGAGTAACTATAGTATGAGAATTAACTCGATAAAGACAAAGATAATGACAAGTGAGTTACAGCCTAGTTATAAACCAAAATTAAAAATAGGTAATACCGAGTTAGAGGAGGTAGATGAATTTTGCTATTTAGGTAGTATAATTACAAAGGATGGACGTAGCAGAAGGGATATAGTAGCTAGAATAGCTCAAGCTAGAAAAATGTTTTTAAAAAAGAAAAACTTACTAATAGCTAATAGTATTAGTTTAGATAATAGAAAAAGTTTTTAAAGTCGTACGTATGGAGCGTTCTACTATACGGTAGTGAGACTTGGACAATTAAAGAAGTAGATAAGAAAAGGATAGAAGCTTTTGAAACTTGGTGCTATAAAAGAATGTTAAAGATTAGCTGGACAGATAGAGTAACAAACGAGGAAGTTTATAGAAGGATAGGTGAGGAACCCTGTATGTGGAAACAATTGAAGGTCAGGAGAGATAGAATGATAGGGCACCAGTTAAGACATGAGGGACTATTTAGTAAAGTCTTAGATTATAGACTACCAAATAAAAATAGAGTAGGAAGGCCTAGACAAAGCTATATTAGTCAAATAATTAGAGATTTAGGTTGTGAAGGGTATGTGGACCTTTTTAGATTAGCTCAGAATAGAAAAGAATTTAGAGCTGCGTCAAACCGACTTTAAGTAAGTTCGAAAACAAAACAAAAAAAAAATAAAAATCAGTTAACTAAATGTCACCAGGACATAACTCACAATTAGTTAGAGGTCTGGCATGTTGGTAGCGTTTCGTTGCTTAAGCCTTACCATAACATATAATTTAATAAACGTCACCATGATATAGCTCACAATTAGGTAGCGGTCTGGCATGTTGGTAGCGATTTGTTGCTTAAGCCTTACCATAACATATAATTTAATAAACGTCACCTTGACATAACTCACAATTAGGTAGCGGTCTGGCATGTTGGTGCGTTTCGTTGCTTAAGCCTTACCATAACAGATAATTTAATAAACGTCATCATGACATAACTCACAATTAGGTAGCGGTCTGGCATGTTGGTAGCGTTTCGTTGCTTAAGCCTTACCATAACAGATAATTTAATAAACGTCATCATGACATAACTCACAATTAGGTAGCGGTCTGGCATGTTGGTAGCGTTTCGTTGCTTAAGCCTTACCATAACAGATAATTTAATAAACGTCATCATGACATAACTCACAATTAGGTAGCGGTCTGGCATGTTGGTAGCGTTTCGTTGCTTAAGCCTTACCATAACATATAATTTAATAAACGTCACCATAACATAACTCACAATTAGGTAGCGGTCTGGCATGTTGACAGCGATTCGTTGCTTAAGCCTTACCATAACATATAATTTAACACTTTTCCTTTTGAAGCGGATAACCAGGTTATATTTCATTTCCTATAAATGGTAATCATGTAAACATGTTAGAGTTCTTTAACAACCATCAGGTTGCTAATATCTATGTAGAGCCAGCTGGATAGGAAAAAGATAGAAGGATATAGGAAGAGCTAGACCAAACTATATTAGTCAAATTATTAGAAATTTAGGTTGTGAAGGGTATGTAGAGCTTTTTAGATTAGCACAGAATAGAAAAGAAGTTAGAGCTGCGTCAAACCGACCTTAAGTAAGGTCGAAAACAAAATGATGATGATGATGATGATGATAAATCACGAAGAACAAAAAGCAATACAAAAATTATGTTATTGTTGCGATCCACTATTAGGCAACCCGTCAAACATACAAACGCCCGGGGCACAGCGTATTCTTCAGCATTCGAGAATCCTTCTACAAAGTTCTAGATAATGAGTCATATCTTAATGCAGGGTATATATAAGGCCGCTTATGAATGTAAGAGTCAGTCTATTCTTGAATGTCTAATATAAATTATATCGTTGTAAAGTAAACGTAGTTGAGTTTTTAGAATATATACATAAATGATATGCTGTGTCTAATGTGCATGCAGCTTGCAGTATATATAAATAAATAGAAGTGTATAAACAAATAGTTGTGTTAGTGTGGTTATTGGACCTAGGGTAAAGAAGTTAGTTTAAGAAGATATTAGTGCTTGTAAATTCATTAGTGTAATAGTGCTTCATTGTTAAGTGGACTGAAAACATCTATAAATAAGGCATATACTGTTAATTAGACTTGTGAACAGTGAGTAATAAAGACCATTATTATTACTTGTTTTAAATTAAAGAAACGCGGTAGTAGTAGCGCGTTACACTGGTGTCAGGCATTTGTGGGGTATATAGTGATTAAATAAAAGGAAAGCACACAAGTCTAAAGCCGTTTAAGTAGTTTATATATGCCAGTTACAAGAAGCCAAAATAAGATGGACGCAGAAGGTTTAATGAATTTCCTCAAGGATTTTAAATCCGGTATGGAGGAGAGGTCGGCTAAACTAGAAGTGACACTCAGTGAAAATGCTGAGAAAATAGAGGAAAAGTTGAGTGAAAATGCTGCGAAAATGGAAATAAAGTTTAGTGAGAATGCTGAGAAAATAGAAGAAAAGTTAAGCGAAAATGCTGCGAAGTTAGAAGAAAAGTTGAATGAAAAAACAGCCACGTTAGAACAAAGATTAATGGAAAGCTCCATTGCATTGAAAGAAGATGTCACTGAACAGGTAAAACAGTTGAGCAAAAGTTGGACAGTAAATTGATAAAAATGGAAGAAGATGTGATGAGGCTGCAAGAACAAGTAATTTCACTAACAACGCGGCCACTTGAATTGCCAAGCCAAGTTGTTAATCAGAACATTCCAGAAATAAGAACCACGGAAAGAAGCGAGTCAATTCCGTCTAAATTTAAAGTAAAACCACCTACATTCGATGGTAAAACACCTTGGCCCACATATTTGAAACAATTTGAAGCTGCTGCAATAGCCAACGGTTGGTGCAACAAAGAGAAGGCTATCTCTCTAATAGCGGCCCTACGGGGGGAGGCTCTTAACATCTTACAAACGATTCCCGATCACCAGCAGAATGATTACGGCCTCTTAACATCAAAGCTTGAGATGAGATATGGAGATGCTCACCTTCAACAGGTTTACCACGCACAAGTTAAGAACCGCTCGCAAAAGACAAGTGAAAGCCTGCAAGAATTCGAAGCTGACATTGCCAGGTTAGTTAGATTGGCATACCCAACGGCACCAGACAGCTTCCTCGAACAACTTGCTGTCCAAACATTTGTGGATGGCGTTAAGGATGGCGAAATACAGCAAGCGCTAAGACTAGCACGACCAAAAATGTTAGATGATGCACTGGCCCATGCGCTTGAATTTGAAGCAGCTAAGCAGACATCACATAGGGTGAGTCACAAAGTTCGGTCTGCCTTAGAGGAACCTGGTCAAGCTCAGAACAGCATAGATGAAATAATCAACCGTGTGTTTGAAAAGCGAAAGGCGGAAAGGCTGAAAAGACTACGACCGCGGAGATGGCGTCTACGATGCTGGAGCTGCGGTGAAGTTGGCCATATGCAGAGACGCTGTACTCAACCAAAGAAACAACCGGTTGTGCCAAAGCTGGTCCATGTAAGAGGGCGAACTTCGACAGCACAGCGTAGTGCCCGGAGATTATCATCCGTGCTGCATCGTCGGTGGAAAGTCTGGACAGCATTTATATCGATGGTAGAATTAATGGTAGGGTTGTCCGATTACTTGTGGATACAGGAGCGACAAGAACTATTGTGAGACCAGATTTGGTTGGTCGTGGAAAAGTGCTACCTGTATCGGTGTGTCTCCGAACGGCAAGTGGTGAGAAGATTGGTACTCATGGAGAGACTGCCGTTATGTTGACAATTGGGGACAAATTAATTAATCATCGAGTGTTGGTGGCTGAAATTACAGAAGAAGTGATCTTGGGAATGGATCTCATGAGAGAATATGGGTTTCATGTAAACATGAAAGAAAATGTGCTTCGGATAGATGATGATGAGATTCCATTTCAAGGGACGAGTAACCAGACGATGCAAGTTCGAATGATTTGCGATATGAAAATACCCGAGAAGGCGGAGATGATAGTAATGGGACGCCCGGATGGTACGCTCCGGGAAGGACAAGTATGCATGATGGAAGCAACTGAATCGGGGATGGGTCAGGAGGGACTTCTGATTGGAAGAACGCTGGTAAAGTCTCGAAATATGGTACCAGTAAGGGTGCTGAACATTAACCCTCATACAGTGACCCTGAAGAAAGGCATGATTGTGGGAAGTTGCATTCCAGTATGTCATATTAAACGTTGTATTGACGACACGAAAATAAACCAACCAACGGTTGCTCACAGAAATTGCTGGATATGTTGATACCCTCGTGTCAAGGATTAAATGGCGATCAACTGGGCAAGGTAAAAGAACTGGTCGGACGATATCGAGGTGTGTTTGCACTGGATGATAGTGAGAAGGAAGGACGAATGTTGTGCAACACAAGATCAATACTGGAGATGCGCAACCGATAAGACAACACCCAGGCGACTTCCTTTGGCAAAACGTAAGGAAGCTGAGCAAATTATCACCGATATGGAAGAACAGGGAGTGATTGAACCCTCGAATAGTCCATGGGCATCCCCGGTAGTGCTTGTCAAGAAAAAGGACGGGTCGACAAGGTTTTGTGTAGACTACCGGCGGCTTAACAATGTGACAAAGAAAGACAGCTATCCTTTGCCCAGAATTGATGACACCTTAGATACTCTATCCGGATCTAAATGGTTTTCGACCTTGGACTTGAAAAGCGGATACTGGCAGGTAGGCTTGGAGCCAAACGATAAAGAAAAGACTGCGTTTACAATTGGAACTGGATTATGGCAGTTCAAGGTCATGCCATTTGGATTATGCAATGCTCCTGCTACTTTTGAACGATTGATGGAGTCGATACTGCGTGGACTGTCCTGGAAAACATGTCTGGTGTACCTAGACGACGTGATAGTGTTAGGCCGGTCTTTTGAAGAACACCTTAAAACTTAGAGGAGATATTCCAAAGATTACGCGGGCAAACCTTACATTGAGCCCCAAGAAGTGTCACCTATTTGGAAAAGAGGTGAAATACCTAGGACATGTCGTTTCAGAGACCGGAATAAGAGCTGACCCTGACAAAATAAAAACGGTACAAGAGTGGCCTACACCAGCAGATATACACCAACTACGCAGTTTTCTAGGATTGTGCACATATTACCGACGTTTTATACTTGGGTTTGCGAACATTGCCAAACCGTTAACAAAATTAACCGAAGATGGACAAGAATATGATTGGAATGACGACTGCCACAGTGCATTCGAACAACTGAAACGGCTACTAGTTACAGCACCAATTTTGAGTTATCCACGGATGGAGGGAAAATTTGTGTTGGATACCGATGCCAGTAACACAGCTATAGGAGGCGTTCTTTCTCAAGTGCAGGACGGACAAGAAAAAGTTATTGGGTATTTCAGCAAGGTCTTGTCGCGGCCAGAAAGGAACTATTGTGTGACAAGAAGGAGCTGTTGGCCGTCGTCAAATCCGTAGAGCACTTTTATAAGTACTTATACGGCCGTAAATTCCTGTTGAGAACAGACCATGCTGCACTGAAATGGTTATTGCAGTTTCGAAATCCTGAAGGGCAAGTGGCAAGGTGGATAGAGCGGCTGCAGGAATATGACTTTGATACAGAACATCGTGTAGGAACTAGCCATCGGAATGCAGACGCTCTATCAAGGAGACCTTGTCCGATGGACTGCAATCATTGCTCCAAGATGGAAGAGAAAATAAGTGTCATCCATAGAATGACGGTAACCGATGATACTTGGCAACTCGAAAGAATACGAGAAGACCAGGAGAATGACGCCGAATTGGGACGTATTATTGAGTGGAAAATAGAGGACAACGGCCAGCTTGGGAAGAAATTAGTATTTTAAGTAGGAGCCTGAAGGCATACTGGGCACAGTGGGACTCCTTGATGATAGAAAATAGAATCTTGAAACGACGCCAGGAATTTGAAGAGGGCACTGAGAGACTTCAAGTGATAGTGCCGAGAAGCAGAGTGCCGGAAGTGTTGCAGCACTTGCACGATGGTATTTCCGGAGGGCACTTTGGCGTGAAAAGAACTCTCGAGAGAGTGAGAGAAAGATTCTATTGGCTGAACTGCAAAGATGATGTGAAGGAGTGGTGCCGGAAATGTGAATTGTGTGCCTCTGCAAATGGCCCGGTCTCAAAACGGAAAGCCCCAATGAGACAGTATAACGTGGGGAATCCTTTTGAGAGGGTAGCCATTGATATAGCTGGTCCATTTCCTGAATCAGAGAAAGGAAATAAATACATCTTGGTTGCAATGGATTATTTTACCAAATGGCCGGAGGCATATGCTATACCTAACCAAGAAGCCGAGACGGTTGCAGATGTACTAGTCAGGAGTTGTTTTGTCGTTTTGGAGTTCCGTTGAATTACACTCCGATCAAGGTCGAAACTTCGAATCAGTATTGTTTCAAAATGTCTGCAAGCATCTTGGAATCAGGAAGACTAGAACCACGCCACTTCATCCCCAATCGGATGGAATGGTTGAAAGAATGAACAGGACGTTAGGAAGTACCTGGCCAAAGTTGTCTCTGAACATCAACGAGACTGGGACCAATATCTGCATTTGTTCCTACTGGCGTACCGATCTTCGGTACATGACAGCACAGGGTACTCTCCCGCTTGCGTAATGCTAGGACGGGAATTGCGGCTACCATGTGATCTTCAGTTTGGATTTAAACCTGGAGAAGAGATCGCAGGTGAAGATTACGTTAGTAAGCTTCGTGAAAGATCAAATAGTATTCACGAAAACGTCCGAAAGAATATACAGGCAGCAAGCGATCGAATGAAATCACAATATGACACGAGAGCACCAGAAGGTGGTTATCAACCTGGAGATTTAGTGTGGTTGTACAATCCACAAAGAAAACGTGGATTGTCGCCAAAACTACAAAGACAATGGGAAGGGCCGTACGAAGTGTTAAAAGGATTAATGATGTAGTGTACCGGATCAGAAGATCCCTCGTGGTAAACCGAAAGTGGTACACTTTGACCGTTTAACATCCTACGCTGGCAACAACCAGGAAGACTCGAATAATGATAATGGTGTTCGGCAAGTTATTAATCATGAGCCAAATGTAGATTTTGAGAGCTTTATGGCGGCGTATGGTGGTTCCGCTAAAGCGAGATTTGGCGTTGTTGTTGAAAACAGCAAGATCTGTTTAGAGCACCAGAAGAGTATTCCTTGCACATTGCGTAGCTCAAGATTTGGCAATGTCAAGGGAATAGCTGTTGTTTTCAAGAAAAGTTTGGATGTGTGGATGAATTAGTACAACAGCAGCCAACTGTAGGAAAATCTTTGGTCCTTCAAGATAAAAATCGTTATGTTTACTATCTGGTCACCAAAATTCTTCATAGCAGAGACCTAGTTATGGACATCTATGGGAGGCTTTGCTAAATCTTAAGGCGCAGATGATGGAAAATGGAGTAACGAGACTAGCGGTGCCCAAGCTGGGCTGTGGACTGGATCGCTTAGACTGGAGGATAGTCCGAAATATGCTAGAAGTAGTTTTCCAGGAACCAACGTCCAGGTTCTTGTTTGTTGTTATCAACCGGTTGCCTACCAAGACCAGGAAAACAGTGTTGACTGTTACTTCCAACGACGCGGTGGATGCACCAGAGGAGATAGCTGCCGATACCGTCACCAGTCATCGAATTGGCGTCAAGATGGATTTACAGTTACGAGACGTAACGGTTTTAAAGAGGGGGCAGTGTTGCGATCCACTATTAGGCAACCCGTCAAACATACAAACGCCCGGGGCACAGCGTATTCTTCAGCATTCGAGAATCCTTCTACAAAGTTCTAGATAATGAGTCATATCTTAATGCAGGGTATATATAAGGCCGCTTATGAATGTAAGAGTCAGTCTATTCTTGAATGTCTAATATAAATTATATCGTTGTAAAGTAAACGTAGTTGAGTTTTTAGAATATATACATAAATGATATGCTGTGTCTAATGTGCATGCAGCTTGCAGTATACATAAATAAATAGAAGTGTATAAACAAATAGTTGTGTTAGTGTGGTTATTGGACCTAGGGTAAAGAAGTTAGTTTAAGAAGATATTAGTGCTTGTAAATTCATTAGTGTAATAGTGCTTCATTGTTAAGTGGACTGAAAACATCTATAAATAAGGCATATACTGTTAATTAGACTTGTGAACAGTGAGTAATAAAGACCATTATTATTACTTGTTTTAAATTAAAAAAACGCGGTAGTAGTAGCGCGTTACATTATGAATACCGCGATATATTCCATTGCGAAGGAATACCCCTAACGTTTACAAACACAGTTAAATACAGCATTGAGCTAACGGATAACAAACCCCTATTCACCAAAGCATACAGATTACCCCAGGCAAGTCAGGAAGAAGCTGACAGACAAGTAACCGATCTATTAGATCAAGATATAATACAACACTCCAATTCACCATGGAGCAGCCCCGTACTAATAGTACCAAAGAAACTAGACGCATCAGGAAAATGGAAATACAGAATGGTAATAGATTACCGCAAATTAAATGAAAAAACGGTAGACGACAAATACCCGTTACCGAACATCACAGAAATATTAGACAAATTAGGCAAATGCCAATACTTTTCGACGCTAGACTTAGCATCAGGATACCATCAGGTAGAAATGGAAGAAGGAGATACACAGAAAACAGCCTTTAGCACACCTAGAGGACACTACGAGTACAAACGGATGCCATTTGGACTGAAGAACGCACCCGCAACTTTTCAACGAGTAATGGATAACATACTACGAGGGATACACAACGAAAAATGCCTTGTGTACCTAGACGATATAATAGTGTATTCAACATCATTAGTGGAGCACATAGAAAGATTAAGAGAAGTGTTCGAAAGATTAAGAACCGCAAAATTCAAAGTACAACTAGACAAAAGCGAATTTCTACAGAAAGAAGTAACCTTTTTAGGACACGTAATAACACCCCAAGGAGTGATGCCAAACCCCGACAAAACAAACGCTGTATTAAATTACCCTATACCCAAAACGAATAAAGAAATTAAAGGATTTTTAGGCCTTAACGGATATTACCGAAAATTCATAAAAGGTTATGCTCAAATAACAAAGCCCCTAACCAATTGTTTAAAAAAGGGAAACAAAATTGTACATACCCCAGAATTTATTAAAGCAGTAGATAAAATTAAAAGCATTTTAACAAATCACCCCGTATTAGAATACCCAGACTTTTCAAAACCATTCATTTTAACAACAGACGCATCAAATGTAGCCTTAGGCGCAGTATTAAGCCAAGGAACAGTAGGTAACGACAAACCTATCAGTTACGCATCAAGAACCCTCAATGAAACAGAGCAACGATACAGTACGATAGAGAAAGAATTGTTAGCCATAATTTGGGCAACAAAATATTTCAGACCGTACCTATACGGACGGAAATTCTATATATATACCGATCATAGACCATTAGTTTGGCTATGCAAACTCAAAGAACCTAACTCGAAATTACAAAGATGGAGAATTAGACTAGAAGAATATGATTATGAGATCATATACAAAAAGGGAATTTACAACAATAATGCAGACGCCTCAAGTAGAATCCAACTTAACGCACTTGAGACAGAATCATTAGCAGGAAACGTAGACGAAACCGAAGTCAGAGAAGACCCAGAAGAAATGGAAACTATACATTCAACACAAAATGACGAACCGGAAACCGCAATAAAAATTTTAAACGAAGCTATTGACATGAAACCCAATCAATTTATAATCACAGAAGTTTTAAACAACCCCAACCCTGTAAAATACACGAAAGTGGATAATAAGAAAATTTACAAAATTCAAATAACCAAAGACGACAATGAATCACAGATAATTAAAATTCTAAAGGAATACACCCCCGAGAAAAAACGATTTTACTTTTATTTTAACACAGAAAACTTGTGCAAACGATTTTCAGAAATATATGTAAAACTATTTAACAATTCTGGCCCCGAACTTATAAGATGCACAAGAAAATTAATAACATTAGACGACCCAGACGAAATAAATGACGTAATAAGAAACCAACACGAAGGAAAGACCAACCATCGAGGAATAAACGAGACCCTAAAACAAATTATGAGACGCTACTATTTCAAAGACATGAAAGAATTAACTACAGACCTTATCAACCAATGCGAATTATGTGATAAAGCCAAATATGACAGAAAACCCCCAAAGATACCCTTAATGTTAACTAAAACACCAGACAAACCTTTCCAGAAATTACATGCAGATACTCTAGTAGTAGAAGCACAAAGTTACCTAACAATCGTGGACGCATTTACGAAAATAGGACAAGCAATACCAATCACTTCTAAAAATAGTATAGACGTAACCCAAGGATTTCTACACTATTTTACATTTTACGGAACACCCGAAGCAATAACATTAGATAACGGAAGCTAATTCAAAAACGAAACAATTCAAAACACTTTAGAATTACACAAAATAAAAATACACTTTATAACGGAAAACCACCCTGAATCAAACGGACTAATTGAGAGACTACATTCAACCCTATTAGAACAGATCAGATTATTAAGAATAAACTACAAGAAAGAACACATAACCAACTTAATGTCATACGCATTAATCGCGTATAATAATACGATTCATTCAACTACAAATTTTACACCCTTAGAACTAACCTTAGGACATTCAGATTCACGCAACCCCTACGATATACATTATAACAAAGAAATCTATCAGCAATACGCTAAAGACCACAAGGAGAAACTAAAAATAACTTACGACAAAGTAAAGGACAAATTAGATAACGATAAAGAGCGAATTACCGCAACCCGTAATAAAAACTCAGACATAAACAAATTTTCCATAGGACAAACCGTATTCGAGAAAAAATACCAAAGTAAAAGACACAAAACAGCACCGAGAAATTTAGGACCCTTTAAGATCAAACGAATATCCGACAAAAACGTAGCCGCGATAGACGACGGCAAGATAACAAAATATGTTCACCTCAAAAATTTAAGACACCCTGTACTTTTAGATGGACAATCCGCACCCTTACCGTCAACCTCCACCCAGGTAGAACGGACACAGAAATTATAATTGAAGACATAAAAAACAACCCCGGTATACTACCAATTAAATTAGGCAGTATGCAAAACACCATAGATTATTGGACCTTTGCACAAAAATTCGATTTAACCGAGCTAAAACAAGAATTTCAAATAATAAAAAATAATTATTTTCGACTAACACAATCAACGATCATCAAATTTAATGAAACCCTTAGAAAATAAGTTAGAAATCAAGATTTTGATGTAATGCAATAAACAACATCAAGATTAAAGAAAGGTTTATTTAAATATAAATCAAGCTAAGCGACTACACATCTTGAGAGCTTCTTACGTTCTCACGTTCTACTTACGTTCTACTGTGTCTCTAAACAACAAGTTACAGTAACCCCTTACTTACTCCCTCTACTACCCTTAGGTCCATCGACGCACGCAGAAGGCCTGTAATATTTTACACATCCTCCGGCGCGGCGATACAACACTTATCACTTCTTATTTCTAAAGGATACAATAATTGTATTGGGCGCCTAATTACGGTGCCATTCGCAATCTTAACGTAACAGGCACGCACTTTGCCATCACGGCCGTTTATAACGTCGTTCACCAACCCTAATTTCCACAATAACCGTCGCTTATCATTTCCATGTATTAATACGACATCCCCTTGCTTAATCGCACACTCACGCACATTCACGTTATGATGAGCTCCTCTTAATAATTGTAAATATTCTGCGCTCCATCTTTTCCAAAAGTAGTCTATAACGTTTGTTCTCTGCTTCCATAGCCTACGAATCTCATCTCCATTAATAACACGGTCAACAAAAGGAATAGTAGCCAAAGCGGGTCCCAATAAAAATGCGAAGGGTTAACGGCACTAAATCCATAGGTTCACTACCCAGGTATGTGAGCGGGCGGGCGTTTATTGTTGCTTCAACCTCGGTAATGAGTGTATTTAGTTGATCTAAATTTAGTAAAGAACGTCCTATCGTAGCCCTAAGGGCGTCTTTTACACTTTACAAGTCGCTCGTAAAATCCTCCGTGCCAAGCCGCTCGCTCTATTATAATTTTCCACTTAATTTGGTGACTGTTTACAAACTCGATCAATTCTGTACTCGCCATCACTTCGTTTAAAGTTGATATTTCACGTGATATTCTTTTAAATGTTTTAGCGTTGTCTGAGTAAATGACCTTAGGAATCCTCTACGGGCAAAGAACCGTTTACATGCACTGATTGTAGACGCAACATCCATTTTCAAAACAATCTCTAGATGAAGTGCTCGTATAACGGCACAGGTAAATAAAAGCACATAACATGACTTTGAGTGATAACCCTCTTTAAAATGCAACGGTCCGGCGAAGTCTAAACCTGTCACTTCAAAGGGCTTTGTTTGCTGTATTCGATCTCTAGGTAACGGCGCGAAGGAATGCGACCCTGATTTTCCACGAAGTCGTTTACAGATAACGCATCTTGCTAAAACGGACTTTATTAATTGCCGTCCTCGTACAATCCAAAATTTTTTACGTACTTCATAAAGTGTCGCATTAACACCACTATGATGAACAGTTTTATGAAACTTCATTATTAGTAGTTTACTTAAATGCCCATTTTCGGTAGAATAACGGGATGCTTGAGGTCGAAGTCTTCTCTTAAATTATGAAGTCGTCCACCCAAACGCAGCAATTCATGTTTATCTAAGAAAGGGCTTAAAGTTGAAATACTCGATTTACGTTCAATGCCTTGACCCTTTTGTAAGCTGTTAATCTCCGAATAATAAATCTCCCGCTGAGCCTGCCTCAGCAAATATATCTCGGCTCTTTCAAATTCGTTTACAGGTTACGCTCTTCGTTTCTTTATTATTTCTGGTTCTTAAATTTCCTATAAATCTTAAAACATATGCCGTTATCCGCACTAAACGATCAAAATCACTGTATCTGGAAGAATCTATAAATTGATTGCTACCTTTTATATTGTCGTTAATTAGTAAAGACATTTTCGATACTATATCTATCGTTGACGTAGCTGTCTCTATTGTATTATCTGGCCACGTTTGTTCACTTTCTAGCAACCACTTAGGACCGTGTAACCAAGTTTCGGAATTTATTAAAGTACTTGCACTTATTCCGCGGGTTAATAAGTCCGCAGGGTTCTCGCGACCCGGACAATGTCTCCATGTTATATCTTTCGATAAGGTCTGAATTTCTTTAACACGGTTAGTCACATATGGTTTCCATTTTGACGCATCGCCTTTAATCCAATGCAACGCGATTAGAGAATCTGTCCAACACACTACCTTATCGATTTTAATTAACACATTAGTTTCTATAAATACCTGTAACCTAGCTGCTAATAACGCGGCAGTTAGTTCCAAGCGCGGCAAGGTTAGCATTTTATCGCTACAAGCCTTTAGGGGCGCAACGCGATTTTTTGCATACAGTAACTGCACATTAATTTTCCCGTTACGATCGTTTTGTCTTAGATATGCAGCCACCCGTATGCTCGTAAAGATGCGTCCGAAAAAACATGTAACTGCGATTCGTTTGGATGGTTCGACACACCTATGTAACGCGGTATAGAAAAATCCACTAATTTCATTAATTGTTGACTACATTCCTGCCATTCATTTTGCATATCTTGCGGTAACAAATCGTCCCAACCAATTTTTTCAACCCATATGTTCTGAAACAAAATTTTAAGCTTTATTACACATGGTGCAATAAGCCCTATCGGATCATACACACGAGCAATTGTCTGTAACACGTGCCTTTTTTTCACTATCTTAACGGAATGTATGTACTCCGTCACACTACTCAAATCGACACTAATTCTATCGCTCTGATTGCACCAGTTAATTCCTAACACCTTTGATCTTTGTGCATTTTGCGATTCAACCTTGCTGTTTACTTCGAGATCGTTAATCGTCCATTTGCGTAAATTCATGGAAGCTCCTTGAAAAAGCTTACTTGAAAAGTCTTTTAAATGTTCTGCTACATTTCGATTGTTTACACTGACCACTAGATCGTCTACATAAAATCCCCTTTCTAAGATTTCAATAAATTCAGGGTTTTGTTTTCGATTATTGATTAAATGTGTTCGTATCACGGAATTTAAAAGAAAAGGGCTACATGTAACTCCAAATGTTACTCTATTCATACGGTACGTTTCCAGTTCATTGTCGTTATTGTACCATAAGAATCGATGTGCGTCTTTATCGTCGGAATGTAAATAAATTTGTAGAAATGCTTTCTCAATGTCAGCCGTAATTCCAATCTCGCCTACACGAAAATTAAGCAAAATCTTAATTAAATCTGGACTTAAATTAGGCCCCTTTTCTAATAAGTCATTCAACGATTTTTGTCCCGGGGCATGTGAAGAGGCATCGAAAACCACTCGTAAACGCGTTGTTTGTTTATCTTCTCTAAAAACCGGTCTGTGTGGCATGTAGTAAACACGATCGCCATTTGTTTTTCAGCATCACCGCGGAAATTAACTCGGCATAATTATTATCCAACATTTCTTTGATAGCTGCATTATATTCACATATTTTGTTAATATTGGTCAATTTAAACTTTAACCTTTGAGCACGAATTCGGGCACTAATTAAATTATCATTTTCAATCACTGCATCCTCATTCTTCCACGGTAACGCTACTAAATATCGATCATCACATTTGTGAACGTTATTTTCAAAAATTATCGAAAAATTTCTTATCGTCGTCTGCTTCTTTGGTTATACCTATTGTTTCTAAACTCCACATACTTTCGATCTCAGCTTCTGTTTTATAACTGTCGCATGTAACACTGTCTGCAGATTTACTCCTATGGTTGCAGCATCAACTGGTATGGGGCCATGCAAAGCATAACCAAATTTCGTGTCCACCGCTACTAAACCTTTGTTTAGACGAATATTGTTTCCTGTCACTACTGACCAGTAATTGTCTGCCCCAATAAGGATACTAATTCCATCAACAATTAACGCTCGATCTATATTAAACGGGATATTGTCAGCAAGCTGCAAGTTTTGATACTCTACCACGCTTTCTTTGGGTATATGTAAATTATCCATGCAAATTTCTGGAACTTCCACAGCCTCAATCGTTAAAATTTCATCTGTATATTGTCCCTTCAAAGTAATTAAAACGCGGTTGTAAAGCTTAAAGGGAATCGATGCATTATTTCCAAACGCGGCAATACGAACCCTATGTTGTCCAACCACAGGTAAATTTAATACCCTTGATAAATTCTCCTTAATAAATGAAAGTTGACTGCCGCCGTCCATAACTAATCTGATTAACTTCTTTGAATTTTCGCCAAAGGCATAAACACAAGCCGTTTGTAATAGCACATTCTTGTTTACGTTTGTCATCAAACTGGACACCGACGGCGCTGAAGTGTTCATTGAACTTTCGCCTTTCGTTAATTTCATTGCAATACCTGTCGTCTCAGGGTTGTGTCTATTTTTACCTGGCTTAAAGCTCGGATCGCACATAGTTGTAGCATGCCTACCGCCGCATTCCTTACATTTTAAGAATCTATTTTACAATATTTAGCACTATGGTTATTTCTCGTACAACGGTAACAATTTCCTGCTGCCTTCAGAATTTCTTTCTTCTTTGTTAAAGGTACATCTGTGTCACACATTTCGGTTTTATGGTCTTTCTTGCAGAAAGCACAGCATTCAAGACGTTTGTTCGGCGTTACTAATAAACTAGACGCAGTTCCTTTGTAAGGCGTTCTCTTTTCTGTTGGGAGCATCTTCTCTTTACAACCTGCATCCGGATTTAAAGCTTGTTCTAAGGACTCGATTTCGTTTTAAGAAACTGCAATAAATCTTTTACCTGGCGATCTACATCTTCCTCTGACCTTGATGATGAACTTTCTAAATTATTCGCAATAATTTCTAGATGATTGGATGATTTCATTTTCATTTGTCGATAAAATCCTAAACGCAATTCCGTTGGCAACGACTTAATGAAAGTCGACTTTACGATTATGTTGTATTGAGAACTAGATACTTCTAATATTTCAAGAGCACGCATAGCTGAAGTAATTAGATTGTAATTCTTCCTTAAAGTACTTACGTCATTTTAGATTTTACAGGTTCGATTTTCATAATGCTATCAATATATTGTTCAATTAGCCGTTCCCCATTTCCAAATTGATCTTTTAATATATTTAAAGCTTCTTCATAGAATGCTCCAGATGGAGAAATCCTTCAATTGCTTCAGCGGCCCTTCCCGTGACATACATTCGCAGGTAGTTGAATCGATCTCCGTTCGTTAATTGTTGATTGTCGTGGATCATACTTCTGAATTGTTCCCAGAAAGGAAGCCATCCCTTTGCAGTACCATCATACTTCGCTAACTGTACACGTTGAAGCTTCACTGACGTAAAGGACGGCCTATTTGTTTCGTTACTTACTGGTACCGTATTCGTTAAATTCGAGTCAACCTCTATCTGCGATTTTTCTGGACATTTTAATCTAAATTCCAACTTAGACATTGTAGTTACAGCAACCTCTTCATATTCATACCTTTTCATTAACTCGTCCTCTATATTTTCATTAAGCAGAGGTTCAATTTGCTTATCAATTTCTTTCAGATTGTCACTCGCAAGCTTTAACTTTGACATAGCTGTATAAATGTCTGGCGGCTCCGTGGCGTAGTGGTATGTGTGTGACTACTACGCCCAAGGTCCCGGGTTCAAATCCCGACACGGTCCGCTTGAAAAATGTTAGGCGAGCATTTTTCACAAAAATACACCCTCGTTCGGATGAGAGGTAAAATGGAGGTCCCGTGTGTGAGTGTTGTCACGCACGTTAAAGATCCCTACCTTGCTTGGAACAGCAAGGGTTCGGCAAAATTCCAAATTTTCCAGGTAAAAAAAACTCGCTTCCTGGCCAATGTAGTACCTTCGGGTGGAGCATTGGAAAATCAAATGTAATGTATAAATGTCTTCAACACTGAAACTACTTTCTAGCATAGAATTTATATTATTAACTGTTTTAGTTAAGTGCGTTCTACAAATTGTCCGTTTTACTTGTTCCATCATGAAGCCTCGATAGTATAGCCGTTTGTTAAATATTCGCGTTCCCGTTCCGTTATTTCGAATATTTACGTTAAAGCTCGTTTATATTTATCACCAGATCTTCCCGGGTTTCGGCACCAAAGTTTGATGTAATGCAATAAACAACATCAAGATTAAAGAAAGTGTTAATCAAAATGTTAATTTGCATTTACAATCACACAAAGGAAATGATAATTTAAAGGAATATATCACCTACCTTTCACTGGTTGTAGTGGTTGATTGTACTTGCACTGCTATCAGATAATTATGGACTGTATGTATAATGTTCACTAATTGTTGCTAATTACTGATGCTCGATGCACCGAACTAAATCACGAACCAAAGCCAAGCGAGAACGAAGTTGAATTGTCGTCCACTCGTACATTACCAACCCTTTTATGTCGTTGCACTAAAGGTAGGGATAATGGAGGGTTTCTAGGTGGGAATAGTTTAAGGACTTAAATTAATTGTGATTGGCATACTACACTACAACCAAAATACTTATAAAGCCTTAACATACCGCCCACCAAAATAAGTATTAGGAACTTATTTTCTAAGTGTGTCTAAACGAGCAAAAAAAAAATATATATATATATATAATCGTAAATTTAAAAGTTAACTTACCCTAATATACTAACTATAATACTAAGTTGCCTCTGAAATGGGGAGAGGGCACAATTTTACCACGGGCCTTTTAAATAGTCCCTGGGATGTTGCCACGGTAGCCACACGACAAACATTGTCCTTTCCATAATGCAACGTATGTATACGTCCCATTTTCCACTGTAATGGAGACACTCGAGTATCCTTAATCAACACCAACGTTCCCACCATTAACGAATAATTAGCAGAAAACCATTTGGTTTTCTGTTGAAGTGTGCAGGTACTCCAAATGCCACCGTTTCCAAAATGATTGCTGAATACGTTGAACCAGTTGCCAACGATTTAAAGAAGATAGTTTCAGATCTAAGACATTAGGGTCGGGAATGACAGACACTGGTTCTACGTTCAGAAAATGACCAGGACTTAAGAATGAAAAATCAGTGGGATCGTTACTCATTGGACATAAAGGTCTGGAGTTTAAGATGGCTTCAATTTGAACTAGAATGGTGTTAAATTCTTCGTACGAGAGAATTTGTTCGCCTACCACCTTCTTGAGATGGGACTTTACAGATTTTATCCCAGCTTCCCACATTCCCCAAAGTGAGGAGCCGACGGAGGATTAAAACAAAGTGAATACCTTCCGTTTCAGATGACTGCTTCATATATTCGATTAGTTCCCGAGATGCTCCGATAAAATTTGTTCCACAGTCACTATGAATTTGCAAGCATTTACCTCTACGTGCTACAAACCGCCGTAAAGCTGCAATAAAGGCCTCTTTAGATAGGTTTGATGCCAACTCCAGATGTATCGCTTTTGTACTAAGACAAACAAATAAACAAACATAAGCTTTCAATGATTTGGCACCTCTAATACGATTCATGGTGATAGAAAAGGGTCCACCGTAGTCTACCCCAGTATGTAGAAACGCTTTACCGGCAGTAAGTCTAGCGGGGGCAAGTCGCCCATAGGAGGGCATAGCGAAATAGGTTTTGACGAAAACATCGAATACAAGAGTTTAGGCACTGTTGAATAGCCCTTTTGCAGACAGAATCCAAAAGTTTTGTACTAACAAAAAATGAGTAGTTCTAAGTCCAGGGTGTAAATATTTCGTATGGCAATCTCGAATAATGAGCTCTGTCACCCGGTGTGACCGAGGAAGTAGCAATGGAAATTTTGTATCATAAGATACGTCTGCATTTCGCAACCGGCCGCCCACCCTTAACAACCCATCACTGTCAAGGAAAGGACTGAGAGATCGAAGTTGTTTATTACTAAGTTTTCCTTTCGAATGATATCAATGTCCTGACTGAAAACTTGTTCTTGAACCCGTTTTATTAATAAATGAAGTGCATACTGTTCGGGGGAGACCAATAATTGTTCTAAGTTTCGAATATCCAAATTTGCACGAACTTTCAAGTTACGAATGAACTGACAAATATATACCAGAATCCTGCATATTTTTCGCAAATCTGAAAATTGATTTACCATCGAGTCTACGAAATGATCTGCAACGTGTATATTAAGGGATAAAGTTCTTTTTCAATGTGCATCTGAGTGTGATCTGTAAGAGTTGGTTCCATATGAGCAGGCCAATTCTCTTTAGGTAATAGTAACCATGGTGGAGCCGTCCACCACAAAGGATGATTAACAAGCTCAGCAGCTAATAATCCTCTTGATGCACAATCAGCAGGATTATCCTGTGATTTAATATGATGCCACGATGATGGAGCCACTCGTTCTTGGATATGCGAGACACGATTGCTAATAAAGGTCTTCCAATTATACGACGAAGATCGAATCCATGCTAATGCTACTGTGGAATCTGACCACGCAAATGTATCGTCCAATACTAAATTATCTCTATACGTATTTTGCACATACTCGACCAAGTTCGACAACAACACTGCACCACACAATTCTAATCGAGGTAATGATATACGATTGGTTGGTGCGACCTTAGATTTGGCACAGACCAATGAAACTTGGATGTTCCCTTTCTCATCGACACAGCGGAGATAAACTGCTGCTGCATATCCAGCTTCCGATGCATCACAAAATGCATGAATTTGTACAGTTTGATGGTTATCGCAAAGAATCCGTCGAGGAATTTCAATTTTCAATAACTCGGGTAATTGTTGAAGATACAGATTCCATTTTAAAACAATTTGTTGGGGAGGAAGTTCATCCCAGCCAATTCCTAATATCCATACAGATTGAATCAAATGTTTTGCGAAGAAGACCAATGGTGATAATAACCCCAGAGGGTCAAAGATCCTTGCAATTTCGAAACCATATTCCTTTTGGTACAAGGCCGATCAACGATATTAAGATTGTAAAACAACACATCACTCAATGGTTGCCATTGCAGTCCTAAAATTTTTGAGAAGTATTGTTTACCTCTTCAAACAAAATGCTTGCTGATACCGAACGGAATCAGGTAAATGGCCAATGACACTTGGCACGTTGCTATTCCACTTTCGCAACATAAAACCACCTGATTGGCAAATTTGGTTTAATTCATACACGAGTCGTTTGCCATCCTCTATCGAATCACACCCTGTAATCAAATCATCCACGTACGTATCCGACGCTAAAATCTTGGAAGCAATAGGAAAACGTAACGATTGACTTTTTGCAAGTTCTTGAATTACACGCATGGCTAGAAATGGTGATGATGTGATGCCGTATGTAACAGTGTTTAGCTGATAATCGATAACAGACTCCGAGGACTTAAATCTCCAAACTATACGTTGATAGTCTCGATGGCTAGTAGAAATAAGAATCTGTCTATACATTTGCTTAATGTCCGCAGTTAAAACTACAGAATGTAAACGAAAGTGTAATAACAACTCCATGATATCTTTTTGAAGAGGGGCCTGCGAGTAAATGATCATTTAAAGACCCTCCACTTTGAGCGCTGGCTGAAGCATCAAATACGACACGAAGTTTTGTAGTTGTACTGTCTGGTTTGAACACGGCGTGATGTGGTATGTAATATACCGGCGATAATGTAGACGATCGAGTTGAATCCGATACAATACGAGACATGTGACCACTATCGATATAATTCTGCATAAATTCTCTGTACGAATTATACAGTTGAGGATTTATTTCAAACGGCGTTCTAGTGAAAGAAATCTTCGAAGTGCTATTTCGAGAGCCAGCAAATAGCGGTTCAGGACCATTGAAAGGTAACAAAACAATAAAACGACCGGTGTCATCCTGCTTGTGAGTGTCCACAAAATGCCTTTCACAAATTTCCGCATGAGGAGATAATTTGTTAGAATCTGGAATATTTTCCAGTTCCCAAAATCGAGTAATGTTAGCATCTTCTACAAGTGCAGCTAATGATATACGAGATGTAACAGAAGAAAGAACCTTCCTGTTAATATCCACCCAAAGGTAGTGTGAATTGCCACGGGTTCTTCTAGTGACCCAATGCGAGTTGCGTTTAATAAAACACGCGCGAACAAATCTGCACCTAACAATAAATCGATATGGCTAGGTTTGTCGAAGTCCGAATCTGCTAAATCTAATCCAACTATGTGAGGCCAACTATTTGGTGAGATCCTTGATGAAGGAAGGGTTCCACAAATGTCTGGTAAAACAAAACAATCAATACTGTACTCTGGAACAGTTTTACCTTGAGGACTAATTTTACACGATACTTGTCCATACGCATGAGAAGCAGATAGACCTAAGCCTTCAACCTTCATTGAAATATTCGATTTTCTTAAACCTAAGCGTCGACAACACTTATCAGTCATGAAATTTTCCATTGATGCACTATCTTACTGTCTGAACTTTACCAAACCCATCTGTAATTGAAATTCTTGCGGTGCCTAATAACGTCATTGTGTTGGACGATCTAGATGATAACAACGTACTTGTAGTAGTGTTGCAGGTGGGTTCGGGAAGTTGATCTGTTGCCTGAGTGATTGCAGGTTTCTGTGCAACTGTAGGGTTTTCAAAGTGCAATAAAGTATGATGACCCTTGCACACTTTTTACAAACAAGTTTGGAAGAGCAGCTGTAACCATATGAGAGTTGCGAAGACAATTAATGCATAAGTGTTTGTCTTTAACAAAGTTATAACGGTCTTGTGGCGATTTATTCAGAAACATTTCACATTGGTATAAGTTATGAGTACCACTGCAAAGACTGCATTTCTGAGCGAATGAAGTTGTTACGAATGACTTTCGAACTTGGGGTTTTGAATATTCAAAGGAACGTTTAGAAGGTACACTAGATGATATGGTTTGTTTAACGGACGTATTAAATTTGGACGGTGTATCGGAAACAACCATATTGCTAATTTCTAATGCCTTGCAATTTTTTCTAGAAATAATTTTAATTGATCATAAGATGGAATGTCTGATGTATTTTCTAATTCAAATGTTTTCAACAGATTTGTATCTACCTTTTTGATAACAAATTAAACAATACGAAGTCGAGCAAATCAATCTTAGTTTGACGTAAGCTTAATTTTCCGTAAAGCAATTAAGCAATTCTTTAAATCTGTATGTGAATTAAATTTTGCTTTTGGTGACGATTCTAAAGCATTCCAATGCGTGTTTGCAATTAAACGTTTTGAATTAAACCTCCAAATAATTGAATAAGCTAGCATATAATTATTATTCGAAATTTGCAAATGTCTAATGAGTTCTCTAGACTTAAAATCCAACGCATCAATTAAAAATAGAACTTTTCGATCGGTAGCAATTGATTATTTTCATGAACTAAATTATTAAAAATTGAATAAACTCTTGAAATGTTCTATTTTTCCAGAAAATTTTTCATTTCTATCCGAGGAGACGAAATTGTACATGAGCCGATGCTAGTAATATTTTCAGTCAAGCATTTTCAGCAGTGGATATATTATCAAATTGTGCCTTAATAATTTTAATGTTTAACAAAGACCTATCTATTTCAATTCTTAGTGTTGTAATTGCATTTAATAATTCAGAGTTGTCCTCATCCAATATGCACGTTTTATAAGCAGTATCTACATCGTTTTTGATATCAAAGGCGCTTTCAGCCATAATATTAACAGAAATACAATTGCCTTTAATATGCTCCAATTTATCTATCGCACCAGATATATCAGATAATCTATCGAGTGCGGCCTTTAAATCCACTATCAACCTATCCGATGAAATATGTGCCATCCTAACGAACAAGGTTACTAATATCGATTTTATATTGATTTCAGCTACAAAAATGAAGGGTTTGTTCACCTAATAATAGGATATACCAAGGGTAATGTTGAACTACCTGTTAAAGAATTTTTACTACAACGTGCCTAACGGGAGCTTGCAAGTTTCAATATGACAAAGAGCAAAGGGTTTTATTCTACCCGGTTTTACGAATACCTGAATTCTCTAGCGAACTTGAATTACAAGTTTAAAATAACTGTATTGCTTAAACACTTTTCTGACTACAAATTCTTACGTTAACTATCCCTAAAATTTACAAAGATTTGTCATTTTAAGGCTTTATAAGATTCTGTATCAGTACAAAATTTCAAATTTAATGCGAGATTGCATCTACTATAAGTTACTTTACACAATTGACTATGAAACTGGTGGTGTGACTACACTTTTCTTCTAAATGCGGTCAACCCTAATTTAAGCGAAGAGCAATTAACAATGTAGTTAAAATGAATGCCAATAATAAATGCCAATAATAAACCAATTAATAAGCCAAATATTTGCTCAAAGGACCAAAAATGTTAATCAAAATGTTAATTTGCATTTACAATCACACAAAGGAAATGATAATTTAAAGGAATATATCACCTACCTTTCACTGGTTGTAGTGGTTGATTGTACTTGCACTGCTATCAGATAATTATGGACTGTATGTATAATGTTCACTAATTGTTGCTAATTACTGATGCTCGATGCACCGAACTAAATCACGAACCAAAGCCAAGCGAGAACGAAGTTGAATTGTCGTCCACTCGTACATTACCAACCCTTTTATGTCGTTGCACTAAAGGTAGGGATAATGGAGGGTTTCTAGGTGGGAATAGTTTAAGGACTTAAATTAATTGTGATTGGCATACTACACTACAACCAAAATACTTATAAAGCCTTAACAGAAAGGTTTATTTAAATATAAATCAAGCTAAGCGACTACACATCTTGAGAGCTTCTTACGTTCTCACGTTCTACTTACGTTCTACTGTGTCTCTAAACAACAAGTTACAGTAACCCTTACTTACTTTACAATACCCTTAGGTCCATCGACGCACGCAGAAGGCCAATCAATTTCATTCAAAGAATCCAATGTTAAAAACTTAAAAAAGCATGGCTAGGGGTTAACAAGATAATTGTCTGCCCCAATAAGGATACTAATTCCATCAACAATTAACGCTCGATCTATATTAAACGGGATATTGTCAGCAAGCTGCAAGTTTTGATACTCTACCACCTTTCTTTGGGTATATGTAAATCATCCATGCAAATTTCTGGAACTTCCACAGCCTCAATCGTTAAAATTTCATCTGTATATTGTCCCTTCAAAGTAATTAAAACGCGATTGTAAAGCTTAAAGGGAATCGATGCATTATTTCCAAACGCGGCAATACGAACCCTATGTTGTCCAACCACAGGTAAATTTAATACCCTTGATAAATTCTCCTTAATAAATGAAAGTTGACTGCCGCCGTCCATAACTAATCTGATTAACTTCTTTGAATTTTCGCCAAAGGCATAAACACAAGCCGTTTGTAATAGCACATTCTTGTTTACGTTTGTCATCAAACTGGACACCGACGGCGCTGAAGTGTTCATTGAACTTTCGCCTTTCGTTTATTTCATTGCAATACCTGTCGTCTCAGGGTTGTGTCTATTTTTACCTGTCTTAAAGCTCGGATCGCACATAGTTGTAGCATGCCTACCGCCGCATTCCTTACATTTTAAGAATCTATTTTACAATATTTAGCACTATGGTTATTTCTCGTACAACGGTAACAATTTCCTGCTGCCTTCAGAATTTCTTTCTTCTTTGTTAAAGGTACATCTGTGTCACACATTTCGGTTTTATGGTCTTTCTTGCAGAAAGCACAGCATTCAAGACGTTTGTTCGGCGTTACTAATAAACTAGACGCAGTTCCTTTGTAAGGCGTTCTCTTTTCTGTTGGGAGCATCTTCTCTTTACAACCTGCATCCGGATTTAAAGCTTGTTCTAAGGACTCGATTTCGTTTTTAAGAAACTGCAATAAATCTTTTACCTGGCGATCTACATCTTCCTCTGACCTTGATGATGAACTTTCTAAATTATTCGCAATAATTTCTAGATGATTGGATGATTTCATTTTCATTTGTCGATAAAATCCTAAACGCAATTCCGTTGGCAACGACTTAATGAAAGTCGACTTTACGATTATGTTGTATTGAGAACTAGATACTTCTAATATTTCAAGAGCACGCATAGCTGAAGTAATTAGATTGTAATTCTTCCTTAAAGTACTTACGTCATTTTAGATTTTACAGGTTCGATTTTCATAATGCTATCAATATATTGTTCAATTAGCCGTTCCCCATTTCCAAATTGATCTTTTAATATATTTAAAGCTTCTTCATAGAATGCTCCAGATGGAGGAAATCCTTCAATTGCTTCAGCGGCCCTTCCCGTGACATACATTCGCAGGTAGTTGAATCGATCTCCGTTCGTTAATTGTTGATTGTCGTGGATCATACTTCTGAATTGTTCCCAGAAAGGAAGCCATCCCTTTGCAGTACCATCATACTTCGCTAACTGTACACGTTGAAGCTTCACTGACGTAAAGGACGGCCTATTTGTTTCGTTACTTACTGGTACCGTATTCGTTAAATTCGAGTCAACCTCTATCTGCGATTTTTCTGGACATTTTAATCTAAATTCCAACTTAGACATTGTAGTTACATCAACCTCTTCATATTCATACCTTTTCATTAACTCGTCCTCTATATTTTCATTAAGCAGAGGTTCAATTTGCTTATCAATTTCTTTCAGATTGTCACTGCAAGCTTTAACTTTGACATAGCTGTATAAATGTCTGGCGGCTCCGTGGCGTAGTGGTGTGTGACTACTACGCCCAAGGTCCCGGGTTCAAATCCCGACACGGTCCGCTTGAAAAATGTTAGGCGAGCATTTTTCACAAAATACACCCTCGTTCGGATGAGAGGTAAATGGAGGTCCCGTGTGTGAGTGTTGTCACGCACGTTAAAGATCCCTACCTTGCTTGGAACAGCAAGGGTTCGGCAAAATTCAAATTTTCCAGGTAAAAACTCGCTTCCTGGCCAATGTAGTACCTTCGGGTGGAGCATTGGAAAATCAAATGTAATGTATAAATGTCTTCAACACTGAAACTACTTTCTAGCATAGAATTTATATTATTAACTGTTTTAGTTAAGTGCGTTCTACAAATTGTCCGTTTTACTTGTTCCATCATGAAGCCTCGATAGTATAGCCGTTTGTTAAATATTCGCGTTCCCGTTCCGTTATTTCGAATATTTACGTTAAAGCTCGTTTATATTTATCACCAGATCTTCCCGGGTTTCGGCACCAAAGTTTGATGTAATGCAATAAACAACATCAAGATTAAAGAAAGGTTTATTTAAATATAAATCAAGCTAAGCGACTACACATCTTGAGAGCTTCTTACGTTCTCACGTTCTACTTACGTTCTACTGTGTCTCTAAACAACAAGTTACAGTAACCCCTTACTTACTCCCTCTACTACCCTTAGGTCCATCGACGCACGCAGAAGGCCTGTAATATTTTACACAAAGATAGTATAGCCAATCGAATAGAAACCTTAGAAAATAACATGCGAACTACTATGTTAGGCATGCGAGATTTAATCAGATTCAATACGATATATAACCAAATAATATCAACCCTAAATTTAATTCAACAAATCCTAGCAACATTAGAAAACGCAGTAACCTTTGCAAAATTAAATACCCTACATTCTAGTATAATAGAACCAATAGATTTATTAAAAGAATTATTGAGAATAAAATCTTTTATAACTAATAGTAAATTACCTTTCGATGTATTAGAATCAAACATTTTAATATTTGAAAAAATAGCCATAGTTAAAGGCTATGTAAAAAACAACGATATAACATTTTTAATAGAAATACCAATAGTAGAGATTAACAGTTACAATTATTATCACTTATTTGCTTTTCCAATGAAAATGACTAGCACATACCAAGTTAGTATTCCAAAAACCAAATTCCTATCCTTAAATGAACAAAGATATGGTTATACAAACGACAAATGTAATGAAGTCACGCCCAATCAATACTTATGCCAATCATTAACAACCACAACAATTCAAGAAGACAGCCCTTGCGAAGTACAACTACTAAAATTTACCAATCATTATGAAAATTGTGAAGCCAAACCTGTATCAATCAACAACATGAAAATTCAGAAAGTAACGGAAAATAAATGGATAGCCATTTTTCCCACCGAAGTAATCGCAGCAATGTATTGCAATCAAGATGAAAGTAATTTAGCATTAACCGGAAGTAAATTAATCACCCTTAAGGAAAATTGTTATTTAAAATTAAAAAACGAAATAATTAGAGTTTACCAAGATCCAGTACAAAGCAAGAAGTTAGCAAATCTACCCGATCTGCAAATCAAGATTACCCAAGAAGAAGATGAAGCAACCCTTCAAAAACCAATGCAATTGGAACACCTGGAATTAGACAACTTAAACCACGCCATGAAACTCATGGAAGATTACAAAGAAAAATTAAACGAGATCAAGACGCCCAAAGTGCACTATGATAACATTAGTGTATGGACAATTATATTGATTTTATTGACTATTTTATTGATCATTTATGTAATGTACAAAATATGTATTAGATTTAAGAATAATAAAGAAAACAGTTTTAGATTTAAGAAACCCAAACAAACAAATGTACCCCTAGAAAATATGAATTTTAAATGAGATTAAACGAAAATGAATTTAATTAAAAATCAAGAAAAAGGTTAAAACCCTTAATTTTTAATGTACGTTGGGAGGAGTTATAGGAACCCCCATCTATTATATATATAAAACTAATATCCGTATTAGGAAATATTAGGAAATGTTAAGACAGTGCAACAATGTCGTTGCAACATTTTATTACATTATATTATGATGATTTCAGTTCCCACGAGTGGAAACGCTACAAAGTAGCTCAAGGATAAGTGACACTGCAAAGTCAGGTCACAGGCGGTCGACGGATGTCACGTACCGTGATTACGCAGAATAAGCCTGCAACATTGTATTTATGAATAGCTTTTAAGATAGCAACTAAGTATTGTAAAGTGTAAGCGGACATTACGTCCGCAGGTTCCCACAGTATTGTGAGGGGGAGAAAGTTATATAAGGACTGAGAGCTCCACTCCTAGTCAGTTCATCAGACGTTCAGCTTTAACCTTGCAGTTCACTGGTAACTCACTGTACAAATTAATTAAAGTATTTCGACTTAGATGTATTATTCAAGTTTGTAAAATTCAATAATTAAATTCTGTACTAAACCAAATAAATGTGTTAAAGTTCAAAGAAGTCTTTTTAAAAAGGACCGCTCGAAGCCACGAACTCTAACTCACGACACTCGGAAAAAGCGTCGTGCTGATCATTTCTATCGCATTTTTCGATATATATCGACAGTTCTATATGAGAAATTAAAGAATTATTTAAAAATGGTTAACCACTGGAACTCAGACTAAAAGTGATCGTAGTTGTTAGAACTCATGTAGAACTGTCGATAGATATCGAAAAATGCGCTAGAAATGATCAGCACCACACTTTATCCGAGTGTCGTGCTAGACCGAAAATAAAAAATTATTTAAAAATGGTTAGCCACTGGAACTCAGGCTGAAAATGATCGTAGTTGTTAGAACTCATGTATAACTGTCGATAGATATCCAAAAATGTGCTGGAAATGATCAGCACGACACTTTTTTACGAGTGTTGTAATAGATCGAAAATTAAAAATTATTTAAAAATCGATATCCACTGGAATTCAGGCTAAAAGTGATCGTAGTTGTTAGAACTCACGTAAAACTGTCGATATACGTCGAAAAATGTGCTGGAAATGATCAGCACGGCACTTTTTTCGAGTGTTGTAATAGACCGAAAATTAAAAAATTATTTAAAAATGGTTAACCATTAGAACTCAGGCTATAAGTGATCGTAGTTATTAGAACTCATGTAGAACTGTTGATATATATCGAAAAATGCGCTAGAAATGCTCAGCACGACACTTTTTTCCGAGTGTCGTGCTAGACCAAAAATTAAAAAATTATTTAAAGTTAGCCACTGGAACTGAAGCGAAAAGTGATCGTAATTGTTAGAACTCATGTAGAACTGTCCAAACATATCGAAAAATGCGCGAAAAATGATCAGCACGACACTTTTTCTGCGAGTGTCGTGCTGGGTACAATATACGTTGTTTATGCAAATAAACTAATTATTGCAATTTTTTATTTTAATTACATAGAGATGAAACTCGATTAGAACTAACGGGAACTCTTGCTAAAAGTTGTGATATTTATTGGTTTCTTATATGTTAGAGCAGTAAGTGTCGTGCTAGATTCGCGAAGTTAGTACGACAATTTTTCATGTGCTATTTTAGGTGCGTGAAGTTGGTCGCAACATTTTTGAATTTTTCAAAAATATTTATGTCATAATTAGGCGCCAATAAGGCGCCATTTTGCGCCGCTAAAACTAAATGTTGCGCCGTCTTGGCAAACAAGTTATTAATAAAATAAGATTTTTTCCGGCCAAGTTCACGAAGCCGCACTTTTTTTCAATTTTCAGAAAATCTTTATTCCATAATTTAGCGCCAATTAGGCGCCATTTTGCGCCGTTCAGACGAAATTTTGCGCCCTCCTGTGTAACAAGTTATTTGAAAAAAACTATTTTTTCGAACTATCAAAAAAACGTGAAGTTGGCCGCGACTTTTTTGAATTTCGAACAAATTTTCGTACCACAATTAAGCGGTAATTTGGCGTCAATTTGCGCCGTTGAAACAAAATTTTGCGCCTTTCTGTGTAAGAAGTTATTTAAAGAAAACTATCTCTCCAAACTAGCCAAAGTCATGAAGTTGGCCGCGACTTTTTTGAATTTTGAAAAAATTGTGTACCAAATTTAAGCGGTAATTAGGCGCAATTTTGCGCCGTTGAAACGAAATTTTGCGCCCTTCTGTGTAAGAAGTTATTTAAAAAAAAACTATTTCTCCAAACTACCTAAAATAGTGAAGTTGGCCGCGACTTTTTTGAGTTTTGAAAACATTTTTGTACCAAATTTAAGCGGTAATTAGGCGCCATTTTGCGCCGTTGAAACAAAATTTTGCGCACCTCGTGTAACAATTTATTTGAAGAAAACTTTCTCTGGCTATCTTAGACGCGTGTCTTCAATGTTGAAATTACCGTTCTTTACAATAAGCATCGTAGTTGAGAGATAATTGTATTATTTTAAAACGTTACATACAAGGAATGTGCTGTAGAAATATTATTGTAGTCTAAACAAATAAATACATTATAACCAGTAGCGTCTTGCATTTTGCCTGAGTACACAGGATTTATTTAAGTATAATATAGAGTAAAGAATTAAATAAATAAAAATGACTGACTTTCACAAAATCTCAGTTAGAGATATTAAAATCGGCATTTAGGATCTTAGTCTTAAATAATAAAATACTTGTATAAGCGTTTTTGAAGAAACAACTCTTAAGCGAGTAGAACAGAGAATGAAAGTTGGTATGAAAATTTTATTTCCTGTTATAAACTTGAAACTTCATAAAAATATATTATTAATCAAGTATTTAAATTATGTAAAATTACTCCTAACCAGGGGGTGTAATTCCATGGTAATACTTTCAAATATGATAAAAATGATGCAAATTACGACTCCTTCAAGCATGAAGAGGCGGGCGACAGCTAATTTCTGATAATCAGACACCGCTTTTGGCCAACTATATTATGTTCGCTTACAAGCTGTGTCCGTTGGTTCTAGAATTTAGTATAAATCAAGATATGAATGTATATACAGTTCGGAAAAATAATTTCTTTCAAATAACTTCTTACACAGGAGGGCGCAAAATTTCGTTTTAACGGCGCAAAATGGCGATTAATTACCGCTTAATTGTGATACAACAATTTTTTTGAAAATTCAAAAAAGTCGCGGCCAACTTCACGCTTTTAGGTAGTTCAGAAAATTTGTTTTTTCTCGAATAACTTGTTACACAGGAGGGCGCAAAATTTCGTTTCAGCGGCGCAAAATGGCGCCTAATTACCGCTTAAATTTGGTGCAAAATTTTTTTCAAAATTCAAAAAAGTCGCGGCCAACTTCACGATTTTGGCTAGTTTGGAGAAATATATTTTTTTAAATAACTTCTTAAACGGAAGGGCGCAAAATTTTGTTTTAATGGCGCAAAATGGCGAGTCATTACAGCTTAAATTTGGTACAAAATTTTTTTCAAAATTCAAGAAAGTCGCAGCCAACTTCACACGCTTTTAGGTAGTTCAGAAAAATTGTTTTTTCTCGAATATCTTGCTACACAAGAGGGCGCAAAATTTCGTTTCAACGGCGCAAAATGGCGCCTAATTACCGCTTAAATTTGGTAATTCAAAAAAGTCGCGGCCAACTTCGCGATTTTGGTTAGTTTAGAGAAATAGTTTTTTTTAAATAACTTCTTACACAGAAGGGCGCAAAATTTTGTTTCAACGGTGCAAAATGGCGCCTAATTACCGCTTAAATTTGGTGCAAGAATTTTTTCAAAATTCAAAAAAGTTGCGGCCAACTTCAAGCTTTTAGGTAGTTCAGAAAAATAGTTTATTGCGAATAACTTGTTACACAGGAGGGCGCAAAATTTCGTTTCAACGGCGCAAAATGGCGCCTAAATGGCGCTAAATTATGGAATAAAGATTTTCTAAAAATTGAAAAAAAGTGCGGCTTCGTGAACTTGGCCGGAAAAATCTTATTTTATTAATAACTTGTTTGCCAAGACGGCGCAAAATTTAGTTTTAGCGGCGCAAAATGGCGCCTAATTATGACATAAATATTTTTGAAATATTTAAAAAATGTTGCGGCCAACTTCATGCACCCTGCTATTTCTTGGTATTAAAAAGCGGAACTTTTTTTGGTTTCTATCAGGAACTCGAGAACTATGAAAAGTGCTACTAAAACTATCATTGTTTTTTTTAAATTTAAAGAATGTCGTGCCAACTTCACAGGGGTATGCAACAGTCTCTATATAAAAATTGTGGAAACTGACACAACATGGTAAACATTTTAGTACAAGAATAAGGAAGAAAAATTAATTCGTATGTACAGTTCCGAATATTGTTAAGAATATTGTAAAGTCGTTTAACGATTTTTCATGACCTAACCCATTGTACCGAACAGTAGAACTAATTTATTCATGTGTCAGTCTGTACAATGAATATTTTTAGAAAATAAATTATACGTTAAAAATTCTTTCAACAAACGAGTTTGTACTCCCACACGTAAACTGTTCTATAACATTTAAAGCAAAGTACCGTAAACGAGCTGCCAAAAGGAAATGGCAGGTGAAGCACATTTGCTACTTCACATTTCTCTGATTTGAGAAAGAGATTGCGAATAAATTGAGCACAACACTTCTCGTACCTTGTGACGATTTCCAGGTAAAACCAATATGTACAGGTCAGTTCAGCTAATGGAATTTCGACTTTCACTATCAGGTACCTGTAAGAGACACAATACACCAATTTTCTACCTGAATAGACTACAACCAACGTTTTGATTATTTTATACTCCAACCCTCGTAATATTCTGACAAAAAGGTTTATGGGTGCTTAAAGCTCAACCGCAAACCAGCAGACCCGAATGAATGGTTGGAATTCTACACTTTTATGACCGCTTCGGCCATTAAAATTAATGAATTTTTCTTGTGTACATTTAAAAATCAAAACGCAATTATTGTGGTTTGGGATCACTATAGAAGTTATATATTTTTAGCCCTACGAAATAACAGGGTAATTATTTAAATGTCCCATTAGATTGGAGTGGTAGTAAAGTACGACGTGGGGTTGTTAGCTGTCATCAGGTTCGTATGGGGGCATGCGGGTAAGCTGAAAATGTATTTAATCAAAGTTTTAAAGAACCTAATAAATTGGTTAATGTTGATCATCAATTCCCATTCATTCAAGGAATCAATTTTTTGTTAAAAATATTGCATGTTATAAAAGCTATGGCTAGGGGTTAACACATGAGATATTTTTTCTGCGACAAGTTTAGTTTCGTTTTTGAAATTTTTAATTTATTTGTCTTACGTCATCGTGTCAAGGAACCAATAGGAACGCAGCAGTGTACAATTCGCTGTACTTTTAACTAATGGCTTGTCTTGTAAGTTTTGATCCTAGAGAAACTTTAAATTAGATACCAAAGTTGTAGTTTCATTTTCTAGGTATTCAGAGTATGTAATTGCAAAAGAACAATCGCCTATCGCAAATATTAATTTGCAACGTAGTCAATTTGATTTAAACATATGCTTCCCTTCCTTTTCTCCAAATTGTGAGCGACAGTATAAAGAATGATACTTCTCTTGCATCCTGAGAAACCTTTTTTTATACAGAAAGTGAACTAACAACTTGGATATACTTAAAATGGATATAGGAATTCTTGTGGAAAATAAATAAAAACCCGATGTAAAAGTAGGTGTTCAATGGTTAAAAGTTAAAGGAACTTCCTTCGAAGGTTTACGGTCTTGCTGAGTGATGGGTAAAACAACAAACGAACTACCGATCGACTCGACTAACTTGGACGTCACGACATCCAGACGATCAACGACCGACGTAAAACTTCTTAAGAGAGGATGTAGAAACAAATGGGGAAGATTTCCCGGAAAGCTGTAAAAAAGAAAAACATTCCACAGATATATACTTACTTTGACTCGAACTCGGTTTTGCCTACGATCTGCTTGCTGTACAGGTGATACCTATTGAGAAAACAAGAGCACATGAAAAATATATATCTTATCAATGACACTTTTATGTCTCATCAACACTCGAAATTCCTAAATAACTTTCATGAATAAACTAAAATCAAAAGTTTTTCTTTTGGTACAAATAATAATTTACAGTTCACTACAATGATATTTCTCTTGTTAATTAATTAAATATTCATTGCAATACAATTTAAATCAATGACCTTGTCGCACTATAAACTATTTGAAATGTTTTATTCAAATATACGACACTTCACACAAGTAAATAATTAGTTTATCCCCAAAAACAGATTTCTTTCGTTTACAGATATGCTCCAAAATTAATGACTTATTATCAATTTTACTCTTTAAACATAATATTTTATTTGAATGGGTAACTCCGAAAACTTTACTTTCAAAGAATAGCATAAAGCTTAATGTTAGTAACAAATTATTGGTCACAAATAAACGTGACCTTGTTTAGATGTACATAACACATGAAGTGAAAGTGGCTTCATATAAAAATTCCAGTCATTTCATCTCATTAATTTCGTAATAATATTATTTTCAATTACTTTTATGATCCTTTGAAAAGCGTAAACATGAACAATATAAGGTTAACAACTAAACGCTATTATAAATCCTACTCGAGCAAATTAGCTTTCTTCAAAATTTTAAACAATGAACAAAATAACCATTCCGAATGGACCTACAGCTTGAAGAAGTTCTAGATTACTAGAACGGGTGGAATGGCTTACGCGTTCCAGTGACCTAAAGAGCCAAACTACAAGTTCAACCAAAGTAGTAGGGTTTGTAGTGGGGAACCAGACTAATATAGGTCCCCGAAAGAGAGCAGTGGCTCTCTCGGTACTTATATTAGCAGAGACCATAGGGATCGGTATGGCATTCTAAGACACACTACCGCGATGCGCAAGGCAACGGGAAACTACCGAATTAGCTCCCAAGTACACAGCGTACTTAAATTGTATTTAAGTTGAAGAAATCTTCTGGAGTAAACGATTGCGGCGGTAAAATAGTTTCCCATTCGGATATCCGGGAGGGAACTAATTCAGAGGATGTGATCGTAAAATTTAGAAAAAGAATCAGGAACATGCTGCGAGTCGGAGCGTAGAATGTCAGAAGTATGAAGCAAGTAGGTAAGCTAGAGAACTTAAAAATTAAAATGGATAGGTTAGTACTAGACATAGTAGGGATCGACGAAGTTCGGTGGCCAGAGACTGTTACATGCCGAAAATCGGCTATGTATCATATTTAGATTAAGGATAAATATGTGAGTGAATTCCCGCCACTATTTTAAAATAGACATGTTCATTTCCGTCATTTCGGACAGTTGCGTTTGCACAAAAGAATGCGTAGGCGCGGAGTGATGGGCAAGTGCGCGGTTTGCGACACGACATTATTATTAGCAGCAAGACGTCGAACGGTAACGTTTACCTACGTCGTGTTTTTTGTCTTTTCTCTTTTTAGGATGTAGGTTCCCAATTACTTGTATCTTCAAGTACCTTTACCTTTATCCCTTCGCCCTACCTACGGACGACGAAGGAGGAGGGACGAATAAATTTGTATCAACAATGGCGTGACGCAACCCACCTTAAAACAACAACGAGATGCCCTGAGATTAACTGCAAGGCGCGTTTTAAGTAAGTACTTTGCTTTATTTACATTTTAAAATACAAATTCTATCATTGAAAACGTGATTGGTATTTGATACAATTTGCCACGTAATTATGTCAATATAAACGATGGCGCATTATTGTGAAACGTGGACCGTATCAGTGTTGCCAACTGTAGCAGTGGCGCTGAATACGTACGCGGAAATGTAACAAGACGGGGGATTTTTGGAGTGGAGACTTCAGGGTAATTCATACAGGAGCAGAGGAAGAAAATTGGGGTGTGGGGATAATTATGCAAAAAAGGATAGGGAACTGTATAGTAAACTACTTACAAAAGAACGAAAGAGTACTCATGGTTAGATTAGAAATTAAACCGGTCATAATACAAGTATACATGCCCACCTCTAGCCACAGTGAGCAAGAGGTAGAAGCGATCTACAAAGAAATCGAAGACATATTAAGATACGTAAAAGGACATGAAAATTTAATAATTACGGGAGATTTTAATGCAGTGGTAAGTGAGGGTAGGGAAGGAGCGGTAGTAGATTTATTTGATTTAGGTACGAGAAACGACAAGGGAAATAGGTTGGTAGAATTTTGCTACAAAAACAATTTAATCATCACAAACACATTTTTTCAACATCATGCTAGAAGACGATACACATACATTCTTGTTAGACAACGGTTTAGGAATCAAGTAAAAGACTGTAGAAGCTACCCAGAAGCAAATATAGACACTGACCACAACATCGTAATAATGAAGGCCTGTCTTAAATTTAAGAATTTGAAAAAAAGTAATGGAAAAAAGCACTTTTCACTTTGAGAAACTAAAAGATAAAGATATCTACGAAAGATTTGAAAAAAGTCAAAGCAATTGCTAAAAGATATGGGGAAAATTTCTGATAGCAAGGAGGTAGAAATAGAATGGAATAACATTAAATCCAGTTTAGACATGACGGCCAGAGATATTCTGGGGTATACACAAAAAAAAACATGGATAACAAAGGATATCTTGAATGTAGTAGAAGAAAGACGAAAATACGGAAAACAGACATACAAAGCTGTTTGGTGCAGCTGTACCCTAAAAAAACGTGTAGTTGAAATCCTAAAAGATATTGTCATCATATTGATACTGCTAAAATTTCAATTGGAAATTGTACTCCCAAAAGTAAAGATATTAAACTAACAAGTTTAATGAAGAAGAAACGGGGGTTTAGGAGCGGCAGGAAAAATCCACAAAACATTGCGATTGTAGAGGCTGCTGAGGATGCTTTACTTGAAAAATCCATTATTCACAGTAAATCTATATTAGTACCTACAATGGAGAAAGGAATTAAGGGTAGATTTTTTGACAATCAGCAGAATGTCACGATGCTTCGTTTTTCGAGAATAAAGGTTCACAATCTGGTATGTGTACATCAACACCTAAAAGCAGCTATGCAAAAATAATTCTGGAATGAATACACAATTCAAGGTTTTGGGGCAGGTAGTTTAACCAAGTAATTTAGAGAGCTTGATCCCAGAAAATGCCAATTCGTGCGAGGATTTGTATTTAAACGAGGTCGTTTTAGATATATACTTGCCACTGATCTTAAGAGATCAATCAAATTTAAACTTGGTGAATGTTTTCTGTGCCGAAACATCGATTTTATCAAATAACCAAGAAGAATTCAGCTTAAATTTTTTTGCAATTATGAAATATCACAGATCAGATTATGGCATTGTTTTCTATCCACTTGCATTTAATGATAATTTTGTTTTGATAGTAGTGTGTCGACGTCAAAAGAAAATTTTATACTTGGACAGTTTAGGCTGGTCAGTAAATATAACGCATTGCGCTATTTATTGCAAGTACGTAATGCATACTATACTTACAAAAAAATTGTATTTAATATTGTTGGGAGCTACTATTAGGCAACCCGTCAAACATACACAAGCGCCGCAAGCACTGCATATTCTACAGGACCGAGAAGTTTCTGACAATTACTAGAGGACGAGTCATCCTTTTTAATTCACGGTATAAATAAGACCGATTATGAAGTGCAGAGTTAGTCTATATCAGAATGTCGAATATAAATTATATTGTGTAAAGTAAAAATAGTTGAGCTTTTGGAAGTCCATGAGTATACATAAAAGTTATATTGTGTGTCTAATGTACATGCAGCTTGTAGAATACATAAATAGACAAAAGTGTAATAAATAATAGTTGTGTTAGTGTTGTTAATGGACCTATGGTTAAAAAGTTAGTTTAAGAAGATATAAGTGCTTGTAAATTCATTAATGTGATAGTGTTTCATTGTTAATTGGACTGAAAACATCTATAAATAAGGCATATACTGTTAATTAGACTTGTGAACGGTGAGTAATAAAGACTCTTGCTATTACTTGTTTTAAATTAGTGAAACGCGGTAGTAGTAGCCCGCTACAATATGAACGATTGGAATGTTAGTGTGTTGGATGCACCGAAACAACAAAACAATTATGATTGCGGTGTGTATTGTATACTATATGTCGAAATAATAATAAAGCAGAGCAAAGATATAAAATACCAAAATGACATGATCTCATACAGAAGGTTTATCAAGGAAGCAATAACTAAATGTTTTGAAAAGGCCAGTATGAGTGAAACCATTTTTGCAACTTACAATTATAATTATGATGAATTACTTTTATTTTTTGAAAAAAATGACTTTAAGAAAACAAATCCCACACTACACGAGTTACATAATCCCCCAAATCAATATATGTATAATTTAATAGAAATTATTAAGAAACTAAAGTTAGATGCAACATTGTAATTCAAGGATAAATCAAGAAAAGGTTAATGAAAGTTCACAAGCAAGTTGTGAGAACGGATGCGAACACAATGTATTCCAGACGTAAGTGATGCTGCAGGTGCAGGTCACAGACGGTTATAAAAACCACACTTATTAATATTAAGATTGTTACATTGTATAATGAATTGAATAAAGAAATAAGTAGACATGAGCTCTGCAGCTCCCACAGAAATGTGATGGACAGAGACAACATAAATACCTCAAGAGCTCCAAGATCATCAGTCGGTCTTGACCCTCACAGCTTTTACATTGTTGGTTGTTCAGTCTACTTAAATCCATTTTAACAGTAATTTCGACTTAGAGTAATTTTATATAGTTTGTTAAAATTCCATTTGTAAATTCTGTTTAAAATAAAATTTGTTACAAGAGTTTTTGAAAGAAGACTTTTTAAAAAGGCAGCTTCCAAGGCCCAAAACGTAACTGGCGCAGATGTACAGATCCAGAAGGTCGCTAGAAAACCCAAATTCCAAGCACTGGTGGTCTGGAATTTCAATTCCCAATCTGGAAGAACCAAACAAAAATTGGACAAGGTACAAAATCGATCGAGCCTAAAGAAACAAAAACTTGGACAAGGTACAAAATTGACCGAGTCCAAAAAAGGAAAACAAATGAAAGCGACGATAAAAATTATTTAAGTTCATTTATCCCAACCAATTTTTTCTTTTAAAATTATTGATGCTGGTTAGTAAAAAAATTTTATGTACAGATTTTTCTAATTATTATTATTATCGCAATTTATACCATTTATAAAAAGAATCTACTCAGAGAATTTATTTTAACAAGAGAACTATAAAAAACGAATTTATATGCACAGGTTATTACAAATTATTACAAATTAAAATAAAACTAAACGATTTAATTCAGCAAAACTGAAAGCTTAAAGTATAAATTAAAACGCAATTCTTATTATAGCAATTAATTACAGAAACGATTTATCAAATTCTATAAATTAAACACTTCAGTGTATAATTGTAGAAGCATTTTATAGTTTGTTATTGAAAAAATTTACTCAGCACAAGTTCGAAACAAAGCGTGCAAATTTAAAACGCAATTATCATACAATTACTACCGGAAACCATCACTGAGATAAAAACTATTCACAACTTTATAAAGCTATAATTGGGTATTTTCAGTACGAAGAAACATTTATGCAATTTACTGCAACTAAACGATTTACTTATCACAAAAACTGAAATAATTTTATAATTACACAATTCAAGGTAACGAACTGTACAATTATAAAGGAAGCATTTATGCACATATTAATACAACACCTACCGAGACGAGATAATTATAGCAAACATTTAATTACTAAGGACTGAAATAAAAACGTACAATTGTTACCCACATAAAACCATTCAGAAAATTAAAACTCGATTCGCAACAACTGTAACATCTGCAAAGTACAAAAATATATTAATTCAAGGCGACAGCAATCGACGAGACATTACCAAGCAGAAATTCTTTAATGTAATTATATAACACCGTATAACTACAGATAAAATATAAGTAAAACGATTCTTTAAATAACCCAATACAAACCAAACCGAAAAGTAAATATCAATTTATACAAAAACTTAATATTAATTAGAACTAAAAACGACCATTAATTATTAGAACGACCATGAGTTTAGACATGAAGATTTATCTCGAGAGTATCCCCCAATATAACGGAGATGAAGCACTCTTAGGCAACTTTATTACCGCGTGTAAAATATTTTTAAAAACCGTTTACAAACCAGGAGGCAACGAACGCAATGTTCCACTCTTACGCCTAATAATAAGTAAACTGACCGGACGGACACTAACACTAGTTGCCAGTCGCGACGACTTGAACAATGGGAAGACTTCACACGTATCCTAATTGCATATTTCGGAGACCAAGGGAACATCAAATGTCTAATCCGCGATCTGATAAACCTAAGAATGGAAGTAACCAATCACCATATCAATTCGGAATGAAATGTCAAGACGTACGAAGTTTAATTCTGACAAAACTAAAAATTGAAGAACCCGACCAAAATATCCGATTATTGAAGACAAAAATGTACGACGAAATGGCACTACACACCTACATAAACGCACTACCTGAACGGTTAACTGACAAAATAAGATTCCAATATCTCCAAAATTTAGAAGAGGCAATGAATATGATCATAGAAGAAGAAAACGTTATGTATTACTGAAACAGACTATATAACCCTAACGCAAATAAAAACTTCTCACCGATAAAAAAACAATACAAGCCGCGAGACAAATATCCCTACAACCAAAATTTACACTATTTAACGCACAATCGAATTAACCACGAATTAACAACCCAAATTTTAATAACACAAACCTCAACAATCAATTTAGACAATTTCCGAGACCAGCATTTAACTCAAATTTTACAAAACCCACATTTGCACCAAGATTTAACCAAAACATAAACCAGCCAAGGTAAGCATTCGGCACAAACCCCATCAGAAACACACCAATGACGAATAACAACCCTAACAGTTATTACAAATAAACTCCTATGGACACTTCATCTGGTAACACCAGACAAAATACAAAAATATCACAAATCAAACCAAATTATAATCAAAAACGAAACTTCATTTCCGAAGAACTATTTCACCAAGAAGTGGAAGAATTCAATAATAATCATGACAGGAATAATTACACACATTCCAGTAGAGACGATGAACTAAATCATTTAGAAAACTACGTACGTGACGACCCATGTGAAAATTACGAAGAGGACGACAAAGAAAATGCGTGCTCAAATTTTCAGTTAGACCGATTCAAATACGACCAAACATAATTAATTTAAATAATATTAATCAACAAATATTGCCATACATAGAAATACCTCACGCAGAACTTAAATTATTAATCGATACTGGATCTTCAAAAACACTGTATTAATAGTACCAAAGAAATTAGAAGTCTTAGGCAAGCGAAAATATCGAATCGTTATAGACTATAGAAAGCTAAACGAAAAAACAGTAGACGACAAATACCCACTACCCAATATCAGCGAGATTTTAGACAAAGTAGGAAAGTGTCAATATTTTTCAACATAAGACCTTGCTTCATGATATCACCAAGTAGAGATGGACGAGAAAGACACCGCGAAAACCGCATTTAACACACCTAGAGCGCACTACAAACGTATGCCATTTGGATTGAAGAACGCACTCGCCACCTTTCAGATTCATGGATTACACTTTAAGAAGAATACACAACGAAAAAGGTCTTGTGTACCTAGACGATATAATAGTATACTCAACATCACTGGTAGAACACATTGCAAGATTAAAAGAAGTTTTTGAAAGACTGAGAAAAGCACATTTTAAAATTCAATTAGATAAAAGCGAATTTTTACAAAAAGAAGTATCATTGTTAGGACACATAATAACCCCACAAGGAGTTATGCCAAATCCAGATAAGACAAACGCAGTACTAAGTTACCCCTTACCCAAAACTAACAAAGAAATCAAAGGATTTTTAGGACTCAGTGGTTATTACCGCAAATTCATTAAAGGTTACGCACAGATAACCAAATCACTAACAAACTGTTTAAAAAAGGGGAAAAAAATTGAACACGCCCCAGAATTTATTAAAGCCGTAGAAAAAATTAAAAGCATACTTACGAATCACCATATATTAGAATACCCAGACTTTTCAAAATCATTTATATTGACAACCGACGCATCAAACGTAGCACTACGCGCAGTATTGAGCCAAGAAAAAGTAGATAGCAATAAACCAATCAGCTACGCATCTAGAACCCTAAACGAAACTGAACAAAAATACAACACAATAGGGAAAGAATTATTAGCAATAATTTGGGCAACGAAATATTTTAGACTATACCTTTATGGAAGAAAATTCTATATATACACCGACCATAGACCATTAGTATGGCTATGCAAACTCAAGGAACCAAACTCAAAACTACAAAGATGAAGAATTAGCTTAGAAGAATACGATTACGAAATTATATACAAAAAAGGCATTTATAACAATAACGCAGACGCATTAAGCAGAATACAACTCAACGCAATAGAAACAGAGTCAATTTTAGGCAACGTAGACGAAACAGAGATAAGAGAAGACCAGAAGAAATAGACAACATACACTCAACGCAAAACGAAGAACCAAAAACCGCCATTAAAATATTAAACGAAGCCATATAAAACCAAACCAATTTATAATTACCGAAGTTTTAACAAATTCCAATCCAGCAAAATACATGAAAACAGACAATAAGAAAATATATCAAATTCAAATAACTAAAGACGACAATGAGGAACAAATATTTAAATTTCTAAAAGAATACACCCCCGAGTTATTTTGATAAACCTTACAAACACAACTCACGTGGCCGAACCTATACTGAGTGGTCGCACAATATTGGTCGACTGTTTCAGGTTTTCGTCAATTTTTTCTAGCTGCGGTTGGGGGGGAGGGGGTCCTAAAAAATTAAAATTGTACGTTCTTACAATAGAACTCATGTGGTCACACTTATACTGAGTGGTCACAAAATATTGGTTGAGTTTTTAGATATTTTTGGAAAAGGGGATGGAAGGGGGTCGCAAAAAATAAAAATTTTGGGGTAATATGATTGAACCCACGTGGCCACACTCACACATTCTGGCCGTATTTGATTAAAAAAGTAGTACATACTTTTTTAAAATATTATTAGTTGGTCAGCAAATTAGCATTGCCCCTTTCTCACCTTGGTTGTCAAATGGGCAATATCAGGATAAACTTACGTTTTGATGGCTGACAACAAGACGGTTAAACGCTGAACTTAGATTTCTGGGGGCTGGACACTGTGATTTGGCACTGATTTTTTTATTTATTATTTATAATCACCCTGTATGCCACAACCAATAAAATATTGCTTTTGTGCTAAAACAAACAAACACACTTTGACTACAATTTATATTTTTTCATTCTCATAAAGTAAAATGCAGCTCTAAATGACTGACCACTGGCACAATTCCCCAATCAAACATAAGATGAATTTATTTGTATAAATCTTGTAACCCACTCGTGGGAAACCTATATCGTAGCATGCCTTATAAAAATTACTCGGTTTAAATTTTCTTCACAAAGTATTAGATTGAGTTCTATATTCCCCTGAAAGTTGAAATTTCTCCAAATTGGGTTAGTAACCCCCAAAAACACCCTTTTTCTCACCAAAAATGTTTTTTTTTGCTATAATATTTATACAAGATATCTATAAAATAGTATATAAATAAAAAATCGGAAATTTTCCGCTATACAATTTTACTTGCTCGTGTTTTTCCAATAGAGTGCGCATTTTTCGAAAAACTCGTTAAAAACAGCAAAAAAAATTTTTTAATACGCTCTAGCGGCAGAAGTTAAGATTAACATTGAAAACAAAAAACACATAAAAATAGGAAATTTTCCGCTCTACAAATTTACTCTTATGTTTTTCCTCTAGTGTGTTATTTTTCAAGAAAAACGCGGAAAATTGAATATATGTATTTTAAGTAGTTTTTTTTACACACGCTAAGTTGATAAATATTAACGTATTACAATTAATAAGATGAAATAATAACATAGACTTTTATGTAAAGCCCAAATGATCATTTCAAATCGAGCTAGTAATTGAAAGAAGGAAAATATAAGGTCTTGGACAGGATTTGAACCTGCATCTTAGTTCTGCTGATTAAATATCATATATTAAAGCATTCGTAGAAAGCTAAAAGGTTTAAGATTTGAAATAATCATTTGGGCTTTGCATTAAAGTCTAAGTTATGATTTCATCTTATTAATTGTAATACGTTAGTATTTATCAACTTACCGTGTGTACAAAAAACTACTTAAAATATTTATATATTGATTACTTGGCTTATAGCCGTAATTTTGAGCGTTGCTTCCTGACATAAGTCAAAAAACTTAACAATGTCAGATATGATTGACAAAAATGCTAAACGTAATTGAAAGTTAGGTATATGTATAGTTCTGTACACGACTTAGATTTGTAAACTTCCCAATTATAGTCATCGGTCTCGGTGGCGTAATTGGTAAACGCACAGTTCCGGCAAAAGTGAGATGCAGGTTCAAATCCTGTCCAAGACCTTACATTTTCCTTCTTTCAATTACTAGCTCGATTTGAAATAAAAAAAAAATATATATATTGCTGTGTTAATAAGGTCATTTAGGGGTAGTTAGGACCAATAGTATAGCGCACTTCAAATAAAATACATGGGGCTCAGAAGACGAGACAGTTTTCTGAAGAAAACAAGAAATACGATAATTAGACTGGAAAGTAAATGACAACGCCGTGTATATAAATCATAATCATAATTAATTTAGTTTAATGAAAAATATTTTGAAGATTTATTTGAATAAAACAAATTCGCAAGTCGTAAAACAACATAATTGCAAGCTGAAACGCGACACGCATGGATAACGCATCATTATTACGACAAGGACCCAATTAAAACAAGCAGGTTTAAAAATGCGTAAGATAACAAACGTATATAATTTAATGCATACATTGTATTAAGTCTACGTGACTGGAAAATCAAAATCGACACCTGATTTATTGAAAACAAGCAATGGATGGTAATTAAAATCAAAGTTCACCAAATTTATTTGAACAAACAATGGTTTACTTATCTAGAAGTATGAAAATCCAAGCGAATCAATGCTATTAACTCGAAATGGTACGTGACAAAAGTAACGCGTTGATGTTAATATACAATAATAATACCATGGAATATCCGAAAACCTGGTATGAAAGTTTTATACACAACAACGAACTTTGCGCTTATCAATAGATAGACGATGCATTTAAATATGATCAGATTTGTAAACAAATTATTTTTCGCCATGAAGTAGGGCTTAGTTCACGTCTCTGAATACAATGATATTTACGTAAAGTGATTAATTGTAAAGTGTAAAATAATACCATTGTAATTATGGAAAATTAATGGGTTTGTCGTTTTATCCTTAAAAGACGACTCTAAATAATTACTGGGAACAGGTCTAAATAAATACTGGAGACAAGTCTAAATAAATACTGGAAGACAAGTCCAAATAATTACTGGGGAACAAGTATAAATGATTACTGGAACAAATGAGGAAATGCAAAAGCATTTACTTCGACTAAAAATTGTCAAGGAATTTAATGGACACGCTAGTGTGATTTAAGTCTATGCTATGAGAGATGCAGACAATACCAAAAACAGTTGGACCAGGGACTGATTTAAGCTGAAAACAACAGATTAGCCAATTTGAATGTCATATTATTTTATTTGTGAAACTGAATGATTTAAAAATTAACATTGCATTGGATATTTCTAATTTAAATACTTTAAAAATTGCTTTCATGATAATTATGTGAGGGGTCGGCAAGGTTTGTTTTTTTATACGTTGTAAATTACGTAAATATTTAAAGTGGTTGAATGAACGTTCATCAGGCTTCAATTAATAATAATAATAATAATAATAGTGATTTTGCTAGCTTTTTGATCATCTTTGGGAATAATAATTATTAAAATTTTTATTCAATTATTAGAAGAAAATTCTAGACAGAGAATTCTTTACACTTTTCATACGCTGTAAATTTTTTGAGAACATTATAATAATTTGTGTTTAATGGTGTTTTGGTAGAAGGTAAAGTTACATCCTTTGTTTGTCATATTGTGTACTGGTAAGCGTAAACATGTGTAAATAGGAGAAGCATTTATTTATTTGGGGATCCGGTATGTAAAAATCAATAGTTTATTTATTAAGTTTTAGTATAGTTAGATTGGAATAAAATTACATGTAGGTTTAATTTGTATACGTTAATTTAAGCAACATACATTTATTTAATATCATAAATTAAAGCATTCGTAGAAAGCTACAAGGTTTAAGATTGCAAACAAGTTAAAACATTGAAGGATTTCAAGGAATGAAACCTTGGGGTAAATAAATAATTCTGGTTAAAGCTAGAATACGTTGAGAAAACAATTAGAAGTATTGTGGTAACGGAAAGATACACGGTTAACAATAACAGACGACTATTTCAAAAACAGATCAATAAAATTAGGCGATAGAGAATCTTGAGTATGTAACAGAGTAAGATGAAAAATAACAGGTGGTTAAATGACCAACATGTTCAAGCGCGTGACAGACGAGTATATTTTAATAACCACTAAGTGGGTCAAAGATGTAACATGTTTGTGGACAGTATCGATTTTTCAAGGCGCACGTATATGAAGGGAGAATTAACAGCAAACAACATGGCAATAGTGGGACAATAAGAAAGACAGAAAACACGTGACAGACAAAGATATCAAAACAGTGGAAATAACGTCGACAATTTAGGTAGGAAATTAAGACAAGGATAGGATAGGTTGTTATGAAAGCGTAACTGCGATAACCGTATAGACGCGCACATCAGTGGCGTGATTGGATTTGTTTGGGGTAATAGCAGACGACAGATTTCAAAGAAACTAAAACGGTTGGAAGTTTTACGAAGCTTTTCGTGATAAAACAATGTTGGAGTGGATGAATTCTGAGTTTTGAAAGTTCGTTGAGTATTTATACAACTTGAATTTGTAGAATTGTTGTGGCAGTTAACAACATTTCATAGAATGTATAGTGAAAATACGGGCAACATAAGTGTGGCTAAGAATATATAAGCGCTACCAGAGGTAGATTCGCTCTCTTATTTCACTCTTAATTTTCGATTATTTTTCTGACTTCTCGATTATAATTTGAATTATTCAGAATCACATCCTAGCTTTGATACCGCGTGACAGTGCAGTCCGCCGGAAAATTTTACAAGTGTTTTGTTAAGGCACAAGTGGGTGCAAAGTAGTTAAACGGACTGAACTGGAATAAGTAATTATAATAATTAAAGCAGGATGCTACGTAAGTAAAAGAATTATTTACATTTTGAACGAAGGTGCTGGTGGCACATTAAGTGGAAGAAGAGGTGTGGTTTGGATGTTGTACGTGCAGTCTGGTGAAAAAAGTTTTCAGGTTGTTAATAATTTGGATGAACGAGTATAAGATGGAATTGATGTCCAACTGGGAAAGCAGCAAGATGGAGTAACCCAGGAACACGCAGTCTGGTTGAAAGTCATCTACAGAAGTGGTGATGATCTGGACGAACACACTCCAGGTAACAATTTTTTTATTGAAACTGTTGTGTTGGTGCTTAGTTATTTTAAACTAAGAGTGATTTGGAGTTTATGTAGTAAAAATTTTATAAACTGATAATTAATTTTATGAACATACGTAAAGAACAATTTTTCTATTATTAATCTGAGGGTGTAAATACTTGAATAATATGTTATAGATGTAAGAAGTAATCGGGTATTTAGTATAATTTGAGAATGCAAAAGGTTATGCACAGAAAATAAAAAGGTTTACATTGAACTCTACATAGACCTAGGGGAAGTAAATTAAGGGTACAAAATCGACCCATCTATTTTTAAATAAAAATATGAAATGTAGAGGAGCATAAAATCACGGGGATTTTAGATTGATGTTTTACTATTGAGCAGAAGTAGGAAATGTTTTTACTTGAATAAATTGTAAATATTGACATTTGAGAATTTATTATTTGTGTTGGTAGAATAAAAGGGATGTATGTTTTTGTGTCGAAATATTTTAATTTTTTTATGTTTTTAAAGGGTGTTGAACGAATGAGTAGCGGTGGTGAGTACCTCGGAGAACGCAGTGAGCAGAGCTAGCCGTGGTATTATCAACCTGGAAAGCATTTTCAGAAGATACTCAACCTAGATATATCATAATCATAGCGAAAATTGGTGGAGTTTGTTTTTATTTTATTTTCAGCTAGAGTAATAGCAACGCAAAGAGAGTCACAACTTCCTAAGTTAGTAAAACGATTTAATAGGTGAGTACGTAGCATTTTTATGATCAACCCAAAGTAGAGGAGCAAGAGTCAAAAGGTCACCACTGCAATTTTATGACGCGCTTTAGAGGCAGTAGTTTAAATTAAAATTTAGAACAAAAGCCACATAAAAGTAGTAAATTTTCCGCTCTACAAGTTTGTTCTCTTGTATTTTTCCTCTAGTCTGTATTTTCCGAGAAAATCCCGGAAAAATAAAAAATGAAATTTGAACGCGGTCTAGTGAGTGGAGTTTAAAGTATAATTGAAAAAAAACCCTCATAGAAATAGAATATTTTCCTCTCTACAACTTTTGATTATTAAGTTTTTCGCTAAAATGCGTTGTTTTAAGAATGCTAAAAAACGTGAGAAACGCCTTTTTTGTACATTGTATACACCTACTACATAATACCACTGTATTGTTTGTTAAATGACTTTTTCTTCAGATTCATATTGACATATAATATCATTTATAAATTTAATTTTCATCTCCAGCAAACGTTATATCTTCATCGTAATCTACTTCTTCATCTTCGACAGGAGAAGGATGTGAACATTCTTGTTCCTAGCAATTATCGCAAGCTTCATTACAAAATAGCTCATCTTTTTTACATGAATAAGCATTTCCGCAACCATTTTGCAATTACAAAAAATCATTCTTAGAACATCATCTGGTGCTGGTGGCTTTGCATCACTACTGGAGTTAAAATTTCTACCTTCCAACCCCACTATTCTGGTGGTAATTCATTTGACGACCATTCTTGTACTTGTAAATACACTCTATATTCTATAACAATGTTGTGTAGCTGCATCTGCGGATGGAAGTAATGATGATAAGTTGACGGCATGGCATTATTTTTTACTTTTCTCTAAAAAGTTGTATGTCTAAATTTATTTAGACAATTGTCTTTTGCCCCAGCGTTGTAAATTTTTAGAATACAAGAAATTTCATTTTCTGCATTATACTCTTTGGATTGATCCTTTTTTTAAATAAGTTGAAAAACCACGTTTCACTACAACAGTTTTTCCATTATTTATGAGATCTCCTTGATATGAAACAGTCATTAGCAATTGACATCTTGCTAAAATTGAATGAAAAACCATTAGCAGTTGTTTTTTCCGAAATATAAACAAAGTAGTAACAGAATTCCATACGGTATTTTGTATCTTATTTTATAAACAAGCAATCGATCGGGTTGAAACAGGATCCATTCGACGAGAAAAAAATATGTAATCAGTAAGTAATTCAAAATAGATTTGTCAAAAAGTCGCTATTCTCACACTAAAATATCATAAATTGGCCAATTTTTTATGAAGCCAATAAAGCATTTAGAAAAAAATTTACATATCCCACATGGTCCCACAAGCAGTAAAAGAACGTCTCTTCCAACTTGTAAGCTATATGTACGAGACACGCGAGATACCCAAAGATTTCAAACGTAAAATCATAGTAACTATACCAAAAAAAAAAGGCGCCGAAAGATATGAAAATTTTCTAACAATAAGTTTGACAGCACACGTGTCAAAAATATTAACTAGAATTGTACAAAGACGAATGGAAAACGGGCTGAAAAAATACTAGGAAAAGACCAATTTGGGTTTAGGCGAAACAGGGGAACACGGGAGACTATTTTAGCTCTGAGAGTGATAATGGAGAAAACAATCGAAAAAGGGGAAAGCGTGTATATAGAATTTGTAGATCTGAAAAAAGCATTCGACAATGTAAAATGGAAAACAATTTTTAAAATACTTAAAAATATTGGAATGAGTTATAGGGATAGACGAATAGTACATAGCTTATACAAAAAGCAAACAGCAGTAATAGAATTAGAGCAGGAACGTAGAGAAGTAAAAATTAGGAAAGGGGTGAAACAGGGATGTGCTATATCCCCATTAATTTTTAACTTGTACATTGAAAAGTCAATGAATACTGTCAAATGCAAGAAGACATTTAGAATTACTATGCAGGGACAAAAAATTGATATGCTTAGATTTGTAGATGATATAGCGGTATTAGCGTCTAGCAAGGAAGAGTTAGAAGATGCTCTTAATGAAATAGAAACGGTTCTAACAAAGAGATACGGTATGAGAATTAACAAAACTAAAACTAGAGTACTAGTATGCAAAGGAGGGGAAAATAAATCAAAAACAAGAATACAAATATATAACACGAACTTACAAGAGGTTAAGAATTTCTGTTACCTCGGAAGCCAAATAACGCAAGATCGGAAAAATACAAAAGATATAAAACAAAGATTAACACAAGGTCGTGCTACATTTACCAAGAAAAAGCAACTACTGTGTTCAAAGACAACAAACATAGAAACAAGGAAAAGATTGCTTAAAACATGTCTGGAGCACACCACTGTACGGCTGTGAAGCCTGGACAGTAGGAGAAGCGGACAAGAAAAAGGTAGAAGCCTTTGAAATGTGGTGCTACAGACGTATGATGAAGATATCATGGACGAACAAAGTTAACAACGAAGAGGTACTAAAAATGGTAGGGGAAGAAAGAAATATGTGGAAAACGGTAAAAAATAGAAGAGATAGGATGATAGGCCACGTACTAGGGCATGGGAAATAGTACGGAATATATTAGAAGTAGAGATAGGAAAAAAAAGAAGAAGAGGTAAACCTAGGTTAGACTACTGCACACAGATACTGAAAGATGTAGGCTGTAGGAGTTTCAGGGAGATGTGTAGGCTAGCTCAGAATAGAAATCAATGGAGGTATGCATCCAACCAGTCCCAAAATGAATAAATTAATGACGAAGAACGTAACTGTACTTAAACATGATGATTATTATAAGCAACTACAAGTATTGGTTGGGCAATATTCTCGAATAATGTTAATTGTGTGAAAAGATTTACTGGAAAAGTATTATTTCGGCAAATGTCTAAGTGTTAGGGGATCCTGGCAGCCACAGGCTGCTTAACCCCCTTCACTGAATCTCGGTGAAATAGGGCATAAAATTAGAAAACAATGGAAGGGGATCCGAGCTGTATACATGCTGTGTGACGATTTTAGGGAACTGTGTAAGCTAGTTCAGAACATAAATAAGTGCAGATACGTGTCCAACCAGTTTTGAGACCGAAAACCTAAGGACGAAAAAATACGCGCAGATAAATCTGATGATTATTATTAACAACTACATGTTGGTTGTGAAATATCTGCAACTAATGTTAACTGTGCGAAAAGATATATTGGAAAAAATATTAAATCGGTAAATGTTTAAGTGGTGGGGGAACTTGGCAGCCATAGGCTGCTTACCCCACTTGACAACCGTTCATTTACATTTCCAATGCTCCACCCGAAGGTACTACATTGGCCAGGAAGCGAGTTTTTTGTTGCCTGGAAATTTAGAATTTTGCCGAACCCTTGCCGTTCCAGGCAAGTTAGGGATCTTTAACGTGCGTGACAACACTCACACACGGGACCTCCATTTAACCTCTCATCCGAACGAGGGCGTAATATTTGTGAAAAATGCTCACCTGCCATTTTTCAAGCAGTCGGCCGTGTCGGGATTTGAACCCGGGACGTTGGGATCCGTAGTCTTACGCTACTACATTGATCCACGGTGACGCCTCCCACTTCACAACCACTGAATGTTGGAGAAATAGGGTATATAATTGTAAAACAATAGAAGGGGACCGAACTGCATCTAACAAGAATGAACAGCGCCTATGATGAAAGACAACAACCATAGAACAGGAAGAAAATTGTTGAAAGCATATGTGTGGAGCACAGCACAGTATGCCTATGAAATACGGGCAGTCTGAAACGCAGACAGAAAAACGGTAGCAGCTTTTGAAATGCTGTGCTTCAGATGTATGAGGATGATAGCATGGACAGACAAAGTTAATAACAAATAGGTTATGGGAATAGTAGGGAAACAAGGATATCTGTGGAAAAAAAATAGGAGAAATTGAAGGGCAGAATATGTTCTAAGGCATTTTTGGGGAATAGTATGGGATATATTACAAGCAGAGATAGGAAAACAGAGGTAGATGTAGACCTAGATCAGATAGTGATAGATGCAGACTATACAAATTTCGGGAAAATCTATAGGTTAGTTCAGAATAAGAAACAATTATGGTACGCGTCTAACCAGTTCCAGGACTGAGGACCTATTGATGATGATGACATGGTCCTAAAAATCTAACCGCGTGATTAACATCAGCGACCCCGAAGACCCCCCGAGTAGACCAATTCATCCACGTCGGATGCATTCTGTTCCAGTCCGATTGTTTGTTGTTAAAAAAATTATTGTAATCATTTTATACACCGTATTGACTGCAGTAAAAATACACTCTGCTGTTGAGATCAGCAAATATAAATAATTCCAATAATAAAATCATACCTTAATCACATATCCCGAAAATTACGATATTATCAGCATACAGTTGGAAAAAACAACAATTTTCAACACGATTTTCCACTATTTTAGTACTTTTTGAAATTTTGTTGTTTTTCTGCCTGCAATAACAATAAAAACCGATTAGCTGTGCGTAAGTCCCATATATAATATACAAGAATGCGCACGCAACTATATAATGTATATACAAATGTACACGAACACAGAGAACTCAGCCGGCGGTCCATCACTTGTGAATGCTACATAAACAATTCTTTGCAATTACGCCTCCTTTCTACCTGGACAGGTAATACATAGAAATAGGGGCAGCGTATTGTTTGGAGTTTTACCTTCATTACTAGTCGTATACAATTCAAAAATATTTGTTCAAAGAAACGTAATATTAATTTAAAAATAAAGGCAAAAAAGACGTTTTTCTGTCGGCTTTTTCTACTGCCCGTATTTCATAGACATACTGTGATGTGCTCCACACTATGCTTTCAACAATTTTCTTCTTGTTTCTATGTTTGGTGTCTTTCATCATAGGTGCTGTTCTTTCTTATTAGATGCAGTTCGGTCCCCTTCTATTGTTTTACAATTGTATACCCTATTTCACCGACATTCAGTGGTTGTGAAAGGGGCTGTGCCCAAGGTCCCAGATTCAAATCCCGACACGGTCCGCTTGACAAAATGTTAGGCGAGCATTTTTCACAAAAATACACCCTCGTTCGGATGAGAGGTAAAATGGAGGTCCCGTGTGTGAGTGTTGTCATGCACGTTAAAGATCCCCACCTTGCTTTCATATAAAAAAACCTCGCTTTCTGGCAAATGTAGTACCTTCGGGTGGTACATTGGAAAGTCTCACGTAGGTTGTGAAGGGGGGTAAGCAGCCTGTGGTTGCCAAGTTCCTCCAGCACTTTAACATTTGCCGATTTAATATTTTTTCCAATATATATTTTCGCACAGTCAACATTAGTTGCAGATATTTCACAACCAACACCTGTAGTTGTTTATAATAATTATCAGATTTATCTGCGCTTATTTTTTCGTCATTAGGTTTTTTGTCTCAAAATTGGTTGGGCACTTACCTGCACTTATTTATATTCTGAGTTACCCTAACAAAGTTCCCTGAAATTCTCACACAGCCTATATACAGCTCGGTTCCCCTTCTATTGTTTTATAACTTTATGCCCTATTTCACCCAGATTCAGTGAAGCGGGTTAAGCAGCCTGTGGCTGCCAAGATCCCCTAACACTCAGACATTTGCCAAATTAATAGTTTTCCAGTAAATCCTTTCACACAATTAACATTATTCGAGAATATTGCCCAACCAATACGTGTAGTTGATTATAATAATCGTCATGTTTAAGTATAGTTACTTTTTTCGTTATTAGTTTATCCATCTTGGGACTGGTTGGATGCGTACCTCCATTGATTTCTATTTTGAGCTAGCCTACACATATTCCTGAAATCCTACAGCTTACATCTTTTACTATCTGTGTGCGGTAGTCTAAACCTAGGTCTACCTCTACTTCTCTTTTTTTCTATCTCTGCTTCTAATATATTCCGCACTATTTCCTCATGCCTTAATATGTGGCCTATCATTCTATTTTTTACCATTTTCCACATATTTCTTTCTTTCCCTACCATTTCTAGTACCTCTTTGTTGTTAACTTTGTCTGTCCATGATATCTTCATCATATGTCTGTAGCACTACATTTTAAAGGCTTCTACCTTTTTCTTGCCTACTTCTCCCACTGTCCAGGCTTCAATCACGATCACAATCATGGGAAATTAATTATTAATAGTTCAATGAATTATATACACAAAACAGACAAGAAATTTTAATTCCTTCATTATTTTTCTTCGTCTTAAAAAACATATTAAAATAGGGCGAAATTTCTTAATTTTCAATATGTTGGTATTTTCCCAATGGAATATTATCATTTTTCACTACGTGTACATTTGAGATAAATCTCAAAGTTAAATTTTCAGCGTTGATCAATTAAATCGAAACTTATTAAATTTGCTTCGGAGGTGAGTAAAAAAAAAATGAAAAATTCCACAAATCTTGGATTTATGATGTAAAATTTATTACTACGAAAAATTGGAAAACTTTGAAAAATACAAAAAAAAACTATACAGGGTGCCCTATTTCTTACACGTTGTATGGGTAACTCTGTTATTTGTGACATTAGAGAAAAGGTCAAATAGAGAAAGTAGTGCAGTTTTCAATGCAGAGTTCAGCCATGAAGAAATAATTAGCACACAGAGTGTAGCAAAAGCGTTATACCAAAATAACGAAATTATGATCTTTCTTGTTTTGCTTCGTGGTTCATTTATTGTGATAGATACAGTAAAACGGTGTAGATGTTTTTTTACATTATTTTAAAAGGAGAATAAGATAAACTTATTTGTTTTTACATGGCTTTGGTCATGTTAATCAAAATGTTAATTTGCATTTACAATCACACAAAGGAAATGATAATTTAAAGGAATATATCACCTACCTTTCACTGGTTGTAGTGGTTGATTGTACTTGCACTGCTATCAGATAATTTTGGACTGTATGTATAATGTTCACTAATTGTTGCTAATTACTGATGCTCGATGCACCGAACTAAATCACGAACCAAAGCCAAGCGAGAACGAAGATGAATTGTCGTCCACTCGTACATTACCAACCCTTTTATGTCGTTGCACTAAAGGTAGGGATAATGGAGGGTTTCTAGGTGGGAATAGTTTAAGGACTTAAATTAATTGTGATTGGCATACTACACTACAACCAAAATACTTATAAAGCCTTAACATACCGCCCACCAAAATAAGTATTAGGAACTTATTTTCTAAGTGTGTCTAAACGAGCAAAAAAAAAAAAATATATATATATATAATCGTAAATTTAAAGTTAACTTACCTAATATACTAACTATAATACTAAGTTGCCTCTGAAATGGGAGAGGGCACAATTTTACCACGGGCCTTTTAAATAGTCCCTGGGATGTTGCCACGGTAGCCACACGACAAACATTGTCCTTTCCATAATGCAACGTATGTATACGTCCCATTTTCCACTGTAATGGAGACACTTGAGTATCTTTAATCAACACCAACGTTCCCACCATTAACGAATAATTAGCAGAAAACCATTTGGTTTTCTGTTGAAAGTGTGCAGGTACTCCAAATGCCACCGTTTCCAAAATGATTGCTGAATACGTTGAACCAGTTGCCAACGATTTAAAGAAGATAGTTTCAGATCTAAGACATTAGGGTCGGGAATGACAGACACTGGTTCTACGTTCAGAAAATGACCAGGACTTAAGAATGAAAAATCAGTGGGATCGTTACTCATTGGACATAAAGGTCTGGAGTTTAAGATGGCTTCAATTTGAACTAGAATGGTGTTAAATTCTTCGTACGAGAGAATTTGTTCGCCTACCACCTTCTTGAGATGGGACTTTACAGATTTTATCCCAGCTTCCCACATTCCCCCAAAGTGAGGAGCCGACGGAGGATTAAAAACAAAGTGAATACCTTCCGTTTCAGATGACTGCTTCATATATTCGATTAGTTCCCGAGATGCTCCGATAAAATTTGTTCCACAGTCACTATGAATTTGCAAGCATTTACCTCTGCGTGCTACAAACCGCCGTAAAGCTGCAATAAAGGCTTCTTTAGATAGGTTTGATGCCAACTCCAGATGTATCGCTTTTGTACTAAGACAAACAAATAAACAAACATAGGCTTTCAATGATTTGGCACCTCTAATACGATTCATGGTGATAGAAAAGGGTCCACCGTAGTCTACCCCAGTATGTAGAAACGCTTTACCGGCAGTAAGTCTAGCGGGGCAAGTCGCCCATAGGAGGGCATAGCGAAATAGGTTTTGACGAAAACATCGAATACAAGAGTTTAGGCACTGTTGAATAGCCCTTTTTGCAGACAGAATCCAAAAATTTTGTACTAACAAGAAATGAGTAGTTCTAAGTCCAGGGTGTAAATATTTCGTATGGCAATCTCGAATAATGAGCTCTGTCACCGGTGTGACCGAGGAAGTAGCAAAGGAAATTTTGTATCATAAGATACGTCTGCATTTCGCAACCGGCCGCCCACCCTTAACAACCCATCACTGTCAAGGAAAGGACTGAGAGGTCGAAGTTGTTTATTACTAAGTTTTCCCTTTCGAATGATATCAATGTCCTGACTGAAAACTTGTTCTTGAACCCGTTTTATTAATAAATGAAGTGCATACTGTTCGGGGGAGACCAATAATTGTTCTAAGTTTCGAATATCCAAATTTGCACGAACTTTCAAGTTACGAATGAACTGACAAATATATACCAGAATCCTGCATATTTTCGCAAATCTGAAAATTGATTTACCATCGAGTCTACGAAATGATCTGCAACGTGTATATTAAGGGATAAAGTTCTTTTTTCAATGTGCATCTGAGTGTGATCTGTAAGAGTTGGTTCCATATGAGCAGGCCAATTCTCTTTAGGTAATAGTAACCATGGTGGAGCCGTCCACCACAAAGGATGATTAACAAGCTCAGCAGCTAATAATCCTCTTGATGCACAGTCAGCAGGATTATCCTGTGATTTAATATGATGCCACGATGATGGAGCCACTCGTTCTTGGATATGCGAGACACGATTGCTAATAAAGGTCTTCCAATTATCGACGAAGATCGAATCCATGCTAATGCTACTGTGGAATCTGACCACGCAAATGTATCGTCCAATACTAAATTATCTCTATACGTATTTTGCACATACTCGACCAAGTTCGACAACAACACTGCACCACACAATTCTAATCGAGGTAATGATATACGATTGGTTGGTGCGACCTTAGATTTGGCACAGACCAATGATACTTGGATGTTCCCTTTCTCATCGACACAGCGGAGATAAACTGCTGCTGCATATCCAGCTTCCGATGCATCACAAAATGCATGAATTTGTACAGTTTGATGGTTATCGCAAAGAATCCGTCGAGGAATTTCAATTTTCAATAACTCGGGTAATTGTTGAAGATACAGATTCCATTTTAAAACAATTTGTTGGGAGGAAGTTCATCCCAGCCAATTCCTAATATCCATACAGATTGAATCAAATGTTTTGCGAAGAAGACCAATGGTGATAATAACCCCAGAGGGTCAAAGATCCTTGCAATTTCGAAACCATATTCCTTTTGGTACAAGGCCGATCAACGATATTAAGATTGTAAAACAACACATCACTCAATGGTTGCCATTGCAGTCCTAAAATTTTTGAGAAGTATTGTTTACCTCTTCAAACAAAATGTTTGCTGATACCGAACGGAATCAGGTAAATGGCCAATGACACTTGGCACGTTGCTATTCCACTTTCGCAACATAAAACCACCTGATTGGCAAATTTGGTTTAATTCATACACGAGTCGTTTGCCATCCTCTATCGAATCACACCCTGTAATCAAATCATCCACGTACGTATCCGATGCTAAAATCTTGGAAGCAATAGGAAAACGTAACGATTGACTTTTGCAAGTTCTTGAATTACACGCATGGCTAAAAATGGTGATGATGTGATGCCGTATGTAACAGTGTTTAGCTGATAATCGATAACAGACTCCGAGGACTTAAATCTCCAAACTATACGTTGATAGTCTCGATGGCTAGTAGAAATAAGAATCTGTCTATACATTTGCTTAATGTCCGCAGTTAAAACTACAGAATGTAAACGAAAGTGTAATAACAACTCCATGATATCTTTTTGAAGAGGGGCCTGCGAGTAAATGATCATTTAAAGACCCTCCACTTTGAGCGCTGGCTGAAGCATCAAATACGACACGAAGTTTTGTAGTTGTACTGTCTGGTTTGAACACGGCGTGATGTGGTATGTAATATACCGGCGATAATGTAGACGATCGAGTTGAATCCGATACAATACGAGACATGTGACCACTATCGATATAATTCTGCATAAATTCTCTGTACGAATTATACAGTTGAGGATTTATTTCAAACGGCGTTCTAGTGAAAGAAATCTTGAAGTGCTATTTCCGAGCCAGCAAATAGCGGTTCAGGACCATTGAAAGGTAACAAAACAATAAAACGACCGGTGTCATCCTGCTTGTGAGTGTCCACAAAATGCCTTTCACAAATTTCCGCATGAGGAGATAATTTGTTAGAATCTGGAATATTTTCCAGTTCCCAAAATCGAGTAATGTTAGCATCTTCTACAAGTGCAGCTAATGATATACGAGATGTAACAGAAGAAAGAACCTTCCCTGTTAATATCCACCCAAAGGTAGTGTGAATTGCCACGGGTTCTTCTAGTGACCCAATGCGAGTTGCGTTTAATAAAACACGCGAACAAATCTGCACCTAACAATAAATCGATATGGCTAGGTTTGTCGAAGTCCGAATCTGCTAAATCTAATCCAACTATGTGAGGCCAACTATTTGGTGAGATCCTTGATGAAGGAAGGGTTCCACAAATGTCTGGTAAAACAAAACAATCAATACTGTACTCTGGAACAGTTTTACCTTGAGGACTAATTTTACACGATACTTGTCCATACGCATGAGAAGCAGATAGACCTAAGCCTTCAACCTTCATTGAAATATTCGATTTTCTTAAACCTAAGCGTCGACAACACTTATCAGTCATGAAATTTTCCATTGATGCACTATCTACAAGTGCTCTTACTGTCTGAACTTTACCAAACCCATCTGTAATTGAAATTCTTGCGGTGCCTAATAACGTCATTGTGTTGGACGATCTAGATGATAACAACGTACTTGTAGTAGTGTTGCAGGTGGGTTCGGGAAGTTGATCTGTTGCCTGAGTGATTGCAGGTTTCTGTGCAACTGTAGGGTTTTCAAAGTGCAATAAAGTATGATGACCCTTGCACACTTTTTACAAACAAGTTTGGAAGAGCAGCGTGTAACCATATGAGAGTTGCGAAGACAATTAATGCATAAGTGTTTGTCTTTAACAAAGTTATAACGGTCTTGTGGCGATTTATTCAGAAACATTTCACATTGGTATAAGTTATGAGTACCACTGCAAAGACTGCATTTCTGAGCGAATGAAGTTGTTACGAATGACTTTCGAACTTGGGGTTTTGAATATTCAAAGGAACGTTTAGAAGGTACACTAGATGATATGGTTTGTTTAACGGACGTATTAAATTTGGACGGTGTATCGGAAACAACCATATTGCTAATTTCTAATGCCTTGCAATGTTTTTCTAGAAATAATTTTAATTGATCATAAGATGGAATGTCTGATGTATTTTCTAATTCAAATGTTTTCAACAGATTTGTATCTACCTTTTTTGATAACAAATTAAACAATACGAAGTCGAGCAAATCAATCTTAGTTTGACGTAAGCTTGATAGATTTTCCGTAAAACAATTAAGCAATTCTCTTAAATCTGTATGTGAATTAAATTTTGCTTTTGGTGACGATTCTAAAGCATTCCAATGCGTGTTTGCAATTAAACGTTTTGAATTAAACCTCTCCACAATAATTGAATAAGCTAGCATATAATTATTATTCGAAATTTGCAAATGTCTAATGAGTTCTCTAGACTTAAAATCCAACGCATCAATTAAAAATAGAACTTTTCGATCGGTAGCAATTGATTATTTTCATGAACTAAATTATTAAAAATTGAATAAACTCTTGAAATGTTCTATTTTTCCAGAAAATTTTTCATTTCTATCCGAGGGAGACGAATATTAGTACATGAGCCGATGCTAGTAATATTTTCAGTCAAGCATTTTTCAGCAGTGGATATATTATCAAATTGTGCCTTAATAATTTTAATGTTTAACAAAGACCTATCTATTTCAATTCTTAATGTTGTAACTTCATTTAATAATTCAGAGTTGTCCTCATCCAATATGCACGTTTTATAAGCAGTATCTACATCGTTTTTGATATCAAAGGCGCTTTCAGCCATAATATTAACAGAAATACAATTGCCTTTAATATGCTCCAATTTATCTATCGCACCAGATATATCAGATAATCTATCGAGTGCGGCCTTTAAATCCACTATCAACCTATCCGATGAAATATGTGCCATCCTAACGAACAAGGTTACTAATATCGATTTTATATTGATTTCAGCTACAAAAATGAAGGGTTTGTTCACCTAATAATAGGATATACCAAGGGTAATGTTGAACTACCTGTTAAAGAATTTTTACTACAACGTGCCTAACGGGAGCTTGCAAGTTTCAATATGACAAAGAGCAAAGGGTTTTATTCTACCCGGTTTTACGAATACCTGAATTCTCTAGCGAACTTGAATTACAAGTTTAAAATAACTGTATTGCTTAAACACTTTTCTGACTACAAATTCTTACGTTAACTATCCTAAAATTTACAAAGATTTGTCATTTTAAGGCTTTATAAGATTCTGTATCAGTACAAAATTTCAAATTTAATGCGAGATTGCATCTACTATAAGTTACTTTACACAATTGACTATGAAACTGGTGGTGTGACTACACTTTTCTTCTAAATGCGGTCAACCCCTAATTTAAGCGAAGAGCAATTAACAATGTAGTTAAAATGAATGCCAATAATAAATGCCAATAATAAACCAATTAATAAGCCAAATATTTGCTCAAAGGACCAAAAATGTTAATCAAAATGTTAATTTGCATTTACAATCACACAAAGGAAATGATAATTTAAAGGAATATATCACCTACCTTTCACTGGTTGTAGTGGTTGATTGTACTTGCACTGCTATCAGATAATTATGGACTGTATGTATAATGTTCACTAATTGTTGCTAATTACTGATGCTCGATGCACCGAACTAAATCACGAACCAAAGCCAAGCGAGAACGAAGATGAATTGTCGTCCACTCGTACATTACCAACCCTTTTATGTCGTTGCACTAAAGGTAGGGATAATGGAGGGTTTCTAGGTGGGAATAGTTTAAGGACTTAAATTAATTGTGATTGGCATACTACACTACAACCAAAATACTTATAAAGCCTTAACAGGTCATGTTCGAGTAAATAAGTGAGGTTATGTTTTTTAAATGGAAACCATAATTGGCGGTAGTTCTGATAAAAAGGTATTTTTTTTTCTTTTCAGTGATGTACTACAGTGTACATGTTCAACATAAAAATTTTTGAAAAATTTTGTTTTTATAAAATACGAAACTTGGTATTAAATAATAAAATACTTATGCATGACGTAACAAAAATACCAAAAACAAATTATGTTAAAAATTTTATATATAATATCACTTTATAAGATGTTCAAAGTGCCCACCATTTTGTTGAAGGCACAGCTCACATCGTTTTTTAACATAAGTGCTTTTTCTATTGTTCGTGCAATAATGCTTGCAATTGCCGTTTGGATTCTAGCTATTAAATCCTCAAGCGTTTGAGGAGTAGTAGAATACACTTTATTTTTAAATCACCCCACAAATAAAAATCTAATGGCGTAAGTTACGGTGAACGAGCAGGCCAATCAATTTCCATTTTGTTACCAATCACGTGCTTAAAACGATCAGTTAAATATTGCTTCACAGATGTACCACTGTCTGCAGGGGCACCATCGTGTTAGAAATACTTTAGTCTGTAATGGATGTTAAGAGGTAATTCATCCAAATATTTTTTCCAGTTAGTGTTTTAAGAAATTTAAGTAATTTGCGGCGATCAAATTGTCGTTAAAAAAAAGGTCCAATAATTTTTCCACAACAATTTATACCAAATTGATGTTGATCTCTGGATTCACGCACACGTTTAGGATTTTCTTGAGAATAAAATACTTTGTTATGCCGATTAAATATTCCGTTATTTGTAAATTTAGTCTCGTCAGTAAACATAATGGTTCTCCAAAAATACGAATCTTCTTCACATTTATTAAGATACCAACGACAAAATGTTATCCGTCTTTGATTATCCACTGGATACAATGTATTAGAAATAGAATAGTGATAGGGATGATATTTCCGACTTTTCAGAGTACACCTCACAGTTTCCTTAGAAGTTGCACAGTGGTTTGCAATTTTGGCAGTAGAAAATTCTGGTTTATAGTTAACAAACGCCAACACATTCGTTTCGACAGTTTCTTCATATTTTCGTAAGAATTTAGGTTTGGTAAATGCACCATATGCCTTAAGATTATTTTCAAGTTCGCTAAATATCCGACAGTGTGGTTGCTTACGTTCCATCTAATTTCTGTTATTCAAACAAGTGAAATCTATTGTTATGTGTCATATGGCTACTTGATTATTAAAATCAGTTCAAATATTCACAGATTATTAAATACCAACTTTCGTATTTCATAAAAACAAAATTTTTTCAAAAATTTTTATGTTGAACATGTAAATTTACATCACTGAAAAGAGAAAAAAGTGCCTTTCTATCAGAACTACAAAAAAGATCAAAATTTCGTTATTTTGGTATAACGCTTTTGCTACACCCTGTATGTTAATTATCTCTTCATGACTGAACTCGGCATTAAAAACTGCACTACTTTCTCTATTTGACCTTTTCTCTAATGTCACAAATAACAGAGTTACCCATGCAACGTGTAAGAAATAGGGCACCCTGTATATTGATTTTCAATGCCCTATTATAAATTTTAAAAATATATTATATAAATGTTGAAAATTTCACTTTCTATAAAAAAAAGTAGCCTACTGAAATTTTGCGCGCGAAATTCACGTTTACTGGGGAAAGCGATTGCGGTCAAACTATTGCATATATGAAAAATCCGTAAAGAACTTTTTTTTTGAAATTATGTAAGCTTCCTAATTCATAACAGTGTTTTTTTCGAATTTTTTGAATCTCGGATGTGAGAGAGCGACGAACGTTTTTTTTTTGGCGGGGTTGTTGGACCCCCATTTGGAGAAGTTTAAACTTTTAGAGAAGTTTAGTATCCAATCTAACACCTTGTGAAGAAATTTTAAACCGGGTAATTATTTTGACCAAAATAGCCACCACAGCTGGGCTATTGTTAACGAGAAAAATATCATTTTCTCAAATAATTTAGCAATGTCATCCAAAAAATAAAAAACTGGATGTCATTAAAAAGGCAATTTTAAGCTTTATTTAAAAATTGAAAAATGTACAGTGTTCCATTAATAAAGTACACCTATAGTTTATTTATAGTTTTGGGACACTGTATTAAAACATAAATAATTTTAAATTATGCAGAATGATTATAGCTATCGATAAAAAATCGGAACCCCGTTTATCTCAAATAGTTTAAAAGTTACGGACCTTTTACGTACCACTGGGTCACCATGTATAACATTTAAAATCCCGCTCCGTGTTTCAGTAAAAACGCAATACACTAGGAATACGAATCGGATATAAAAAAATAAAATTGCTGTTGTTTCAAGCAATAATAATACGATTTTAATGCTGCATCGTTGTTAATTCGAGAATAATTTCTCAAGCAAGCACGCTAGTTCATGTAATTCTAGTTCTTTTTATGGGTCTTTACCTTACAATTTACAGGCCAAAGGCTTGGCTAAATAGTTGAACAAAGAAGACGTGAAGTAGCGCGCACAGTTCAAGGCCAGTCATCTTTTATAAGAAGTGAAATGTTAGGAATCGAATCAAAGCAGGTAAAAATTAAATTATTGATCGTAAAATAAAAGTACAAACAAAATTCCTGCCCAAACCGCAGCAGACAGGAAAAGGCAACGTACACTTGACACTACCATCATGCAATAAACAAGTTTTGTTTTACCAAAACAACTGAATATTTACTTAACAAACAGTAAGTACCACAACAAATCTGATATAAATACATAATTTAAATTAATATTGGCGGGAAAATCACTGCTGCTTTGCAAATACCGGCAAAATAGGATTTTAAAAATCGCCATTCTGCAAGTATCGCGTAACTTCCATAAAACGACATTTTGCACATGCAATAGATACGGTGTTGAATCCGCATTTTTGGATGAGTGTGGATCTAGTCATGAATTAATATGGAAACATGCACCAAACCCTCACCCATCCAAAAACAAGAATCTAAATCAGGATCAAGAACACGTTACTCTTCAAATTACTTACCCTCAGCTATTTGCCCTATTTCGTGGCCTGAGAAGTTATAAACACATCACTGATATTGTTAATGCACTTACTAAACTAGACTCGGAACCCCATATAACGTCTAAAGCAAACAACAACGAGATGTAATAATGAAGCGGGATTTTCAAAAACGTTACCGACCATTTCAGGAGTGGGAGTAGTCGTTTGACCGCCAGCATTAGGTGCTCGAAGTCGTAAATACTAAAGAATGACGGACCTGAAACTGAAAGAGCAAAGGGAGAAAGTTATTGTTGGATCCCTAGGGGTTGTAGCGAATGGATGGCTATTTAAATTCTTTAAAAGCTTTGCGCATGAAGAGATGTGAGGCTTGGCAACTACTTACTCTCGAATTATAATAACATAACAGGCTTAGATGATGCTGCGTTTAAATTAGCATATAGTTTTGTAAATAAATATGCTCACTTAAAAGTGGTTTTGTTTTCTAATCTTGAATCTAGATAAATTAAATTATTAGTGGCGGCTTTACACGGAATAATATTGTTACGGATGAAATTAGCGTTAAATGAATTAAATTTTTATTCACCTAGAAGGGGAGGGAACTCCGTAACAATATAGGGGTGCGCCGGCTATGAATAAGCGAGAAAAAATAATAAAGAAAATTTAAAAACCCAAAAATAATAACAAAGCTTAAATGCAAAAATTCTACATTAGGTTAACAATATTCTCTAAAAGATTTTTCTCTCTCAAAATTCAGGGACGCTCAACCGGCTGTCGGAGCAATAAAATGCTTTGGTATCCTGAAGTTGGTCATAATTTCAGCAATTTCTCAAAATAAAATGTTTTTTCCAAATAAGACTATCACTGAAGTAGCTGGATATCCTATACAATTCGTTGGCTTTAACTATTTCCTAAATAAATTAAATAAAAATCAACCTAAACCTAAACTCTATTAACAATCAAATAGTTTCAATATACCTGCAATATACTTTTCTAAAACCAAATCCTTGACCTCAATTCTGGCCAGGTATTGCTAAAATAGGCGGCTCCGTGGCGTAGTGGTATGTGTGTGACTACTACGCCCAAGGTCCCGGGTTCGAATCCTGACACGGCCCGCTTGAAAAATGTTAGGCAAGCATTTTTCACAAAAATACGCCCTCGTTCGGATGAGAGGTAAAATGGAGGTCCCGTGTGTGAGTGTTGTCACGCATGTTAAAGATCCTTACCTTGCTTAGAACAGCAAGGGTTCGGCAAAATTCCAAATTTTCTAGGTAAAAAAAAACTCGCTTTCTGGTCAATGTAGTACCTTCGGGTCAAACATTGGAAAATCACATGTAAAAGTATTGCCAAAATAAAAATATCCTAAAGGAAAATCTATGCCATTGACAAAATTATTTGCCACTCCAAATTTTTCCTGCTTTCCTATTTAATTATAAGACATTCATAAATCCCACTTTACTGGCAATGTCGTTCATACAATAACAAAATGACAGTTAATTCCCAACTTCTTATGCATCAGACCCCGCCCACCCGAACGATAACAAGTGGTGTCCAACGTGATTGGGACACGCGTGAAGTTAGCCCCCAACTTTTGAAAAAAATAACTTGCTATAGTTCATTCGTTTGCACATATATGCACATCCAGTATTATTGTTTGCACACTTTTCGTTTAAAAATTATTCAAGAAACAATTTAGGGGGCCAACTTCACACTGGCCCCCCGACTTTCAGGAAATTTACTTTAAACTGGCGAAATTAATACATCATCGTTTGCACATGTATGCACATCCACTATTTTTGTTTGCACACCTTTCGTTTAAAAGTTATTTAAGAACCATTGTGACGGGTCAACTTCGCACTAGCCCCCTGACATTCAGCAAATTTATTTTAAACCGACGAAATTCATAGATCTTCGTTTGCACATGTATGCACATCTATTATTATCGTTTGCACACTTCCAGTTTAAAAGTAATTTAACATTCTGTTTCATAGTCCTCGCTATGCGATAGCTACTGTTGAAAACGTAGAAACATTGTTACAATGAACCCAATTGATACCATTTCGTTTGCACATTACGAAACACATCGACTTTTTGTTTGCGCACTACTGTAAGTCAAAAAAATTTTTAAATTTAATCACGGATGCTAATTTCACACATGTCCAATATCGCATTTTTGTGCAATTCTAACATGTGATGACGGAAATCAAAGTATCTTCGACTGCACATCATGAATCAAGTCGCTTTTTCGATATTTGACATGCGTGAAGTTAGCCGCCCCCCCCCGGATTAAATTGAAATTTTTTTTTGACTTACAGTGGCGTGCAAACAAAAAGTTGATGTGTTTCATAATGTGCAAACGAAAAGCTATCAATTAGGCTGACTGTAATCCATTTTTACACATTTTGAACAATAGCTATCGTATAGCGGGTACTACGAAAGTAAATGTTAAATAAGTTTTGAACTAAAGGTGTGCAAACGAAAAAGCGACTTGATTCATAATGTGCAAACGAAGATACTTTGATTTCCGCCATCACATGTTAGAATTGCACAAAAATGCAATATTGGACATGTGTGAAGTTAGCATCCGTGATTAAATTTAAACATTTTTTTGACTTACAATAGTGCGCAAACAAAAAGTTAATGTGTTTCGTAATGTGCAAACGAAAAGGTATCAATTGGTTCATTGTAACAATGTTTTTACGTTTTCAACAGTAGCTATCGTATAGCGAGGACTATGAAGCTGAATGTTAAATTACTTTTAAACTGGAAGTGTGCAAACGAAAATAATAGATGTGCTGTAATAGTAATAGTTTTAAATAAAAAAACGGGGGTAATTAAAACTTTTGTAACTTTATTACCCTTTATCCTCGTGACTATCAGCTATATACTAAAACTCTCTATATTTAATCTGATGTCACTAGGTCGAGATTTTCTTCTTTAGACTCCAAGCCCAGGGTAGTGTCAGATGGAAAACGGCTTTAGACAAAGAAAACTCTTAGGGGTTAAACGGCTAGTAGAGTGTTAGCTCTGGGTAGATCATGAGCATGGGTCATGGGTGGATAATCGACCAAAAATATTTTTAATAGGCGCCACCGTATTTTTTAATACAAGTGCCAACAAAATTTAACTGTGTTTGTATAAGGGAATGCGGAAACCTTATCTTAACACCACTATCATAGCCATAAAATTTGAATTTCACTCTTTATCACACACTTACCAAAACCTCAACCACCAGATGTCAAACAGTTGTCTCAGCTTTACCTGTGAACAAACAAAAACACCACATGGACACTATTTGTGTCTTCAAAAGCATATGCCAAAAATAGAATAAATGAATTTAAACATCTGTGAAATACTAAAGGATTCATTTTCATTATTCTGTCTTTTTACTTAATGAGGGTTTGCTCTAGTTTTCTTTTTCTTAATTTAAATGTAGAATAATAAAACTTCATTCAAATGAAACAAAATGAATTCTATTCATATGTAGAAATCGGATATATATACATGTGACTGCAATATATATGCTTACTATCTTGTCATTAATTTTTTATAAAAGAATTTTAGTGAAGTTTAACCTTCTAAATAAATATTTATAAATTAATCATTTCTATAAAATTTTAGTTTAAGCAAACATATCATAATTTATTTGTTCATATCACAAGATTTTATTTTTACTATAATCATTGAAGCGCTTCCTTGACCATTTACAACAAAGATTGATCATCAGAAAAATAACGATCATAAAATGCAACTATTCAAATTTAACTGTTGTCTACACAAAAAATATACACGAATATCAGCACCAATAAAAGCTTTTACATGACCTTAATTGTTTTTAAGCAAAATGTGAAAATTAAATCAAGACTGCATTTGGCGTCTAGATTAGGAAACAGAATCTATACTATTTTTATCTGACACAAGTTGTCATTCTAAATATCTTGACACATTGAATGCGTGTACAAATAACTGACAAACTAAATATTTATTCGGTGTGTTATTAACTTTAAAAACTATTTTAAATTTGTGTTATTCTAATAATCAACGTAGGAAATCTCATAATAATTTATAATACTTTCAAAGTTACGGAAAGTTTCAAACACTCACGTGTATCCAAATAAATTGCAGGTGCAAAATCATGACGTCAGCTGTTGTATTTTCCAGCGTATTAATCATCTGTAAGTTTGAAGTACCAAGATTCTTTGTTGAATAAACCATTTCTATGCGGCGTATTAAATAGATAGAACGAAACCATAACTGCCTGCTTTAAATTACTGCGACGAAAATTTATTATAATTTAACATTGAAAATTGTTGTTGTAGATATGTCCATTAGATATTGCACTAAAGTGAAATATATTAGTTTAATTTATAATATTAATCTATACCAACTGTCTTAAATGATGTATATTATTGTTCCATGTTCTCAACTCAAGTTCTTCTTTCTGACTCTATTAGACGCCTCGTGTTTTAGTCGAGCCATCTTGACTTTTATCTCTAGTCTACAAAAGCGACTTGATTCTTCGACGTTGGAAACAAAAGTGCTCATAATTAACTGGACTACGCTTGGCAACAAGCCACAGAATATAAATCTCTAGATTCTATGTGTTATTGGGAATATTATACTTTACTTTTATTGGCTGAATATTTACGAATTAAATGCTTTAAAATTTATCTGTTTTATTATTAATTTATTAGGCTTGGTGCAACAAGAAAAAAAATACGTTACAGTGCATACATGTGCAAACGAAGATCTATCAATTTCGTCTGTTTAAAATGAATTTGCTGAATGTCGGAGGGCTAGTGCGAAGTTGGCCCGCCACAATGGTTTCTCTAATAATTGATATGGGGGAATATTAATGCATGGGATTGAGTGATTAGTAACTGCGCGTACTACACGCCTATAAAGGGACAAATTCAGGAAGTCATAATCAGTATATACGTCAATCAGTTAAGAATATTTAGGGGAATCTAACACTCAGTGGATGCATATCATCTATAGTTACAAACGCAACAACCATATCAAAGTAAAAAATTTTACCTGAAGCGAAAATATTTTCTATAAATTAGAACTGTAATAAACAAAATCGAATGTATAACAAAATTACTATTAAACAAAAATCTGTACAACGAATACTCTTCTCTAATTTACTATATCTGTCTTAAGGATTTATGTACATAACTTTCCAAGTGCTAATTACATTTAAACTAATCGATGAATTTAACAAGTACCAAAAGCTGTTATTTACGAAGTCCATTCACGAAACAAATCTCTAACACTCGAGAAACAGACAAAGTATTAACAATACTTATTCATCAACAAGATACCTTTGATCTTTGAGTGAGCACCTCACAACATTATCTGTACGACTACTATGCTACAGACTCAACTATATCTCTCAAAAATTCTACAACATCAGTGATTCATCACCAAAGAACTCCAAAACCACTAATAAATCATACTTTGAGCCTACTGGGAGACGTCCACCAGCAACTCACAAAAAAAACTCTTCATGAACTCTCTTAGCTCATGTACACTCTCAATAAAGAATAAGCACATCAGGCCTAGTCTCAAACTACTAAATCAAAACTCAAGCATTCCTTTAATGCTTAATACTCTATCACACTCTAACTATATAACTATACTCAACACTTTACTAAACACTCTCTATAATCTCCATCATGTACCTCATAACTGAATACGCACCTCTTCAGCGAATACATATTCATCTCTACATACTTGCAACATCTCTCAACATATGCTGCACTCTCAAACACCTCAAAAAAACATATCATCATTCAAAATCCATAAACATATCCTTGTCGTCATCAAAATTATCATTTAACACATCTTTGTCGTCATCAAAAATTATCATTTAACACATCTTTGTCGTCATCAAAATTATCATTTAACACATCTTTGTCGTCATCAAAATTATCATTTAACACATGCAACATCTAAATCAACAAACATATTAAGCTCTATTACTACTAAAACAAAATTACTTTAAACAAACCAAAAATTTCACTAACTTTAATCTTGTCCTACTTAAGAGTTTAAAACATGGACCAAAAGAATTACTATTGACATCAACTATAATTAGAAATACTTAAGGATCAGAAACATTCTTAACATCTTCATTTTCACATTCATCTGTCGCTGAATTATCGATACTAAACATTTTCTTAGACTTAAATTTGAAGATACGGATAAATGAAAAAGGGGGAATTTGAATACGAAATTATTTTCTACTTTACTTCATGATAACTATTAATAAATGTTCTGGTACACGCTTACTCTATCCATAATCAAACTGTCGATATAAACTAAAATGCTTCACAATGCATAAATTTGCTAGTATGACAAGCTCCTCTATGAGCCTCACCTAGACTTATAAACAAAATTGCTAGAATGACAAACTCTTCTCTGAGTCTCATCTAGACTGACAAACTAAATAAGCAAAACGAATCACATCATAACTGACTTCAAATAATCTCAAGTGACGATGCCAAAACTGCTAAAGCGACAAACTTACCACGACCCTCGCATAGACTGACATAACGCTGAACGACCAACCCTTCCTGAGTTTCGTCTAGACTAACATAACGCTACACGATGAACCACAACAAGTCTCGCATAGATCTAACTTAACTCAACATACTACGTTGTAACGCGACCATAAAAATTGCTACTCAAAACCAATCAAACTAAACCAAAACGTGCTCATGCACAAGAGCAATCTTCAAAACTATATTTCAACAGTAAAACTAGTGTACCATTAATCGACCAACAAACATAACTAATAAGACTAAAAGATGAACCTACTATCGATGTAATACATCCAAAATCAAATAAACTGTAACATCCATATCAAATAACTTTATCATTTTATATATACACAGGAATTTCGCTACTCAACTTCTGTTCCTCCACTCGTTGAGTTGGACACGACGGACAAGTGATACTAGTCACTCCTTTACGACCACAACCATAACAAAATAATCTCTTGAAAGATCTACAGACACTGAAAGTATGTCCATAACGTGAACAATTCCAACATACCAATTTATGCTTAATAAATGAGTTACCTACTCCACTCTTTTCTATCATTGGGGTAGCAGAATTAAGAACTTGTACTGGGAATGTGAAGATGTAGGGTATAAACACGACTTGAAGCATTCTGAAATGAACTAGGGGTTTTGTTTCTAAAACGTGGATTAAAATAATTAATAGGCTGCTTGTGACTATATGGTGCAACTGAAACAGACTTATGTTTACTTAAAGAAGCTTCTTCTAACTTCTTACACAATTTAACTAACGTACTAATATCCTCTATCTCTGTAAGAGCAAGATGCTGAATGAAATATGGCAATAAATTTTTCTTGACTATTCTAACTTTAGTGTGTTCTGCAGGAATAATAGGTAATCGGTTAAACAAATTTTCCATATTAGCAATGAACAATACAACTGATTCACCATTCCTCTGTAATCTATTTTTGATTTTTTCCAAATATCGTCTTCAGGATGTGCTGGCAAGAAATCTTCCTTTAGTCTACTAACCAACGAACTCCAATCTGTTAATGAACTACGAACGCAACGATACCATACTAAGGCATCACCAGTAAACAATTCAACTGCAGAATTAAACAATTCCATTTCAGATACCTTTCGGGACTGTGCAATGTCACTAATGTTTTCTAAAAATTGATATAAGAGAGATGGGTTTCCTGAATATTTTATCGACCAAGATCCAATAGGGACTGACTGTGTGACATATGTAACCGTTGGAATGGGCACATTAGATGCAGCAATAGGATTTATATTAATATCTTTATGATTTGAACTCGTACCAGTAGAGTATAATTGACAATCCTGGCGCCACATTTGCTCCCAAAACCCACATTTGCTCCCACATTTACATGTAAATCCCCATAAGGAGCAAATGTGGAGGAGTGATCCCACATTTGCTCCCACATCTAAACCAAATAGTTTTCTTCGACTAGCCATTTTTTTATCTTTCATCTGAACCAAAAAGTTTTCTTCGACTAGCCATTTTTTTATCTTTCATCTGAACCAAATAGTTTTCTTTGTCTAGCCAATGCATCTTTTGAGATAAACCTATCTTGTTTGGTATTAATTAACATTAGAATTTTCTCAGCTACCCGAATCTCTAGGAATTTTTTCGATTGCATCACCCCCAAGGGAGCTACCCTGATTTTAAGATTTCTTACCTGTTGCGACTTTTGAGCGTTCTTATAAATTTTTTTATACATGCGATACATCTTGTTAGCTTAGAATTTTACACACAACCCGAATCTGCAAACAGATTTGAAATCCGACCACGCCCTGCAAAGTTACACATATACCCTCTGCGAGATAAATCTTTCTCCACATTTCCATCCACGAGATAAACCTACCTTGTTTGGTATCAATTAAGATTAGAATTTTCTCAGCTACCCGAATTTCTAAGAATTTTTTAGATAACGCCATCCCCCCAGGGACCTACCCTGATTTTAAGATTTCTTACCTGTAGCGACTTTTGATCGTTCTTATAAATTTTTTATACATGCAATACATCTTGTTAGGCTAGAATTTTATGTAGAATCCGAATCTGTAAACAGATTTAAAACAGGACCACCCCTACCATTTTACACTCACCCTCTAAATTATAACTTTCCTGCAGCTTATACCTAAAAGAAAATCTAAAAACCATTCTTAAAACTTTTTATTACAGACAATTTTTACTAATACAGTTTAAATTTTGTAAACCACATTTCTAAATACATATTCACAATTTTTATTTTGAACCTAGAACTTCTCATATCGGCTCATACTTATTAATATTTATTTCTAAATAGAGCACCTTTTCCAAAGACCAACCGGACCCGCATGTTTCAAATTCCTCTGATTTTGTTCTTATGGTTTCGCTTAAGACCTCGTACATATTTTCCAGATTACTAGAAGACGTTATAACCACATTTTTGTGTTAAAGGATTTCACATCGGTAGTCTCTTCCCCGATTTTGGTGTAAACGCCGTAGAGTTCGCAATAGACTTTTACTGCTGTATGTTGTATTCTTTTTTCATTAATTAATCGAATAAATCGCTCTTTCTGCTTCCAAAGAAACTCGGGCACTCCATCGTCGACACTGGCGTTCTTTATGCGATAGCTAGCCATACGGTTGTTAAACGCTGTGCTAACCATTTCTACACAATCGTCGCTAGTAGCGGTAACTGATGCATTTTTATGTTTGTTGCTCCTTAAGTGTGCGGCATAGGTAGTTTTTTCCATTTCGAAATCGCATACTTTACACATAATTCGTGGTTGTTTCGTACAAGGCCCTTTAACAGCTGGCGGAGCTGAACGTTTACGGCTTAATGACATACCGTGCTGTTTTTCCTTGTGTCGCTGTAAGTTGCCCATTCTCGTAAAAGCGATACCGCAAGTCTCACAGTTTAAGTACTTTGCTGCGGACGGATGTATAAGCTTAACCTTGGACGATGTTACACCACAACATTTGTTCTGGTGCCGTTTGAGAGCATCCCTCCTGGTAAAGTAGACGTGACACAGCTCGCATTTAAAAACGTTTGCAGATACCATTTTAGTACAAAACAAAATCCGCACTATAGCACTTGACTTGTAAGCGAACTAACTTATAACTAAAGAGTTTACTCTTGCGCACCTGCTTTATGTACCCTATAGAATGCAAACCGAAGGTTTCCGAAGACACCCGAACGAAGTTGAGGATTTCGGGGAACTAAATGACGTCATAATCCTTGCTGCTCGTCCAATACATTTAGCGTCAATGCATGCACCTGGTTCGCTTCGTCGATGGTGCGAATGCAGTTAGTAGAAACACCGGAAAACGTCTTCCATGTTATACGGATCGCGTGCATATTAAAAAATCCAAAAGGGTGATAGCACACGCCACAAATTGTGTGCAAGTCGGTGTAGAAGATGCAGTGCTACTATAACCAAAAACACTTTAAACCATTACTAAGAAAATACCAACTTGTTGTCTACAGGATACTTACAACAATTTAATTTTAAATAACTTACGTCATACTTTAGGAAATGATAGGCTTGAATATTTTCCAAATGAATCACCAAGCGAAAGTATATGCTTAGCAGTATTTAAATTAACCATTAATTTCCCATTTTTACGACCATGGTTAATTATAGATTAAAATTTAATTTGTGCACGTTCGAGCTTCTCGTAAACTAACATATTTTATAGCAACTGTATAATACATGCATACCCCTTCGCCGCGCTACTGCTATTCTTGTAATTGCTTTGGAAAAGTCACTCTCCTTTTACTGTTACGACTGGGCAAAGCACCATTTTTTTATACTTTCTATAGCACATCACACACTTTTTCGTCTGATAATTATGCTTCTGTAGGCTTTTACACTTTCGCATAGCGGTCGACTGCACGTAATGATTTCTAGAACCGGTAAGTACTGATATCGTCCAAATAGAGAATTAGATGCTCGATGTCTGTCAACTTCCAATTACCTCGTAAAGGTAGCAAAACTCGGTCAATCATCCATTATACTTCGACTCGCTACCGTTCTGATAAATTTCCAAACATTTTCAAACGACAATGGGCCGAGAATTTTAAACCTCCGAGGATCTTTAAGTCGTGATCAATTACACATCCGAGCTACGCGTAAACTAACATATTTTGCAGCAACTGTGCACTGTATAATACATGCATATCCCTTCTCTGCGCTACTGCTATTCTTGTAGTTGCTTTGGAAAAGTCAGTCGCCCTTTTTACTGCTAGGGCCGCCAAAAAGCACCATTCCATACTTTCTCTATAAGTGTAGCACATCGCGCACTTTTTTGTCGGTTAATTAATTTTTGTTTATGTAGACCTTTACACTTTCGCTTATTTAAACATCTAATACGAGCGATTAACCACTTTCGATTATTCTAACGGGAAACCACCATACATCCCACCGCAACGTTCTTTTTGAATCCAACGATCCTATGGGCTTCCACGCACTAACACCTGACGTATCTTTCCTACTATTTGTTAAACAAAAACCACCGGTATCACCATTGTGGACGTAAACAGATGTTTGTGGATGTGTACGAGTATGTAACCATATACATTAACCAGTCTAAGCTATTTTATTTAGTCCACGAAAACTACTATTTTCTAAACCACAATTAATAATCGCCTTTATAGGTTCCACATTTCGACCATTACCCAATGACTGGTGCTACGTACATGGAAACTTTAATTTCTTATTGGAGAAATTCTTATTCTCCCGCGCACTGCTGCGTAGTTGCATGCCTACCCCTTTTGGAGGTATATGCTCGTTATAGGTTGTAAGACCCTCGGTTTTACTTAACTACAATTCGTGAAACCCCTTTAATCTTTTTAATCGTATCTTTCTCGCCTACAATTACAGTAGGACTTAACTTATTACCAACAAATTCTAATACTGGCCCCATTAAATACGTCTTTAATTTTCCTACAACTTTTTGTTGACAAGTGTTATATTGTATTTATTATACGCAGGGTAGTCACTCTTTTAAGATAAATATATTTTGCTAGGTATCAACTAATATTAAATTTTCTAGGGACCCCAAATCTGTAAACAGATTTTAAATAGGACTACCCATACAAAGTTATGCTTTTAAAGACTAATTTTTGCTCATCTTTATTTAACACCATCTTTAGAACCCTTTTTTGCTATGCAAGACATATGCCTTAGCTAACCATCTCCCGAGAAATCTAAAACCGCCGTGTCCCGCGAATACCACGTGGAGATAACACGTAACTCTGTCAACCAGGATAGAAGCCGGAAGGATTTGGAAGGTGGGAGAAGAACTTAAAATTATGGAATCTTAAAACTAATATATACAAATATAAACAACTATCTTATATCTTTACGCCCCCATGCGTAGATTGTTGTACTATTAGGAATGATGTACCTTTTGTCATCTTCCCTCGATAAACTAATTTTATTAATAAGCTGCGTATGCAAATCGTATTTTTTACTCCGGATACATACGCAGGCAAATACTCGATACCATCCAAATAAAGAATTGGATGCTTGGTGACTGTTAACATCCGCTTCCCTCGTGTACGCCCAGACACATCCCAGCCCATGAGCACCCCTGCGCATGCACACCCCCGCCCATGCGCACCCCTGCGCGTACGCACCCCTGCCCATGCGCGCTGCCCATGCGCCCCCTCTCTGTGCGACTGCTATTTCGTGGTAACGTCACAGCCTTTTATAAATAAAGAACAATGTTATATACTATTATAAAATGTTTATTCCGACATTATACATAACAAATTTAAAATATTTAATGCCAAGCATGGGGTCATTTAAACTTAATTTTAATACAAAGTTATACACAGAAGACAGTCCTTTCTTTATGTTTGTTTGGGTGGCTTTAATTTTATCTAATTTTATTCGCAGCTTAAAATTTAAATCGATACCCAAGTCCTCTATCTCCTTTTCTAACCAATAGTTTGATACATAGAGACCGTCTAGGTTTTCGAATTGTAAAATGTACCGAAGTTTGCCTCTATATTTAAAGTCTTTGATTCCGCCGACAACTAGATCCATTCCTTCGTGTAATTCTTGCAGCTTGTGACAATCTTTTAATCGCAGCTTTCCCACTATATCCTGCATACGTATCTTGTTAGCTTGATCGACTTCTTCTTGTCGGTATTGGAGGAAATCCTTTTTCTCCCACACACCGTTGTGTAGTTGCATATTCACCACTTTTGGGAATATATGGTTGTTATAGGTTGTAAGACCCTCGGTTTTAAATGATCCGAAAGGTTCTTTACTAGGTAAATATACAATGTTTAACGGACCCCCTTTGCGTGTTGTGTACGCAAAGATTACGAAACCCGAATTCCTTAGTTCGTCTTTGTTATCTGCCATTTTGATAAATACGTTTTTAGAATAACCTTTTAAAAAGTATACGGATTTAGTACCATCCTTTTCTGCAAGAACGCCTACATAACTAAAAGAGTCTTTCTTACTAACCGCAAATGCATACAACTTGTAGAAACCAGATGTATCTAAGTCAGTCCATCGGCACATAAAATAATCTTTTAATTCTTCCTCATTTTCTCTAATAAGATGTTCTTTGTCTAACACATCTTTGTATTGATCGCGTATTGTCGCAGTGTTTTCCATGTAGTCCAATTTTCGCCTTTTGCATCCATTTCCTCTAATTCCAGTTGTCTTTTCCTTCCACTTACAGCGTATGGTATACATAATGGGGCAATTTCCTTTAGCGTAAACGGATAGAGTTTACTACCAATATTTACGCGTTGTCGTACAACCTCTGGACGAATGTTAGGCGTATCTATCAATCCCAAGTCCGAAATTACTATTTCTTTTGGAATTGTAGAATATGGTGTGGCAGATTGTGTAAAATATGTACTACCTGCTTTAATGTAGCACTTGTGTAAGATTTTATTTTATCTTGGACATCTTCCTCTACTATCTCCAAATAATTTACAGGTAAATAGTTAAAACTAAAAGCCGAAAGCACATACTTTATCAATTTTTCCTTTTCCTCTGGTTTTTGGACAACTTAATTTGCAAGCCGTCAATTTCTTTGTATTGCCATTCCCCAATACAAGTACTGTAGCAGGTTATTATACACTAAACAGCAGCTATTTTGTAGCTTGTCCGATAGCTTACTCCACATTTTGGTAAGTGGTACCGAGTACATTGGCGCCTTTAGGAAGTATAACTTACTATCTTCCAATAAGGTTAAACAGTCTTTTAAGGGTTTATACACCCTTTCCGCACTGACATAGCTTCCAATTGCACAGTTGTATATTGTCGCTTCCAATCGCGTAATACCATGTTCTTTGGCCAAAGTAGACGCAAATGTTTCCTTAAACGTACATCTGGACAACGTAAAAATCTAGTATATGATTGCCAAGTTGTTTATTACCACCAGGACTTGTTATCTGGCACACAAATTTGTTGTAAATCTTAATTCTTGCATTGGTTGTTAGCAGTGGCGTAACTACGATTTTTGGGCCCCCCCGCAAAAATTTTAAAGTGGGCTCTCTTTAAAATGTATTACTTTTACTGGCTTATATTTAGCCATATTTTTAAATTATAGTACATGTAGAGAAGGAAGCAGTATAGAATTAAATACATATACTATATTAATCAAGTGCTTTATTAATTATAAAACCAAATTACATAAATTCAAACTTATAAGTTAATTAATATTAAATCTACATATTTATACGCCGCACAAAATTATTTACACCTAAAAATTTGATACAGTAAAAAAACCTATGAGCTAGCAGACATTCCAAATCAAATTCAAAATTTTGTTTTTCTTGCATGTTTTGCTGCAAACGCGTTTATTGTATCCTCTATATTCATATTTTTGGCAGTGTCATGTTCTACTGCTAAGAGGGATAAATCGTCTAATCTATCTTGTGAAGTGCGGTTCCTAAGATAATTTTTAATAATTTTTAATTTTGAGAAAGATCTCTCCGCACTTGCAACGCTAACGGGTAAAGTTAGGTATAACATTAAGGCTGTTATGGTGTTTGGAAAACTGCTAGAACCTGTAGATTTGGAAAGTACTAGATATTCTAAAAATTGTAAGATACCGTTAACATTTTTTAATTCATCACAAATAAGTCTATTATTTTTGAGTGTAGTAAGTTCTATACCTATAGCATCATTTAAATCTTTGTAGTAAAATTTTTGCAATTGTTTTGCCTTAGATAAAATATCGTCTGCAGTTAAATTCAAAATACATTAGGTTCTAAGAAATTAAACTTTTCGTTTACATGAAAAAGCGATTTAAAACGATTCGACAGCTGTGAAATTATAATATCCATTACGCGATAAAATACATTTATTTTAAATTTAAATTCTTCATCATTAAATCGATAATCATTGGATAATTCATCGTAATGCTTTTTTATTTTTGGTTGCCTTTTTTTTATAAATTCCGGTTTAATATTCCATTGCCCTGCAACTTTCGCTGCTTCCTCCTTGATGTTGGAATAGTTATTTCTTGTTTCCTTGAAAAATTTTAAAGTTTTTTGAAATAAGAGAGTTATCTGATTAATATTCGCCTTTTCACTCTGAGCAGTTTGTGAGAGCTTGTTAAGCTCTTCTAGAATTTGACTTAAAAAACACTTAAAAAAATAAAATTAAAATTATCCATGCTAGTTAATATTTGCTTTGCGTCATTTCGTTCATCTGTTTTTTTTGATATCATAATAATTTTATTAAGAGACATTACTATATCTTTATACCGAATTCTTATGGCAGCTAAAGATTTTACTCGATCCGCCCAACGTGTCGGATTTAAGCGTTTCAATTGTGTGAAATTTTCTTTAAAAACAGAAAGCCAATTCCATCTTACTATACTATTAGCAAAAAATGTATATATGTTTTCTAAAAGTAGAAAAAACGATTCTATTTCTTTTATACCTTTAACGGCATCATTTATGACTAGATTTAAGTTATGGGCACTACAGTGCATATATAAGGCTGCAGGCTCTATGTTTAAAATTCTCTTTTGCACGCCAGAATACGTACCGCTCATAACGTTAGCTCCATCGTAGCCCTGCCCTCTACATTTATTTATATCTAATTGCATGTTGGTTAAATTGCTTAATATAGTATTACATAGTCCTTCAGCAGATTGGGACTCTACTTTTGTAAAACCCACAAAAGTTTCACAAATATCTATTTTGGTTACCTCTCCCAAGCTGTCTTTTTTAAAATCAATATATCTTACAATTTTACTTAATTGATCAATCTTAGTTATATCCTGTGTAGTGTCTATTATGATTGAGAAAAAAGGAGCGGATCTAATTTTATTTAATAAAATATTTTTTAAGTGTGCGCTTAAAGTATTAATAATATCGTTTTGAATTTTTGGGGAAAGATATTTAATTGAACCTTTGGGTCGTTCAAGCACTTTTTGTAATATAGGATCATAGTTACTAATTAAATGAACTAAACTTAAGAAATTACCGTTGTAACTGTCTTTTGAATCAGAAAAACTTTCTCTATGTCCTCGAAATGACAGCATGCGCTGGGATAGTGTTAAAGTAACATTGAAAAGTCTGTGTAAAACATTTTTCCAAAATTCAGTTTCTTGTTTTAATAGTAGAGTATCTTTCTTATCTATGGTATAATTTTTTTCCACATATCGTAAATAAAACAACAAGTTAAATGAGATTGAGCAAGCAAATGCTCTTTAATTTTTTTTGATAAACCCTGCCAATCATTAATTCCGGTCGTCCAACTTGACCTTACTGAAGCAAACAGCCAACATGGTTGACAATAAACACAATTTTTAATTTAGAATAACACAACCACCCATTTGAATTGTGTGGTAAGTTTAACGTATTGCTTTTATTTTCGCTTGCAGTTATTAAGTAATAATAGTGAACTGAAAAACTTCTATTTTTATTATCTTTAGGAAACGCACCATCTGGTCTACACAATCCGTAATTAATTATTTCTTTTCTTAAATTGTCATGTTGTAAAACATTGATTTTTAAAAATGTGCAAAATCGGTTGGATATTCTTTCGTCAGATCCATAGATAGTTCATTAAGTGAAAAGTACTACTCACATTTACCTCTGTAATTGTAGTGGTATCTAGTTCCAAATTTCTATCGCGGCCGTCATTATGTGATGTACTTGCGCCCTGGGTGAGAGTTTTAAAATTGTTGACGACTGCTGTGCGTCTGTAGCGGAACTAGTAGATGCTACTGTCGAAAGCCCAATTTCTTTCATAGATTGTTCTTGTTTTCGGACTCTTTAGAAGTAAAAAGGAACTTATTTTTGGAATCTTGCTCTTTGATTCTTCCAATAGTTTTCTTTTTCGTTTTTTGCAGCGCCGCTTGTAGTGCTCATTGTATATTATTTCCTGCAATTTTGAATGAAATTAATTATAATGTAATTAGATAAGTAATAATTATTTAAAAGCCTTTTGAAATTACAAATAACACATACATACTTTGCTTTAAATGCTTTAATTAACAAAATATAAATGATTTTTATTGAATGCTTAAAGATTTATTTATATGTATTTCTCAGCGCGACTTCAACTATGATCAAATCAATAGTAGTTTAATAAAAATAGATATAAATACTTACGTTTAAATATGAAAGACCTCCTGTAATACGAACACAACACTATTGAGTAAAACGTACTGGAATGCTTTTTACTTCCTTTCCGTTATATATAATGCAGCTAATGCAAATACGTTGCAACCAGCTGACTAGAAACCACAAAATGAATTTCTTTCTAGTATTATATTTCTAGAAAGCGAAGGTTACTAAGCTACCTGCCATCCTGTGAATCTGTACTGTACAGACAATAGCCCTTTTATTCCTATTTAAAATCCCACAAACCAAACTAACCCTACTATACGTCGTTTAATAATGCTTTACCACTTTATACAACTTATCACTTAAGAATAATATAGACATCTTTGTTATTAAAGTTTACAGTCTCTTTCATCTGTTTATTAACCCTTACAAAATAGGACAGAACGGATAGAAAGAAGAAAGGATGCAGGCTGCAGGTGGTGTTCAGTATTTATCTTAATTATTATTTCTTGTATTTCAGCAGTTCCTAGTAGTAACATCAAGAAAACGTTCGTTAACCTGCGGTTTCTGAATTATCTGCAATATTTTCTTGACCGTTTCTTACCTGCCAAATACGTTGAAGATGAATAAGTTGAGTTTATTATCGTTTGGGCCTTCTTGCACTTGGGGCCCCCCCGCATAGCGGGGGCTGGCAGGGGTGTAGTTACGCCACTGGTTGTTAGCCATGTTAAACAATCAATCCCCGCAGTTTTATCGTTGTCAACTATAATATTACACTTTTCTTCGTGTAAATAATTTTGTGCGGCGTATAAATATGTAGATTTAATATTAATTAACTTATAAGTTTGAATTTATGTAATTTGGTTTTATAATTAATAAAGCACTTGATTAATATAGTATATGTATTTAATTCTATACTGCTTCCTTCTCTACATGTACTATAATTTAAAAATATGGCTAAATATAAGCCAGTAAAAGTAATACATTTTAAAGAGAGCCCACTTTAAAATTTTTGCGGGGGGGCCCAAAAATCGTAGTTACGCCACTGCTAACAACCAATGCAAGAATTAAGATTTACAACAAATTTGTGTGCCAGATAACAAGTCCTGGTGTTAATAAACAACTTGGCAATCATATACTAGATTTTTTACGTTGTCCAGATGTACGTTTAAGGGAAACATTTGCGTCTACTTTGGCCAAAGAACATGGTATTACGCGATTGGAAGCGACAATATACAACTGTGCAATTGGAAGCTATGTCAGTGCGGAAAGGGTGTATAAACCCTTAAAAGACTGTTTAACCTTATTGGAAGATAGTAAGTTATACTTCCTAAAGGCGCCAATGTACTCGGTACCACTTACCAAAATGTGGAGTAAGCTATCGGACAAGCTACAAAATAGCTGCTGTTTAGTGTATAATAACCTGCTACAGTACTTGTATTGGGGGAATGGCAATACAAAGAAATTGACGGGCTTGCAAATTAAGTTGTCCAAAAAACCAGAGGAAAAGGAAAAATTGATAAAGTATGTGCTTTCGGCTTTTAGTTTTAACTATTTACCTGTAAATTATTTGGAGATAGTAGAGGAAGATGTCCAAGATAAAATAAAAATCTTACACAAGTGCTACATTAAAGCAGGTAGTACATATTTTACACAATCTGCCACACCATATTCTACAATTCCAAAAGAAATAGTAATTTCGGACTTGGGATTGATAGATACGCCTAACATTCGTCCAGAGGTTGTACGACAACGCGTAAATATTGGTAGTAAACTCTATCCGTTTACGCTAAAGGAAATTGCCCCATTATGTATACCATACGCTGTAAGTGGAAGGAAAAGACAACTGGAATTAGAGGAAATGGATGCAAAAAGGCGAAAATTGGACTACATGGAAAACACTGCGACAATACGCGATCAATACAAAGATGTGTTAGACAAAGAACATCTTATTAGAGAAAATGAGGAAGAATTAAAAGATTATTTTATGTGCCGATGGACTGACTTAGATACATCTGGTTTCTACAAGTTGTATGCATTTGCGGTTAGTAAGAAAGACTCTTTTAGTTATGTAGGCGTTCTTGCAGAAAAGGATGGTACTAAATCCGTATACTTTTTAAAAGGTTATTCTAAAAACGTATTTATCAAAATGGCAGATAACAAAGACGAACTAAGGAATTCGGGTTTCGTAATCTTTGCGTACACAACACGCAAAGGGGGTCCGTTAAACATTGTATATTTACCTAGTAAAGAACCTTTCGGATCATTTAAAACCGAGGGTCTTACAACCTATAACAACCATATATTCCCAAAAGTGGTGAATATGCAACTACACAACGGTGTGTGGGAGAAAAAGGATTTCCTCCAATACCGACAAGAAGAAGTCGATCAAGCTAACAAGATACGTATGCAGGATATAGTGGGAAAGCTGCGATTAAAAGATTGTCACAAGCTGCAAGAATTACACGAAGGAATGGATCTAGTTGTCGGCGGAATCAAAGACTTTAAATATAGAGGCAAACTTCGGTACATTTTACAATTCGAAAACCTAGACGGTCTCTATGTATCAAACTATTGGTTAGAAAAGGAGATAGAGGACTTGGGTATCGATTTAAATTTTAAGCTGCGAATAAAATTAGATAAAATTAAAGCCACCCAAACAAACATAAAGAAAGGACTGTCTTCTGTGTATAACTTTGTATTAAAATTAAGTTTAAATGACCCCATGCTTGGCATTAAATATTTTAAATTTGTTATGTATAATGTCGGAATAAACATTTTATAATAGTATATAACATTGTTCTTTATTTATAAAAGGCTGTGACGTTACCACGAAATAGCAGTCGCACAGAGAGGGCGCATGGGCAGCGCGCATGGGCAGGGTGCGTACGCGCAGGGGTGCGCATGGGCGGGGGTGTGCATGCGCAGGGGTGCTCATGGGCTGGGATGTGTCTGGGCGTACACGAGGGAAGCGGATGTTAACAGTCACCAAGCATCCAATTCTTTATTTGGATGGTATCGAGTATTTGCCTGCGTATGTATCCGGAGTAAAAAATACGATTTGCATACGCAGCTTATTAATAAAATTAGTTTATCGAGGAAGATGACAAAGGTACATCATTCCTAATAGTACAACAATCTACGCATGGGGGCGTAAAGATATAAGATAGTTGTTTATATTTGTATATATTAGTTTTAAGATTCCATAATTTTTAAGTTCTTCTCCCACCTTCCAAATCCTTCCGGCTTCTATCCTGGTTGACAGAGTTACGTGTTATCTCCACGTGGTATTCGCGGGACACGGCGGTTTTAGATTTCTCGGGAGATGGTTAGCTAAGGCATATGTCTTGCATAGCAAAAAAGGGTTCTAAAGATGGTGTTAAATAAAGATGAGCAAAAATTAGTCTTTAAAACGCATAACTTTGTATGGGGTAGTCCTATTTAAAATCTGTTTACAGATTTGGGGTCCCTAGAAAAATTTAATATTAGTTGATACCTAGCAAAATATATTTATCTTAAAAGAGTGACTACCCTGCGTATAATAAATACAATATAACACTTGTCAACAAAAAAAGTTGTAGGGAAAATTAAAGACGTATTTAATGGGGAACCAGTATTAGAATTTGTTGGTAATAGGGGTAAGTCCTACTGTAATGTAGGCGAGAAAGATACGATTAAAAAGATTAAAGGGGTTTCACGAATTGTAGTTAAGTAAAACCGAGGGTCTTACAACCTATAACGAGCATATACCTCCAAAAGGGGTAGGCATGCAACTACGCGGCAGTGCGCGGGAGAATAAGAATTCTCTCCAATAAGAAATTAAAGTTTCCATGTACGTAGCACCAGTCATTGGGTAATGGTCGAAATGTGGAACCTATAAAGGCGATTATTAATTGTGGTTTAGAAAAATAGTAGTTTTCGTGGACTAAATAAAATAGCTTAGACTGGTTAATGTATATGGTTACATACTCTCGTACACATCCACAAACATCTGTTTACGTCCACAATGGTGATACCGGTGGTTTTTGTTTAACAAATAGTAGGAAAGATACGTCAGGTGTTAGTGCGTGGAAGCCCATAGGATCGTTGGATTCAAAAAGAACGTTGCGGTGGGATGTATGGTGGTTTCCGTTAGAATAATCGAAAGTGGTTAATCGCTCGTATTAGATGTTTAAATAAGCGAAAGTGTAAAGGTCTACATAAACAAAAATTAATTAACCGACAAAAAAGTGCGCGATGTGCTACACTTATAGAGAAAGTATGGAATGGTGCTTTTTGGCGGCCCTAGCAGTAAAAAGGGCGACTGACTTTTCCAAAGCAACTACAAGAATAGCAGTAGCGCAGAGAAGGGATATGCATGTATTATACAGTGCACAGTTGCTGCAAAATATGTTAGTTTACGCGTAGCTCGGATGTGTAATTGATCACGACTTAAAGATCCCTCGGAGGTTTAAAAATTCTCGGCCTATTGTCGTTTGAAAAATGTTTGGAAATTTATCAGAACGGTAGCGAGTCGAAGTATAATGGATGATTGACCGAGCTTTTGCTACCTTTTACGAGGTAATTGGAAGTTGACAGACATCGAGCATCTAATTCTCTATTTGGACGATATCAAGTACTTACCGGTTCTAGAAATCATTGCGTGCAGTCGACCGCTATGCGAAAGTGTAAAAGCCTACAGAAGCATAATTATCAGACGAAAAAGTGTGATGTGCTATAGAAAGTATACAAAAAATGGTGCTTTGCCAGTCGTAACAGTAAAAGGAGAGTGACTTTTCCAAAGCAATTACAAGAATAGCAGTAGCGCGGCGAAGGGGTATGCATGTATTATACAGTTGCTATAAAATATGTTAGTTTACGAGAAGCTCGAACGTGCACAAATTAAATTTTAATCTATAATTAACCATGGTCGTAAAAATGGGAAATTAATGGTTAATTTAAATACTGCTAAGCATATACTTTCGCTTGGTGATTCATTTGGAAAATATTCAAGCCTATCATTTCCTAAAGTATGACGTAAGTTATTTAAAATTAAATTGTTGTAAGTATCCTGTAGACAACAAGTTGGTATTTTCTTAGTAATGGTTTAAAGTGTTTTTGGTTATAGTAGCACTGCATCTTCTACAGCACGACTTGCACACAATTTGTGTGCGTGTGCTATCACCCTTTTGGATTTTTAATATGCACGCGATCCGTATAACATGGAAGACGTTTTCCGGTGTTTCTACTAACTGCATTCGCACCATCGACGAAGCGAACCAGGTGCATGCATTGACGCTAAATGTATTGGACGAGCAGCAAGGATTATGACGTCATTTAGTTCCCCGATGAATCCTCAACTTCGTTCGGGTGTCTTCGGAAACCTTCGGTTTGCATTCTATAGGGTACATAAAGCAGGTGCGCAAGAGTAAACTCTTTAGTTATAAGTTAGTTCGCTTACAAGTCAAGTGCTATAGTGCGGATTTTGTTTTGTACTAAAATGGTATCTGCAAACGTTTTAAATGCGAGCTGTGTCACGTCTACTTTACCAGGAGGGATGCTCTCAAACGGCACCAGAACAAATGTTGTGGTGTAACATCGTCCAAGGTTGCTTTATACATCCGTCCGCAGCAAAGTACTTAAACTGTAGACTTGCGGTATCGCTTTTACGAGAATGGGCAACTTACAGCGACACAAGGAAAAACAGCACGGTATGTCATTAAGCCGTAAACGTTCAGCTCCGCCAGCTGTTAAAGGGCCTTGTACGAAACAACCACGAATTATGTGTAAAGTATGCGATTTCGAAATGGAAAACTACCTATGCCGCACACAGGAGCAACAAACATAAAAATGCATCAGTTACCGCTACTAGCGACGATTGGTGTAGAAATGGTTAGCACAGCGTTTAACAACCGTATGGCTAGCTATCGCATAAAGAACGCCAGTGTCGACGATGGAGTGCCGAGTTTCTTTGGAAGCAGAAAGAGCGATTTATTCGATTAATTAATGAAAAAAGAATACAACATACAGCAGTAAAAGTCTATTGCGAACTCTACGGCGTTTACACCAAAATCGGGGAAGAGACTACCGATGTGAAATCCTTTAACACAAAAAATGTGGTTATAACGTCTTCTAGTAATCTGGAAAATATGTACGAGGTCTTAAGCGAAACCATAAGAACAAAATCAGAGGAATTTGAAACATGCGGGTCCGGTTGGTCTTTGGAAAAGGTGCTCTATTTAGAAATAAATATTAATAAGTATGAGCCGATATGAGAAGTTCTAGGTTCAAAATAAAAAATTGTGAATATGTATTTAGAAATGTGGTTTACAAAATTTAAACTGTATTAGTAAAAATTGTCTGTAATAAAAAGTTTTAAGAATGGTTTTTAGATTTTCTTTTAGGTATAAGCTGCAGGAAAGTTATAATTTAGAGGGTGTGTGTAAAATGGTAAGGGGTGGTCCTGTTTTAAATCTGTTTACAGATTCGGATTCTACATAAAATTCTAGCCTAACAAGATGTATTGCATGTATAAAAAATTTATAAGAACGATCAAAAGTCGCTACAGGTAAGAAATCTTAAAATCAGGGTAGGTCCCTGGGGGATGGCGTTATCTAAAAAATTCTTAGAAATTCGGGTAGCTGAGAAAATTCTAATCTTAATTGATACCAAACAAGGTAGGTTTATCTCGTGGATGGAAATGTGGAGAAAGATTTATCTCGCAGAGGGTATATGTGTAACTTTGCAGGGCGTGGTCGATTTCAAATCTGTTTGCATATTCGTGTTGTGTGTAAAATTCTAAGCTAACAAGATGTATCGCATGTATAAAAAAATTTATAAGAACGCTCAAAAGTCGCAACAGGTAAGAAATCTTAAAATCAGGGTAGCTCCCTTGGGGGTGATGCAATCGAAAAAATTCCTAGAGATTCGGGTAGCTGAGAAAATTCTAATGTTAATTAATACCAAACAAGATAGGTTTATCTCAAAAGATGCATTGGCTAGACAAAGAAAACTATTTGGTTCAGATGAAAGATAAAAAAATGGCTAGTCGAAGAAAACTTTTTGGTTCAGATGAAAGATAAAAAAATGGCTAGTCGAAGAAAACTATTTGGTTTAGATGTGGGAGCAAATGTGGGATCACTCCTCCACATTTGCTCCTTATGGGGATTTACATGTAAATGTGGGAGCAAATGTGGGTTTTGGGAGCAAATGTGGCGCCAGGATTGTCAATTATACTCTACTCGTACCCTTATTTAATTTCTCATGCAGATCTGCTTCCACAACAAGAATAGTAGCCAAACTTTCATTTTTAAATAACACAATTTCTTCAAAATTTTCTTTAGGGAGCTTTAACCGTTGAATTCTACCTGTAAGATGTACTAATCTTGACCTTATCCTTTTAAAAATTGACTCAGCGGGATCATCCATAAATTCTAACAAAACATTTTTAACTGACTCTATACTAGACTCAATCTCTTCTTTCTCTACTTTGAAATCTACTTTATAACTTGAAGGATCTATCAAACAACCGGGTTTATCTGTTTCTTTGGCCAACAACCTTGCTAAAATTTTCCTTTTATCTGAAACTGGTCTTGAATTTTCAATGCCTCTAATGTTCAATTCATATTCTAACTCATTTTTAAGTAAATGTAGGATGCTATAAGTTTCTGCCATAATTAAATATCTGAATACCTCTAACGTAACTCAATTATAAAATTTTGAAGATGAAATCTCAAACAAACGAATGTCCTAACTATATAAAGAAGAACCCACTATAAACTGTAACAAACTTTAACAAAAATGAAACTAAAAGAAGACGTTACTGATATCAAAGCAAACCTCAGTCGGTGAATATAAGTGTGATGAAAATAACTACTAAATGTTCCAGCCTCTAAATGAATTTATTCGAGCCTCTAACTGAAATTCGAGCCTCTAAATGAATTTCCAGCCCCACGTTGCGAGCGCAAGTGTAATAGTCATAGTTTTAAATAAAAAACGGGGGTAATTAAAACTTTTGTAACTTTATTACCCTTTATCCTCGTGACTATCAGCTATATACTAAAACTCTATATTTAATCTGATGTCACTAGGTCGAGATTTTCTTCTTTAGACTCAAGCCCAGGGTAGTGTCAGATGGAAAACGGCTTTAGACAAAGAAAACTCTTAGGGTTAAACGGCTAGTAGAGTGTTAGCTCTGGGTAGATCATGAGCATGGGTCATGGGTGGATAATCGACCAAAAATATTTTTAATAGGCGCCACCGTATTTTTTAATACAAGTGCCAACAAAATTTAACTGTGTTTGTATAAGGGAATGCGGAAACCTTATCTTAACACCACTATCATAGCCATAAAATTTGAATTTCACTCTTTATCACACACTTACCAAAACCTCAACCACCAGATGTCAAACAGTTGTCTCAGCTTTACCTGTGAACAAACAAAAACACCACATGGACACTATTTGTGTCTTCAAAAGCATATGCCAAAAATAGAATAAATGAATTTAAACATCTGTGAAATACTAAAGGATTCATTTTCATTATTCTGTCTTTTACTTAATGAGGGTTTGCTCTAGTTTTCTTTTCTTAATTTAAATGTAGAATAATAAAACTTCATTCAAATGAAACAAAATGAATTCTATTCATATGTAGAAATCGGATATATATACATGTGACTGCAATATATATGCTTACTATCTTGTCATTAATTTTTTATAAAAGAATTTTAGTGAAGTTTAACCTTCTAAATAAATATTTATAAATTAATCATTTCTATAAAATTTTAGTTTAAGCAAACATATCATAATTTATTTGTTCATATCACAAGATTTTATTTTTACTATAATCATTGAAGCGCTTCCTTGACCATTTACAACAAAGATTGATCATCAGAAAATAACGATCATAAAATGCAACTATTCAAATTTAACTGTTGTCTACACAAAAATATACACGAATATCAGCACCAATAAAAAGCTTTTACATGACCTTAATTGTTTTTAAGCAAAATGTGAAAATTAAATCAAGACTGCATTTGGCGTCTAGATTAGGAAACAGAATCTATACTATTTTTTTATCTGACACAAGTTGTCATTCTAAATATCTTGACACACATTGAATGCGTGTACAAATAACTGACAAACTAAATATTTATTCGGTGTGTTATTAACTTTAAAAAACTATTTTAAATTTGTGTTATTCTAATAATCAACGTAGGAAATCTCATAATAATTTATAATACTTTCAAAGTTACGGAAAGTTTCAAACACTCACGTGTATCCAAATAAATTGCAGGTGCAAAATCATGACGTCAGCTGTTGTATTTTTCCAGCGTATTAATCATCTGTAAGTTTGAAGTACCAGGATCCTTTGTTGAATAAACCATTTCTATGCGGCGTATTAAATAGATAGAACGAAACCATAACTGCCTGCTTTAAATTACTGCGACGAAAATTTATTATAATTTAACATTGAAAATTGTTGTTGTAGATATGTCCATTAGATATTGCACTAAAGTGAAATATATTAGTTTAATTTATAATATTAATCTATACCAACTGTCTTAAATGATGTATATTATTGTTCCATGTTCTCAACTCAAGTTCTTCTTTCTGACTCTATTAGACGCCTCGTGTTTTAGTCGAGCCATCTTGACTTTTATCTCTAGTCTACAAAAAGCGACTTGATTCTTCGACGTTGGAAACAAAAGTGCTCATAATTAACTGGACTACGCTTGGCAACAAGCCACAGAATATAAATCTCCTAGATTCTATGTGTTATTGGGAATATTATACTTTACTTTTTATTGGCTGAATATTTACGAATTAAATGCTTTAAAATTTATCTGTTTTATTATTAATTTATTAGGCTTGGTGCAACAAGAAAAAAAATACGTTACAGTGCATACATGTGCAAACGAAGATCTATCAATTTCGTCTGTTTAAAATGAATTTGCTGAATGTCGGAGGGCTAGTGCGAAGTTGGCCCGCCACAATGGTTTCTCTAATAACTTTTAAACGAAAGGTGTGCAAACAAAAATAGTGGATGTGTATACATGTGCAAACGATGATGTATTCATTCCACTTGGTTTAAAATAAATTTCCTGAAAGTCGGGGAGCCAGTGTGAAGTTGCCCCCACCCCGTAAACTGTTTCTTGAATAATTTTTAAACGAAAAGTGTGCAAACAAAAATACCGGATGTGCATACATGTGCAAACAATGTGCAAACGAATGAGCTATAGAAAGTTATTTTTTTCAAAAGTTGGGGGCTAACTTCACGCGTGTGTGATTGGGCCGTTTTCACAAAAGATTTTACAAACAGCGCGCTTGCAAGAACCATCAGCATGTCCGAGACGAGTAGTCAAACGACAACACACGTCCAGCCGAACACCAACCAGCCGCCTCCAACCCAAGAGGTCACACAACCACCAACAGTTCTGGGACTGCAACAACCCAGTGGCGCTCAACAAACGCAATCAACCTACAAAATGGTCATAATCAAGGCGCTCGTGGAAGACCTGTACCACGTCGCCACAGCCACCTCCGAAGCAGAAAAATCCACATTCTCTCGCACCCTTCTGGAGGATCCCGCAGAATTCCTTCAACAGATGGAAGCGATGGCTGCGGATGAACCTACAACAACCACTCAATTCCGAGGCCATGTGGCCACATGGTGGGAATCATACGCGATGTTCCAACCCACCTACAGCGAATTCAAAAGGTTTTTTCTGAACAAGTACGACAGTCCAACCATCAGAACCAAAATAACTTCCGAGTACTATGGACAGAAGCACAAGACGTCTCAATCAGTAGTCGCCTCCCTCGGCACTAAGACGAAGCAAGCCCACCGCCTCAAGCTAGACATCAACCGGGACATGGAGCTGTTCGCGGATCTATTCCTAACGACACTGAGGAATCCAATTCAGTGTCACATGTCAACAACAGTATTGGAAATGGTCTCCCGTCTCACAAAAATCGAAGAAAACGTGAAAGAGGCAACGATAAAGGTGACCAACCCCACGCCAGCTGCCAGACGTCCACCCACAGCAGAAGAACTGCCAAATTGTCGCTTCTGGCGCCGAGACTGTCCAACTAGAAACTCGGAAAACGACACCCCGGCCGAATCACGCCCGACTACAGCCCGGTCCGGCGAAACGAACTGGCGCAACTAAACGTCACCCACAATGACCAACTACCAAGGATCCCCGTCACCATACACAAGATAACCTTCAACGCACTACTAGATACAGGAACATCGACGTGCATGATTAGGGAAGATCAAATACCCGCATGTTCACGGGTAGACCATACATGTGATTTTCCAATGTTCCACTCGAAGGTACTACATTGGCCAGGAAGCGAGTTTTTTTACCTGGAAATTTGGAATTTTACCGAACCCTTGCTGTTCCAAGCAAGATAGGGATCTTTAACGTTCGTGACAACACTCACACACGGCACCTCCATTTTACCTCTCATCCGAACGAGGGTGTATTTTTGTGAAAAATGCTCGCCTAACATTTTTCAAGCGGACCGTGTCGGGATTCGAACCCGAAACCTTGGGCGTTCACGGGTAGACACCTATCTCTGCCTATCTAGCCGAGGCAAGGACAGAAATGGCAATGAAAGGCAAGTTCCGCACGCCATTCACCCTTGAAAAAGTGACGGAACTTCTTGGTAGTTGAAACCTCGCATAAGATATCACTCTGAGTGAATCTTGGCTTCAACGCCAGAAAGTGGTGATGGATTACAAACAAAGCTCCGTACATTTCGGAGCACATAACCGTAAGACGCTCCACTGGAACAAAACGGTGACGTCCGTTACCGCCAACAAGCCACACACGCTAACTACCACTCACCAGCTGTCAGCTTAATTCTTGTCCAGCAACCTTCGGGAAGGATTCCAACTAGTAGTCAATAGGCCAACACAACCAACTACTACCGCCAGCACCACCCTATTACAACTGGACACCGAAACATACAGACCACGAGCCAACCACGCAGCCCTCGTCAATCTGCCCAAATTTGTGCAAGGCGCACAACCAGAAAGACATACCAATAGACGAATATCCCAAGAAGAGGTACCCTTTCAATCACAACTATCCCACTCAGCAGCAGACGACAATAGAAAGGCCTCACGCCACCACACAACAGTGACGCCCGTCACCGCCAACAGGCCAACCACGCCAACTGCTACTAACCAGTTCAAGAACGAATTCATGCCCAGCAGCCTTCAGAAAGAATTCTAACCAGTGATCGATAGGTCAGCACAACTAACTACCACAGCCAGCATTAGCCTATTGTCACTGGACACCAAGACATACAGACCACGAGCTAACCACACAGCCCGTGTCGTTCTACCCAATTATGTGCAAGGCGCACAACCAGAAAAGCATGCCTGTGGATAGATGTCTCAAGAACAAGTACCCTTTCGACGACAATCACTCCACCCAGCAGCATGCGATCATGGTGAAACCCGACGCCGCCGCACAAAGCCAAAACGCAAACGCCCGCCACAGGCTCAAATATTTTGATAACAAGGATCCCGCCGCATCCTCACAACAACCCAGCTACGCTACACTCTTCAGCGGGGGGGATGTTGACTATATCACCGCGCCCAAGCTGAACACAGAACAAACTAAAGTATCGCTTTGGACTATATCAAAGTACACGTGCTGAACACAGAACAAACAAACAAAGAATCCCGAGAACTTCCAACTCATTTTTTGTGGTACCCAAAAATTAGCATGCTCATTGGTCAAACTAAATTTGAAGATTTTTTTACACTTGAAAATCGAAATACACAATTCCGTTGGTTAAGGACATCATTAGCGTTTTTCAACACAGGAAGCATAAGAAATGGAAGTATATAAATATAATTTTAAATTCTCTGAAAGACATTCGTTAAAGCTCACCATAGCCTAAGAAATCCTCTTGCAGTGCTCACCCTAGCCTGCAAAACGTTCAGCGAGCAGCGCTCTCCATAGGCTGCTAATATTACAACACACAGTGCTCTCCATAGCCTGCGTATTCTCTGACAGTGACGCTTTCCGCAGCCGTACCTGGGGCACGTCACTATAATTCATTGTTACTAGTCAAATAATCTACGTATGGGTGGTAAGCTCCGTTCCATACACCAGGCCAGTCGGAATCAGGCACAGAACGCTCTCCGACGTGCGCTCCATTCAATCCTACCGCACCCAAAGCTTCTGTCACCTCTGCCACCATCGCCGAAAGAATGTATTCAAACCGCTTCCACTACAAGTACATCTCGAGAAGTAGTTTATTATGATGTCACCGATTGCATCTGTCAAGTCTACCACCGGGACAACACTCCCGTAGAGTTTAACGGCTACGCACTTAACGAGGTCTAAGACACCACTTCCACGACGTCTGCCGAAGGGCACCGAAGACGTCTGGGACTCTTAAAATTGTAATTATTTTCTAATTATCGTTAGTAGTGATGTAAGGCCGGTCTGACTTCAAAACGGTGTACGCGTATGTTTTTTCCATGTAACAAACGCGTGCACCGTTTTGAATTCAGACCGGCTTTATATACTTTCAATGTAAAATACGTGTGGACACGTTTTGAAGTCAGACCGGCTTTATATTACTTTCAATGGAACATACGTGTGTGACTTCAAAACACACGTATGCTACGTTGAAAAATGTAAGTGCGTGCAGAGAAAATGTGGGGCTGTTCTGAATTCGGTTTTCTAGCGAGAAGTTATAAAGTAGGTCAGATGCACAATATCGCATTCAAGTCAATTGTGTTTAATAAAGTGGATTCTGATTTATGTGTTTTACTTTTGTTTAGAGGCTGCAAATACACAAACGTGTCCACACACACGTATGTTACATTGAAAAAATGTAGGTGCATGCAGAAAAAAAAAAGTGGAGCTGTTTTGAATTCGGTTCTCTAGCGAGAAGTTATAAAGTAGATCAGATTCATAATATCACATCTAGGTCAATTGTATAAAGAATGCTGTATTTAATTAAAGTGGATTCTGATTTATGTATTTACTTTTGTTTAGAGGTTGCAAATACACATAGGCCGGTTTGACTTCAAAACGTGTCCACACGTATGCTACGTTGAAAAAAAATGGCCAAAGACAGACAGACTGATTGCATCAATTTCTCATTCTCGCTTTTAAAAAATAACAAGTCGTAGTTATAAAATCGCGAACACAGTTATCTGCAAGAAATATATATATATATATATATATATATATATATATATATATATATTGATTTGTCAAAGACAGACAAACAGACAGACAGACTGATTGTATCAATTTTTCATTCCCGCTTAGCGAGAAGTTATAAAGTAGGTCAGATTCAAAATATCACACATACACACACACGTATGCTACATTGAAAAAATGTAGGTGCATGCAGAAAAAAAATGTGAAGCTGTTATGAATTCGGTTCTCTAGCGAGACGTTATAAAGTAGGTCAGTTTCATAATATCACATCTAAGTCAATTGTATAAAGAATGCTGTATTTAATTAAAGTGGATGGAGATTGCTCCTAATATTAATTTAATTAGTCGAAGTTTACTGCATATATTTACATACCTACATATACAAACATGTATATAATTGATATTCAAGGATTTAAATACAAGAAAAACGAGTTTGTGTGCAAAGAAATTGCGGTTTTGGACTTGTTGGAAGGTGCTGTTTGGCATCAAATTTTTAAACTGCCAATGCAGTCTAGTTGTTTGAGCCAAGATCATATAAAAATTTAAGGGGGTATTTTTCAGATCATTTTATGAAAAAAAAGTTTCCATTAACATAAGACCGAAAATGCACTGTTTCTAAGATACAGGATGTTAAAGTTGTTTTTTTTAAATAGGTTTTGTGAAAAGAATACAAATATCCTTTGACCGATTTTTTTGAAATATGGCAGCGTTGTTTGTAGTTATAAGGGACTGATTTAGTCCTAACTAGATTAAAATTATTAAGTCCAGTGGCGTGAAGGGGACACCTTAACCAAAATTATTGACAAAAAATGTACGCAACTAAAGAAAACAGCTTTTTGTCGCTTGGATTTTCGTCGTATCTTACTTCGTTTATGAGATTAAAAATAAAAACCAACTTTTGCATGTCCATTTATCATACAAAACAAGCATTAAAAAATAGTTTATTATGACCTGAGAAATAACCCCTTTAAATATTGCCGCGTTTTTGTCAAACACCCTGTATATATATATATATATATATATATACATATATATATTACTCATATTTAGACCAGGGTAGAAAATTAAATAATCACTTCAAATAATTTTAATCACCGTGTATAAGGAATTTTATTAGATAATACGCTTTAGTAAAACACCGTGGAGAATAAAAATTCATTCGTTTCATTAAAAATAAGAGATTTAAATTATGTACAAGACGCTTTATATCAAAAGAAACAGTATTAAAAAGCTCTACGTGTAATTTAATTATTCCTAATAAGGAAACAAATGGAAATTACGTGCAAAATTTATATTAATTAACCCTATTTTAAGTAACCGGTATTAAATAAAGTGTACACATAATAATTAATATTTAGTTAGGATTCACTAAAATTTAAAGGGTATTAATTTTAATTGGAGTTAATTAAACCATTATTAATAATAAGCATAAAAGCCTGTGAAAATCCAAGATTATAATACCAGAAAATAAAGCTCTGAGAATTAATATTATGTTTGAACACCTGCGTAGTTTAAATGTCACGTACGGCGAAAATTGTGTAGATAACAAATGGTTTCAAAGAATATTGGAGAAACCGTCGCATAATAGTTACGAGAAATGCTAAAGGTGGGTTATTTCACACTCCACATGGACTAAAATAATCGATAATAAAGAATATCAATTTGCACTAATAAGAACAGGGTAGATAGAGACAGATAATAGGCGCAAGACCGAGACACATATAGTAAAAAGGCGTGAGTAGAGCAACGTCATGGGGTTGCGATTGGTTGAAAGTAAAAAGCAAAATTGAGAGGTAGAAATAACATTTCTGTATAAAATTTAATTAGGTATTCTCAGACGTTGCGTGCCGTGTGGAAATTTTCTGAGATTTAGCTGCGGCGAGTGCAAAATTTGTAAAATTCGCATGCCGAGCTGCGGAATGGGAACATAGTAGACGAAATTCTTTAGAACTGGCCGTTTTGGGGAACAGACCGACAGACAGGCTAACCGCTATATATACGGAGGTGAATATGAACAAGCTCTCTTAGATCTTCGACTTGATTGAACGCGTTAAACAGTGCTTTTTAGTTTTCCGGTTTTAATATTAAATAATTTAAACAGTTTGCTCGAATATTATGTGATTTAAAACAGCTTGTTCTATACGTGCTACAATGAATGTACGTTAGTGCACTTAGAAAAGAAGATACAAGGTAATAAAGTTTAGTATCACTGTACCAATTGGTAAAAATTTACAACAACAAATATATACACAAAAGTAGGCAGTTTTGGCGTATATTGGTGAAAGAAGTATGAAGTTCTTTGTTATTTTTCGGGGGTATTAATACTTAAATGGTGCATAAACGGGTCTGGATCCACAAAACAAGGTTCAGATATACACAGATTAGTTCCGGAAAAGCCCTGAAACAACTTTAAATAAATGGTGATAGAGAAAATTTTAAAGCGTTGAGAATCAGAAGCCGTAAATATAACCCAGTTGGAATGGTGTGATTAACAAAGGGACGATGTACATTGAAGCTACTAGTGCAAGTAACCTTCAGGTAAATTATACTATTTTGTTTGAACTTTGATATTGTTGTGTGTGTTGAATAACTTTATAATTGATTTACTCAAAATGGACAGTAGTGAAATGGTACTAACAATAATATTTTAATTTTAAGGTGAAATTTGCTTGTTTAAGTAGAAAGGGTATTTAGTATTGATGTTCTGGATTATGATGAAAATTTAGGGTATGTCTTTGAGCTCAATTAGACGAACCTGGTTAATTAACGTAAAGGGTGGTAGATGCTCCTTTGTACTCTGCATATATTGTTATAGTAATTAGTAGGCATCCTACAAGGACTTTAATTCTGGATGCACATTAAAATGATAATAAATTTAATTTTGAAATTTTCCGATATTAAAATTTATGCTGAATATTAATTTTGAAATTTTAATGTATTGTGAATATTGATGTAAATAGAGTTGACGTTGATGTTTGTGGTAGGAATGTGTTTGTTTTTTATGTATGAGGATGAAAGCTATCTAGAGGAGCAGCCGAGGCGATTAACAGAAGAAAGTCAATGGACCAACACAGTTAAGGTAATGAATAGCTTTTTGTAGGATTCACAGCATTCTTGACATCCAATTCGTAGGGGCTCGATTTGAAAACCTTAGTTTAAGATTAATGGAGAGGCTTTTTGTACATATCACAGCAATATATATATATATATATATATATATATATATATATTGTAGTGGTTTTAAAAAATCGCATTCTTTTGTTTAAATTATGATTCATCTTGCAGGAATTTATCGTTGTTCATTGATTACTTCAAAATCTTTAAAAAATCAGTTTGAGTATATACGTATAGTAACCATAATTTTCACCGTCGTTTATTATCTTTAGAAACCCATTCTTATCGGCTGACTAATATCTTTACGAATTGTAAAACACTAATGTGAACTGAACTTAATTAACCCTCCTTGCATTCTTTAATCGGTTTATATAAAATAAATTTTACTACGTCATAAAAATTTAGAAGCATCTGTCTGTTTTTATTCATGTAGATGATGTAACTTTCACTGAAAGTGGCGTTAATTAGTACATTTTGCGTGTTTATCATATCTAAATTGCTGTTATCTTTGATTTATTGCCTCGTTAAATGTTTTATGGCATAGTATAGTTCTCAATTGAAATGCCTATTCATTTTTATTGAATGAATGTTTAAAATGCTTGTCTGTTATGTTATCTCGCTATCTTTAATTTATGGGTTTTGCTACTCCATGAATGAATATTTGGAATTACTTGAACAATCTAAATTCTTCCCAAAGAAAATGAAAACACTTCTCGATTTAAAATACACAACTGCACGTTTTGTGTTACTTTAGACGATTTTCAATTTAATTTTGTTATCAAATGAACTGAAATCGTTTTTGAACGCGTTTAAATAATGTTCTTTAAGTTCCTTCATCTAGTACATTTTCAGGAGCACAGATTTTTAACTCACGTACTATATTTTATTTAAAGATTACGTTATGCAACATAAATTTAGAGTATAGTATGCAGAGTAGTTGTACACTGAAAATAAGTATTTAACAAAATTTCTTAATTTGTCTCTGGTTTGGCATGTTGTATCTACTTGAAATTGTGCCCAATAACCTTTACATGACCTCTTATCATGTCAATATATATGTATATATATATATATATATTGCCGTGGAAGCCCATAAAGACCTCGCCAGAGTAAAAAAAACATTCGAGCCCCAACGTTCGGCCGTCATAAATTGCCGTGGAACCCTCTTAAATTAGGTCCGGACCTCACCAGTTTCAAAAAGAAATTTATTTTCAAACATAAAAATTTTACAAAACTTTCCTACCCGTATTCTGCTTCATCGAATTATTTTCTTCAGCAGTTTCCCTGGCTAGCTCAGCTGTGTTTCTTCTCGTATACCTAAATTTACTCTCATTCTCTTTACTGTTCACACCCATTCAATAAAATCACAAAATAATACAACAATCATACAATATTTATTGACCATTATTTACAAATAATAATTCAAAGTTATTTACCATTCGGTGCTCAAGTTACATCTCAATACATGATATCTTTGTAAAGTTCAAGTTTTCTAAAATGAAAATTTCTAACATATTTAATGCAACAGGAGTAAATGGGCCCCAAATAATACCTGAACTTGGTTTCTTACAACACACTGGAGTATAGTGAGCTCATGATAACCCAGTTTATCAATGTATGCTTTGCACTTTACATACTATTACTACAAACTTCAAAAAAAAAACCATGTACTCTTAACAATTAAATTTAAATTCATCAAGCAATTCAATAAGCTTTACGTACACCTTTTGTTTTATATTCAAAATACCATATTAATAGTTAGCTATACGTATCCTTTTCAATACGTAAAATAACAAAAAATACCATCAAAGTTCACTCTCACACATCACAAAAACTTCAACAGTTTATAAAAACAGCAAATTCTAATGCGTTACCTGGAAAAACTTGAAGATTCCATCTCCGTTGACGATGTATTATGTTTTTGAACTCCTCGGCCTAGTGGTTATGCGTGCGACTCCAAAAGATGAACACCATCTAAGCTCCGCTTCATGCTACCCATCCAATATCCATTTCAATATCCAAATCCATGTATATTACACTTGTTTATTATCGCATTATTAATTTACGAGCTTGTTAAAGTATTCGTTGGACCTCAGTTAAATTTAAATAAACTCGACACGATTCGCGTTTCTAACTATAAGGCCACAACAATCTAATACTGTACTAGTGAATTTACAAATTTTTAATACTTACAAGCCTCGTCAGTAGACTTTTGTACGTCGTAAGCGATGCAAAATAAAAGAGAAAGCTATTAATTTCCCTAGCTTATTTATATCATAAACCAGGCCCCTCTTGGCCACACTTTACTCGAAATACCTAATTGCAAAATAACATTTCCGCAAATTTTGTGTAACCGTTCTAAACTTCTAGAAATATCCCCGCGTCAACCACGCTATTCACGACAAACTATCACATGTTCCTCTGTTCTAAAACTACCGATTTCGACCAATCATTCATTTCAGTGACGTCTTATAACCCCGCCTGTACTATCTCTATTCCTGTCTTATGCGTATTGGATGTCGCGTTCTAACCTTGCTTGAGTGGTGGAAAATCGATATAGTTGCACGCGTCTTTATAAACCCCACGTGGATTGAATACGTGCCTACTAAAATGCATGCTTATATGCCTGTCTCATTCTGAAACATATTATTAATTGTGCATCCTTTCTGCTCTTTAGGAAGCTCTTGTTAGTGTTTATTACGAAACCACCGACGGTTACACAATATTTCCTTGAAGCTCGCTCTGTTATCTACAGAAATAAGGGGAAGGTGACCTTTCCAACGTGCAGCTGTGCCTAATTAATGATAGTTTAAAATAACATTTTTAGGAGTTTACGTTTCCCAGTATTTTTATATAACCAACGTCTGTCTGTTTGTTAAGAAAGCTTTTCGCATTCGAATTATTGATTTTTCATGCTCTTATGCGTTCTCTGACGTTATAACCCGTTGAATTAAACTAAATTAAATTAATTAATAATTTCTGTTGGCTTATAAACCTGATTTTCTTTGTGAATCTATTACCTTCTAATCCCTAGTTATAAAATTATGTCAATACTTGTTAATTTAAATTAAATAAATGAAATTAATATATAAATATAAAATATATAAATATATAAATGGTTCCTTTCTCTAAATTTAAGTATAAACAAGGCAATTTCAAACACCCTGTATAGAGGAAACAACCAGAATTTACGTGCGAAATTTATTTCATTTAGTTCATTTTAAAGTAACAAATATTACCATGATTTTACAAGTAGTGAATAAAATTTAGTTAGGTTCGTAAAGAAAATAAATTGTAGAAGCCAATGCAATTTATTTATTAATTTAATTGAGCTTAATTAAACGAGTAATTACTTATAATACGCATAAAAGCATGAAAAATCGATAATACCAAGGTAAAACGCTTTGCTAACACATAAACAGCCGTTGAATATAAAATACCTTGAAAAGCCAACTCTTAAAAATGTTGTGTTAAAACGATCGTTAATTTGAACACCTGCATGTTTAGGAAATGTCAGGTTCCCCTTATTTGTGTAGATAAAAGACAGTATTCAAAGTATATATCGGGTAAACGGTCAGAGGATTCGCGTAAATGTTAACTAAAAGTTTCCTTAAATCGCAGAAGGAATAGACGATCGATGAAATACGTCGGAATGAGACAGGTATAATAACAATGCATTTCAAAACGCACGTATTCAGTCCACATGAGTTAGTTTGAAACGCGAACAGTAATATCGATTTCTACCACTCAAACAAGATTAGAAGGAAATATATTATATGCGTAAGAGGGGAATAGCGTTAATATAGGCGGGGTTTTAAGACATCAATGGATATATTATTGGTCCATATAGTTAGTTGTAGAACAGACAAACACGTGAATATTTGAAGTCGAGTTTTTCGGAAAATATCGTAACGACGCGCTAAATTTCGCGGATTTCGAAAACGGTTGAACCAAAATTTGAGGAAGTGTTATTTTAAATTAGCTATTTCACGGGAAGAGGCCTAGAGGTGGCATTCGGAATCATATAAATACTCGAAGAGAATTAGCATCGCTCTCTTTTAACTTCGATCTCTTAGTATTTTCACCGCTTCAGAATACGAGTTTGTAAGTATACATATTTTTAAATTAAATAGTACAGTGTTGGCCTCATAATTTGATACGCGAATAGTGTCGAGTCTAAATTTTAATTGAGGTGCAACATTTATTTTAAACAAGCTCGTGAGGTGAAGTAATGAAACGTAAATTAAATTAAATTAAACTAAAGTACGCAATTATGAAAGAAATGTAATTAATTTGGATTTGGATTTGGATGCACCGTGAAGGCAGAGCAAGCAGCACAACTTAAATGGTGTTCATCTACAAATAGCTAGAGGCGGCCAGCAGAGCAGAGCGAAACAACTTAACGGCATCGTCAACGGAGTAGGGATCTTCAAGAAATTCCAGGTAACGCTTTAAAATTGTTGTTGTTAAAAACTATGAAAATTGGGTGATGTGTGAGAGTGAACTATGAAGATATTTTGCATTATTTTGTGTATTGACAATAATACGTATAACTAACTGTTATTATGCTATTTCAATATAAATCTAAAGGTGTGTATAAAGCTTATTAACGTTCCTCAGGAATTAAAATGTTTATTGTTAAGAGCACATGGGTTTGTTTTTTTTTGTTGGTTGTAAGAGTATGCGAAGTACAAAAGCATACATTATTCATAATTAACTGGGTTATCATGAGCTCACCATACTCCAGAGTATACTAATTAAAAATTAATTATAAATAAAGAAAGAAAATAAGGTATTATTCAGGGCCCATTTACTCCGGGTACATTCAATGTGTGTGATATGTCTAGTTAAAATCCAGGATATTACAAAAATAGGATTTATTGAGGTGTAACTTGATCACTGAAATGTGGATAATCTTGAATTTTAATTGTAAATAGTGGTAAATAAATACTGTATGATGGTTGTATTATTTTGTGGTTTTATTGAGTGTGTGTGTGAACGATAAAGAGGATGATAGTGAATCTAGGTATCCAAGAGGAGGCCCAACTGAGCTAGCCTGGGAGCTGTTGAAGCAATTAGAGTGATGGAAGCAGAATCTGGGTAAGAGATTATTTTTGTTAAAAGTTTTTTATTGTGTTAAATTTATGACGATTTTGGAAAATAAATAAAATCCTCGAATGTTTTTTTGAGAAAGTACTAAATTAGAGCGAAATTACACGGCAATATATATATATATATATATATATATATATATATATATATAATTGATTATAATTATGTTAGCGGGTATTAGGTCTGCTGTGGTAAAAGAAAACTCTTTTTTATGGCCTAAAGATATATACAGAGTGGTAGAAAAGTCCCGGAACGGTCAAATATTTTGGGAAATACTCATCGCATCAAAAAAAGAAAAAATAAGTGTTCAATATTTTTTTAAAAGCTATCCAATGACACCAAAATTGAACCCCCACCCCCACCCCTGGGGGTAGGGGTGGGGCAACTTTAAAAGTTTAAGTGGAAACCCCCATTTGTTATTGCAGATTCGGATTCGCCACAAAATGTTAGTCATAATTTTTTTAGGTTTTTTGCAGATGGCGCTGCAATCGACAAAAATTAACTATTTCTAGAAGAATTGATGGATCAGAAAATAAAAGAAGTAAAATAATAAATTATTTATTTCATACATAACGAAATTACCGCCGAAGGTGTTCAAATTGACCATTTGTCGCACTTTTAGGTCTTCCAGATATTGGTTCATCCTTCACCGAACCAGTTCGCTCAAAACGATTCACTGTTTGACTCACAGTAGATTTAGAAATCGGTTGACGTTCCGAATTGACTTCATTGAATAAATCTGCGACTTGCTGCAATGATCTTACTTTATCTCTATACCCCCGCATCATCAGGACAATTATTCTTTCTCTTTCAGACAGAGACATCACGAAATAATATCAAAAGTTAGTGACGAAATGAATACTAAAAATGAATGTAATTCTGACATTTTTCGATTTCAAATGTTTTTGTACCCTATTTTGTTTTGTCATTTAAAACGCCTTCTATCATCCAAAATGGCTTGTATCGTAGGTCAATTTGGGGTAATTTATCCTGCGGAATCCAAATCTGCAATAACAAATGGGGGTTTCCACTTAAACTTTTAAAGTTGCCCCACCCCTACCACCAGGAGGTGGGGGTTCAATTTTGGTGTCATTGGATAGCTTTTAAAAAAATATTGGATAGGTTTTTTTTTGATGCGATGAGTATTTCCCAAAATATTTGACCGTTCCGGGACTTTTCTACCACTCTGTATATATATATATATATATATATATATATATTATATATAATATATATTATATATAATATATAATATATATATATTGTAACGGGCTACTACTACCGCGTTTCTTTAATTTAAAACAAGTAATAATAATGGTCTTTATTACTCACTGTTCACAAGTCTAATTAACAGTATATGCCTTATTTGTAGATGTTTTCAGTCCACTTAACAATGAAGCACTATTACACTAACGAATTTACAAGCACTAATATCTTCTTAAACTAACTTCTTTACCCTAGGTCCAATAACAACACTAACACAACTATTTGTTTATACACTTCTATTTATTTATGTATACTACAAGCTGCATGTTCATTAGACACAGCATATCACATTTATGTATACTTCAAAAGCTCAAAACTGCTATTACTTTACAACGTTATAATTTATATACGACATTCTAGTATAGACTGACTCTTGCATTTCTTAGCGGTCTTATATATACTCAGATCTAAATATATGACTCATCTTCTAGTAATTACGAGAAACTTCCAGGTCTATTGAAAATAAACAGTGCCGGCGGCGCTTTGGGTGTAATACTTCTAGAAGAATTCTCGTATCCTGAAAACTATGCAGAGCCTACAGCGCTTGTGTGTTTGATGGGTTGCCTAGTAGTAGCTCGCAACAATATAATATATGTAATATATATAATATATATAATATATATAATATATATAATATATATAATATATATAATATATATAATATATATAATATATATAATATATATAATATATATAATATATATAATATATATAATATATATAATATATAATATATATAATATATATAATATATATAATATATATATATATATATAATATATATAATATATATAATATATATAATATATATAATATATATAATATATATAATATATATATAATATATAATATATATAATATATTATACTGTCAAGAAGGGGGTGGGCTTATAAAATGTTTAAATAGGGCTTCGAAACGACTTTGCTAGAATGGGGGTATATTTGGTTTTGTTTGAGTATTTTCTTTCAGGTATTTTTGGTTTATAAATTAACAACAACTATTCCACGTTTATAAATTTATAAAGCTTTTGAAACTGCATTGCATTCAACAACATATACCGGCCATAGACCAGGCTAAGCTAGTTATAAGTTTGCATTGTATACGTATTTTAATTGTTATGGTTGCACGTATATGAAATTTAATTTGGAGTTAGCGTTTTCAGAACCATTTGAATGTAAAAACAAATATCAAAATTGCTTGGTATACTGCACGCTTTTAAAATTTTAAGGAGTTAAGTGATACTCCCGTAAAATTGGTAAATCAATTTCAGTTTGAATATGTTTTAACAATTAAAGACTGGTTATGTAATGACAGGACGTTTACCGAATAAGACATAAATGTCTGTTGCGTACAATTTAAAAGCTGAACCATCAAAGTTTGTTAGCTATTTTCAATATTGTAAAAGTTCAATATACATAAATCACTGGATTACAAACCATCTAGAAAATGAATGTATCTAGAGAAAACAACTGTATTATTAATCAATTATTAATAATTATAAATTACATAGTGTGCGTAGAGATAGTTGTTATGGCAACGGAAACAAAAGAAGACGGAATTTATTTTATAATGGACTTCAAATTGATATTACTGAAAAATAGACGTGTTTTGTACTGTTATGAGTTTTATTACATTTAAAAAGTTACGAGAAAGTTTTGAAAGTCAAGTTGTACCTGGAGATAGCAAATAGTAGCAGTTTTACGGCGAATAAAAGTTAATTAAAAGAGGGAGTGCTGGTCTGTACCGTTATTGTTTGAAGACGAAAGCATAGTGGAATTGGAGTTATCTGAGTATTTGTATAACATAAAATTTGTAGAAATATTAGTAGTTTTATAGTCTGGAGATTACCAGTTGCTCGAGTTACTTATTATTTACAGGAGGTGCCTGCAGTTGGTCACTTGGCTTCAGGACGGCTGGAAGGCGGCGCTTGTATCTGGATTCCAGGTATTAGTATTTAATATCTACGCAGTGCTTTAATCAAATTTATAAAAGTGGAACTAGTGTTTGGGTATACTTTAGGCATTTACAATTATTTGAAGAATGCTTGTGTATTCGGTTGCAATTGTCATAATTGTCCTAAGATAAAAAAAAAAGAAAGATCAATCCTGTAATCATGAATAAACAATACAAAATAGGTGGTAATTGATTATAAAAGGGTTCTCTATAACTCAATATATACCAAAATATAACAATATATAATATATATAATATATATAATATATATAATATATATAATATATATAATATTTATAATATATATAATATATACAATATATATAATATATATAATATATATCATCATCATTAGGTCTTCAGTCCTAGAACTGGTTAGACGCGTACCATCATTGTTCCCTATTCTGAACTAACCTACAGATTTCCCTGAAATATGCACAGTTTGCATCTATAACTGTCTGATCTAGGTCTACATCTACCTCTTTTTTCCTATCTGTGCTTGTAATATATCACATACTATTCCCCAAAAATGCCTTAGAACGTATTCCGCCCTACTATTTCTCTTTTTCCCCAGATATCCTTGTTCTCCTACTATTTCTGTAACTTATTTGTTATTATCTTTGTCTGTCCATGCTATCGTCCTCATACATCTGAAGCACAGCATTTCAAAAGGATGCTACCGTTTTTCTGTCTGCGTTTCAGACTGCCCGTATTTCATAGGCATACTGTGCTGTGCTCCACACATATGCTTTCAACAATTTTCTTCTTATTCTATGTTTGTTGTCTTTCCTCATAGGCGCTGTTCTTTCTTGTTAGATGCAGTTCGATCACTTTCTATTGTTTTATAGTTATATGCCCTATTTCTCCGACCTTCAATGGTTGTGAAGGGAGGTAAGCAGCCTGCGGCTGCCAAGTTCCCCCAACACTTAACCATTTGGCGATTTAATATATTTTCCAATTTATCTTTTCGCACAGTCAACATTAGTTGCAGGTATTTTGCAACCAACAACTAGTTGTTTATACTAATCATCAGATTTATCTGCGCTTATTTTTTCGTCATTAGGTTTTCCGTCTCAAAACTGGTTGGACACGTGCCTGCACTTATTTATATTCTGAGCTAGCCTACACAGTTCCCTGAAATTCTCACACAGCATGCGTATTCAGCTCGTTCCCTTTCTATTGTTTTGTAATTTTGTACCCTATTTTACAGAGATTCAGTGAAGGAGGTTAAGCAACCTGTGGCTACCAAGATCCCCCAACACTTAGACATTTGCCGAAATAATGGTTTTCCAGTAAATCCTTTCACACACTTAACATAATTCGAGAATATTGCCCACCAAATTCTTGTAGTTACTTATAATAATCATCATGTTTAAGCACAGTTATCTTTTCGTCATTAGTTTATCCATCTTGGGATTGGTTGAATGCGTACCTCCATTGATTTCTATTCTGGGCTAGCCTACACATTTCCCTGAAACCTCTACAGCCTACATCTTTTACTATCTGTGTGCAGTAGTCTAATCTAGGTCTGCCTCTTCTTCTCTTTTTTCCTATCTCTGCTTCTAATATATTCCGCACTATTCCCTCATGCCGTAGTATGTGGCCTATCATCCTATCTCTCCTATTTTTTACCGTTTTCCACATATTTCTTTCTTCCCCTACCATTTTTAGTACCTCTTCGTTCTTAACTTTGTCTGTCCATGATATCTTCATCATACGTCTGTAGCACCACATTTCAAAGGCTTCTACCTTTTTCTTGTCCGCTTCTCCTACTGTCCAGGCTTCACAGCCGTACAGTGCTGTGCTCCACACATATGTTTTAAGCAATCTTTTCCTTGTTTCTATGTTTGTGGTCTTTGAGCACAGTAGTTGCTTTTCTTGTTAAATGTAGCACGACCTTGTGCTCATCTTTGTTTTATATCTTTGTGCTTTTCCCATCTTGCGTTATTTGGCTTCCTAGGTAGCAGAAATCCTTAACCTCTTGTAAGTTCGTGTTACATACTTGTATTCTTGTTTTTGATTTATTTTCCACACCTTTGCAAACTAGAACTTTAGTTTTAGTTTTGTTAATTTTCATATCGTATCTCTCTGTTAGAACCGTTTCCATTTCATTAAGAGCAGCTTCTAACTCTTCCTTGCTAGACGCTAATACCTCTATATCATCTGCAAATCTAAGCATATCAATTTTTTGTCTCTGCATAGTAATTCCAAATGTCTTCCTGCATTTGACAGTATTCATTGCCTCTTCTATGTACAAGTTAAAAATCAATGGGGATAGGGCACATCCCTGTCTCACCCCTTTCCTAATGTTTACTTCTCTACTTTCCTGCTCTAATTCTATTACTGCTGTTTGCTCTTTGTATAAGCTATGTACTATTCGTCTATCCCTATAACTCATTCCAATCTTTTTGAGTATTTCAAACATTTTTTTCCAATTTACATTGTCGAATGCTTTTTCCAGATCTACAAACCCTATATACACGCTTTCCCCTTTTTCTATTGTTTTCTCCATTATCACTCTCAGAGCTAAAATAGCCTCCCGTGTTCCCCTGTTTCGCCTAAACCCAAATTGGTCTTCTCCTAGTATTTCTTCAGCTCGTTTTTCCATTCGTTTTTTCACAATTCTTGTTAATATTTTTGACACGTGTGCTGTCAAACTTATTGTTCGAAAATTTTCACATCTATCCGCGCCTTTCCTTTTTGGTATAGTTACTATGATGCTACGTTTGAAATCTTTGGGTATCTCGCCTGTCTCATACATATAGCTTACGAGTTGGAAGAGACGTTCTGTTACTGCTTGTCCAGCGGCTTTTAGAGTTTCTGCTTGCACCTTATCTGTACCCGGCGCCTTACCATTTTTCAGATTCTTTAATGCTAATTCAAACTCGTCTTGAAGTATAGGATATCCCAAGTCATCATTTTCAATGTCTGATTCCTGTTCTAATGCAGTTAGTTCCTCTCCTGCATATAAATTCCCTATATATTCTTGCCATCTACTCACTTTCTCTACGTTTTCTATAATGACGTTTCCTTGAGCGTCCCTTTTATTTTTGCTATACGGTTTTATATCCCTAAAATTCATTCTAATTAATTTGTATGCTTCGTCTGTCTTTCCTATTTCCATCTTAGTTTGTATCTCTTTGCACTTTTCATCAATCCATTGTTCTTTAGCTTTCCTGCATTTTCGAATAATTTCCCATTTTATGGCTTTGTATCTCTGTTTTCCTGTTTCGTCTGATTTATTTTTGTATTTTCGTCTTTCTTCTATTAAATTCACGATATCCTTTGCTATCCATGGTTTCTTATTTTCTTTTTGTGTTTACCCCAGAATATCTCTGGCCGCCATGTCTAGGCTGGATTTAATGTTATTCCATTCTGTTTCTACTTCCTTAGTATCAGATATTTTCCCGATATCATTCAGCAATTCATTTGACTTTTTTTCGAATCTTACTTGAATATCTTTATCTTTTAGTTTCTCTAAGTCCAAGTGCCTTTTTCCGTTTCTTTTTTTCAAAATTTTAAATTTAAGTGCGGCCTTCATAATTACGATGTTGTGGTCAGTGTCTATATCTGCTTCTGGGTAGCTTCTACAGTCTTTTACTTGCTTCCTAAACCGTTGTCTAACAAGAATGTAATCTATTTGATATCTTCCTATATCTCCTGGCATCTTCTACGTATATCGTCTTCTAGCATGATGTTGAAATAATGTGTTTGTGATGATTAAATTGTTCTTGTCGCAAAATTCTGCCAGCCTATTTCCCCTGTCGTTTCTCGTGCCTAAACCAAATAAACCTACCACCGCTCCTTCCCTCCCCTCACCTACCACGGCATTAAAATCTTCCGTAATTATTAAATTTTCATGTCCTTTTACGTATCTTAATATGTCTTCGATATCTTTGTAGATGGCTTCTACCTCTTCGTCACTGTAGTTAGAGGTGGGCATGTATACTTGTATTATTACTGTGTTTGCCGGTTTAGATTCTAATCTAACCATGAGTACTCCTCCGTTCTTTTGTAAGTAATTTTCTACACAGTATCCTATCTTTTTCCGCATAACTATCCCCACACCCAAATTTCCTTCCGCTGCTCCTGTATGAATTACCCTGAAGTCTCCACTCCAAAAATCCCCCGCCTCTGGCCACCGAACTTCGCTGATCCCTACTATGTCTAGTGATAACCTATTCATTTCGATTTTTAGGTTCTCTAGCTTACCTACTTGCTTCATACTTCTAACATTCCACGCTCCGACTCGCAGAATGTTCCCGACTCTTATTTTTAACTTTCCGATCGCATCCTCCGAAGTAGTCCCCTCCCGGAGATCCGAATGGGGGACTATTTTATCTCCGGAATCTTTTACCCCAGAGAATGCCATCATGTTTGTAACAATTTAAGTACGCTGTGTACTTGGGAGATAATGTGGTGGTTTCCCGTTGCCTTCCACATCGCGGTAGTGTGTCTTAGACTGCCATACCGACCCCTATGGTCTATGCCAATCTAAGTACCGAAAGAGCTGCTGTCCTCTTTTGGGGACCTGTCTTAGTCTGGTAAAAATTCTTTTGTGCATGTGTAAATAAGTTGAAAAAGGGGTAGTGACAAAAATACTCTCTCATCGATATCGGAGCGAAACGGTCGTTCGGTCGGTACGTGAGTTAGTCAATAGTGCCGCCGAATTTATTTGATAAACCCCTAAAAAACTCAGTCAAAGTGCAAAGTAACACGTACTATAAATCGCATACAGTCCACTTAGTTGAAGAGTAGGAACTACATCTTAGAACAATAAAACAACTTGGAGGTAAGTTGATATATATATATATATATATATATATATATATATATTCTTCTGCCTACAACTTTTACTTTTTTTTGTTTGTTTACTCCACCCCTCCAACCTTTTATTTTTATTTATAATAAATATATCTGATTATAAACTTTACTACTTTATTTATTTAAACAAAATTTGCTACACGACTTTTGTCGTCGTCCCTATTTTAGTATTCAATAAATGACTGAGATTCGAGGTGCTTTAGCAACGTTTGGTTGGTTATCTATTTACTGTTTACTATATATTATGCCTCGACTATATGAAACCTTAATCTCAGGGTGTTCACCTTACTCACCGTGAGTTCAATCGTGAGTAGATGTGCACTACCCAACCAAACTGCACCCTCGTTTGTTTTACCACTTTTTTAATGCACTGATTTACTATATATGCCAAATTTTAACAGATCAAAGTTGCTTGGTGCCAAATTAATTTATGTATACTATTTATGACTTTAATTTTGACGTTTTAAGATATTCACGGTACTTACCTGAATTATACCGCGCTGAAGGCCTTCTTTTACTGCTGGCTCAAGATCGTACTCACCGTACGCACCCTCACAAGAATTCTCAATCGTAGTCCACTTGCGTATCGCCTCCAGGTGTTCTTAACCAATTTCGTTGACCCCAAATCTGAAATAATTTTACCCCAATTTAGAATTTAAAAAAAACCGTTATATCTACGTCCCCTGCGTTAATTCTTCCTCGTAATATACTGCTCTCCTGTTTCTCTACTTCGTATTCCAATCAATCCTCTCCTTGCTCAATCCAAATCAATCCAGCCGTCCTATTTTAAATCAATCCTTGTCCTGCTATTCCTTTAATATCCACACGATGTCCTTACTGCCGTTAATCTGCTCAAATCACTCCAAAAATTATCAATATCGTCGTCGCCTTCTATATCCACTCAAATCTCCGACTGCCGTTAAACCAAATCTTCCCAAATCCAACACCAATCTTTCTCAAACCTAAATAATCGTCGCTTTTCCCGTCGCACTAGTAACCACTCTAAATCTTCTTTAATACTCGTTGCCTTTATACTCTCGATGCTTCTTATTACTCTCACTTTACTAAATTAGACTCTTTAATTCTCAAAAACTTTTATTTCAATAAATATTTGTACAACTTTTAACGCAGGTTTTGTAAAAAACGTCTTTATCTGAATATAATCGAAATTAGAATTTTTTTATTTATTTCGCTTAGCGATAAGATCAACAACCTTAGCTTACTTGAATTACAATTCTAAAACATACAATATCCAATAACAATTCATCTTTCCTTTCGTGTCCAAAATACCTTCACTACAGTCTTTATAATATTCTTAATTTCTACTATTGGTCCAAAAACACTTCACAATTCTCCAATAACCTTTTATATATCTATTCACTTTTAATTTTGATTTTACAATTCGTCCAAAAGTTGATTCTATTAAAAGAAAAGCCAAAATAATTTACACACGACCTGGACGCTTTGTTGGTTGCAGATATCCATAAATGCGTTCGACTTTCCGACGGCAAATGTACTTTCACTGGCTCATAAAATATCAACTCAGTATAAAACCTTAAGTACCGTGCATTGTATCAACGTCATAAAGTCATGTTGTCTACCTTTTGGCACATATGTTTCAAACTACAATGGTACATACTTTAGCATATGTAAAGTACAGCAAAATATAGTTTTTTTTTAAATTATTAGATCTGATATATTTATCCTGTTGTTTGGCATACATTCCTATTAACACAAATCTACCCTTAGAAGCCTTGTACCCCCCTCCTACATAATAATATATATAATTTAATAAAGCTAAAACGATTCCTTGAAATATATCTATAGTGAACTAATCTAATTGTAAATGATTCAATTACTGAAAACGTTTTATGAAATTTGAACTTTAAACGTTATAAATTCATGGAATAAAACTAACGCTGTTGCACGTTATCTTTAGTGCCGATGCCGAGTTCGCTTCCACCATCTTTATAATAATTAGGTTACAGCCTTTTTCTACGATTTAAATTCATTCATATTTCTTAAAGATTACCGTTTGTGGGCTGTCTTTTGATTATTAGTAGCGCATTTGTCAAAATCAAAATCATAACCTACTTGAGAAAAATAAAATTGAATCCAAAAATGTAAAAAATTTCGTAAAATTAATAATTTTTTAAAAGTACTAGTTTTTATACGCGATATAGCATAGACATAATTTAAAGGGATTTAATAGTACAACAGCTTGAAGTTTCAAAATAATATGCATGGTGTTTCATTAAAAAATTAGGTTTTTATCTATTACAGAATGTGGAATTTGTGAATTATAAAAACGCCCTGTACACCAAAAAAAACCTTCCTTATTTCCCCATGTTTTATCCACTTTTCAACTTTGTAATTTCGGAGTGCATTTATGACGTCGCTATTATCAGTAAATTTTTCGCAAACAAATGGACAGCGCGTCAATATTTCACTACAATTTTATTTAAATGTCTTATTAAACTGATTTTCATGACGTACGCTATTCAAAAAAATTATTAGCAATTTCTTCGATTACAAAGCATGATATTCTACGAATATGCAGTGGTGCGTATCCTTCAACATTATATTAAATCAAGAATTGGACTTCCTCACATTAATACTCGTATACCCATACAATAGCTTTCTTAATCATCATCTGTATTATCAACAATTTCTTCCCTTATTTTTAAATGGGATTCCTGTGGACAAATCACTGCATTTGAAACGTTATTGTTCACAAAAATACAGTTTTCTCAGCTTAAAAATCCGCGTTTAAAAATGCCAAATGTCCTAATGAATATAAAAACTGTACCTGGTAGCAAATGCCAAACTATTTTATTAAAGCAGTTTAATTTAGAAATTGATATTTATATAAGCAAATTAGAAATAGTTGCGTAATTAATAGTGGTACATTTATTAACAGCTTAATTACACGGCAAGAGAAATGTAGGCAACCCAATGTACGTTACAATTTCCTAGGTGTGATGCTCAATAAGTATTCGTTGTTTTGCATAAACCATAAAATTTTTAGTTCAATAAGTCTTATTAAATTTTATATTGTTTTATGTATAACCCAATCAAGTAGTACACAGTACAGACATCGTTGAATGTAAGAAACAAGAAGAATATTATTAATTTTTAAGGTAGATACTCCTAGTGGTAAATTGTTTAATTACTGCCGCTGCACATGCGTACTAGTTTTACTGCAGACCTCCATTGTTTTGTAAATTTCCTCGAAACGTATTGTCAAATGTCATGGTGATCCTGTCATAGAATTCTGTCATTTGAATTTCTAGGAGTAATTTTGGCGTTTTGGCACGTAATTTAAGTTTTGACGTGTTGTTATTTTACAACAGTTTTTATTTGGTTAAGAATTTTCCTATTTTTAATATTGGCAGCAGTCAAGGTGGATGTTGTTTAATGACCCAATAAGTTTGTAATACATAGGACTAGGTTTGTAATTTTACTTCCTGTATATAGTACAATTACTACATATTTTTTAAGATTTTTTATAGCAAGTGATGCGTTTGTAGGAGCTTTTTATAAGTGAAAATGGTCTTAAGGCAGTATAACCTGGCGTGGAATGGTGTTATCCATATTTTAAACGTTTATTAAACAGTTGCACTATTATTTATTATGATATGCAGTAATTTTACGTGATTTGGTAAGTAAGGCGTTAAAGATGATGAAGATAATCGTAAAGGTATATTTATTAACATCAGTTGGTTCCGCACTTTAATTTCGCATTAATTATTTTGATATAAATAAAGACAATCATCCTATAGGGATAATGATTTATGTGTGAGTGGTTTATTATTTAAAATAGAATTATACTATGGTATTGTAATCTAATTGGAGAAAAAGATAACATGATAACTATTGTTAATCTATAGTGTATTATATCATAGTTTTATTACTTTTAGTGAAGGTAATAAAAGCTTGCCAAACCTGTACTAAATATTGTGTAGCGTTTTGAAGTGGAAAATGCATTTGGCTAGAATCAATCTTCAAGTAATGCATTGTCCAAATGAATTCCTTAACATTAGTGATGAGCGATATTTTAATACCAGTGACTTATCACCGTCACTTTAACGGTAACCGGTATCCCGGTGATACGATTTTTCATGAGACAGTGACCTAAGTCGCTGCTTAGTGCTTCTTAATGAAGTATATTATTGCCACTACCTAAACTAAACGATTCTGACAGCACTAGTGCACGACGAGCGCCGACTGGCGTAGTGCACTGGCAGTGACTAGTCATGCATGCCATTTACTATTTAATCATTAATCGTTTTCGGATTTCATTCATATACACGACAGATAAGATACCCGTTGTTCTAGCCTGCATGAAATTATGCGTAATCAATAACAGAATGAATAAATGCGATTGTTTTGTTAGGATGCAAATCTTTATGTATAATGAATAATATTGTAAGCAGAAGGGTAGAAAAGGATAATAAACGACAGCATTGTGGCATTCTATAATTTACAATGAATATGACCGTGGGCCACTTTCGTTTTATTCTAGTATTTTTTATAAGTTGTGTAATTTTCCATATTTATATTCGAATTGATGTGTAAATATAAAAGAATTGAAACCACGGTTTATTTGGCATTTGTACATGTCATCAACCAGTTCAACAAATCTTTTTTATAAGTATTTTAGTTATTAATGACATTGTACCAAATTTGTTTCTGTACGCCGTGATGCTAAGCTAAGCATCATGATATTATATAATACTAAAAACTAGTTGCAGCGACTAAGGTAGCTGCTAAAAGTAACCGGTTACTAACAGTACCGGTCGCCGTTTTACCGGTGACCTAAAAAATGCCATTTAGCTCATCTCTACTCAACATTAATTGCTTTCAAGCAGCAAACATGTTCAGAGTTTCTACCATGGTTATCCAATAAATATATTTCAAGGAGGGCCAACATACAAATTCTCTGTTCTTCATCATTTTGTCTTTGACCTTATTTAAGGTCGGTTTGATGCAGCTCTAACTTCTTTTCTATTCTGTGCTAATCTAAAAAGTTCTACATACCCTTCTCAAACCTAAATTTCTAATAATTGGACTAATATAGCTTAGTCTAGATCTTCCTATACTCTTCTATCTTTTCTTTATCTATTTGGCACTATATAGATATTAGCAACCTGATGGTTGTTAAAGAACTCCAACATATTTACATGATTCCCATTTATAAGGAAATGAAATATTACCTGGTTATCCCCTCCAAAAAAGGAAAAGTGTTAAATTATGGTAAGGCTTAATACTTTCACAACAGGCGGAATTTTTGGTTGATAGACTGAGGTACGATTTAGGACGCTGGAGACTCGTATGCTCTAATTATTCTGCTATGGTTCAGGACGATGTCGACCCGAAAGTCACTTAGCTGACAAAATTCTTTTTTCATACATAAAAAAATATATTTTTATTGAAAAAAAAACATTTTCATGCTATAGATTAGGTTTCACTTGATATTAGATTTTCTTTGTGAGCCAGAAAAATTATTTTGATAGTATCGAGGGGTGTTTAGATAGACATATTACCTACTTATATTCTTTTATTTTGATTTAGCTACAAAATATGAAAGTATAATATAAAACTTTTACAAAATACAATAGAAAAATTCAAATATAAATAAATCTCACTGTCCTGTCTTTTTTTGGTGATGCTCGTTAAAGCAAGTTAAACAATATCTCGACTGGTTATCACATTCAGCACAATAACTTATTACTTTTCTTGTTTTCTTGTCCGCTTCACGACTTGAAAGTGTTTGACTTATATTCTTATAACATCTAATACATTTCTTTTTGGGTTTGCATCCCTGTCCCTCTGGTTTTATAAAGGTATGGATGCTCCTTTTTGGTGGTTTATTATTTTCTGAATTGAGAGTAATAACGACCATTGATTTTGCTAGCTGTTTTCTGAACTTCACTATTGACATTTTCATTCTTTTTACTGTGTTATAGACTATCCATGCATTTACAACACTTGTCCCAAACAACAACTCAAAGCCCAATTTTCTGTACCATTTTAATGATTTCCTAAGCACCGAAAAATAAGAAGACATTTGGTTGCTTAGATCTTCACTTTTTTGCTTTATTATAATTTAAAATGTATCTCGGTTTCTCAATTTCGTTTTCTTTTCTATCTCTTTTCCCAGTTTTTATGTGTTGCTTCATGTGTACCGTCAGATGTAATCATAAGAACAGATCTTTTATCTACCCACTTTATTATTCTTAGATTGCCGTTTTCTTCTCCATATATACTTCAGATTTTTTTATTTTATTAGTAAAAGATTTTGGAATTCCTTTCCTATTTGTGCGCAGTGTACTAAAATATTTAATTTTTTTTCTTTATATAACTTTTTTACCCACAGCATACTGCCGTTCTAAGAAAAAACCCCGTAACTCTGATTTTTGTGAAAATTCAGATTTTGCTACGAGCTTACAGCTACATTAAAAATTTATGATTTTACAATGCTTAAACACTGTATCTCTCGTAGTTTAAGAGAAAACGTAACATTATAATTAGATGAAATTGTTGCTGTATTATTACGATGGAACCCCGTATCTGAAATTCCTAAAATAGAACCCAGTAACTTTTATATAGTTACGTAGGTTTATCTTAGCAAGTAGTAGATGCGGTATTTTTTGTAGTAGGCGGCTATTTTTGGTGCGCATTTTTACAATTCGCTCTTGTAACTCGTTACTTCCTAACGGGTAGACCAAAAATTCGAAAAGACGAGGTAGTTTTAAATATTCACTAAAAGATACTGACAGCAGAACTGATTTTGTTTGCAAACCATTCTTTTTTGTCTACGTTAGGATATAAGAATACAAATGTTTGGGTTATACAAGGAGCGTTTAAAAATGTATTGCCTTCACAGATGATTCCAAAATGTGATCAACGTGTGCGGCATGCAAATCTCAACAAAATTGATACAAATATAATTGACAATCACATTGAAAGTTTTGGTCCAACCATATCTCACTACATATGGGAGCATGCGCCAAATCGTATTAATGTATAAGGATTTTAGGATTTTTGTAGTAAAAATTTGGCCATGAAATGTTCTTACGAGTTATATAAGAAAGTATTATCTGCTAAAAATATATCTTTTACCAAACTTGGCCATGAAGAATGTGAGTTGTGTAAAGAATTCAAGTTGCACAATCCTAATCATACCTCGGATAATCCTCAAAGCGAATGTTTAAACTGTAATTCTTGGTCTAAACACATTTTGAAAGTACTCCCTGTATGTTTGTTGTGGTTTGTTTAGTATGAGTGGTTTAATACCCAAAGAAGATTAAGAACATTTTGAAAGCAAAGAATTCTAGGGACATATAAAAAGGATGCCAATACAAAGTTTGATAGTGATACAGTTTGACTGTCCGTTGATTTACAGGTCATTATGTTACCGCGAATAGAATGCTTTGAAAAGGTTTTGTTTACTCAGAGAATTGTTGCTTATCACGAAAGTTTCGTGCCCTTGGGAAAAACTAGAGAAAAAACTTTTTTGAAACAGGTCACACTTTCATGAGTGCCGATAACTTTCAGCACAGCGTAGAAAAATCACTTTATTTATTTATTTATTTAAACATTTCCTACAGGTAAGAACCCAATTACAGGAAACAATACAAAAAAAAATCATCATTAGCTCCTCAGTCCTGGAACCGGTTAGACGCGTACCATTTCCTATTCCGAACTAACCTACAGATTTCCCTGAAATTTGCACAGTCTGCATCTATAACTATCTGATCTAGGTCTACCTCTACCTCTTTTTTTCTATCTCTGCTTGTAATATATCCCATACTATTACTCAAAAATCTCTTAGAACGTATTCTGCCCTTCTATTTCTCTTATCTTTTTCTCCAGATATCCTTGTTCGCCTACTATTTCTATAACCTATTTGTTATTATCTTTGTCTGTCCATGCTATGGTCCTCATACATCTGAAGCACAGCATTTCAAAAGGCTGCTACCGTTTTTCTGTCTGCGTTTCAGACTGCCCGTATTTCATAGGCATACTGTGCTGTGCTCCACACATATGCTTTCAACAAAAAATATAAAAATAAAATTATACGCATGCAATCTTACTTTAACAAATTAAACACTTCTAAGATATAATTTAATGAATTAAAATTTATATTACATCTATGACAAATACTATTATAATTAGAACACATCACATAAATAGGCGATTTACAAAGTAAATTTGTTCTGGCAGTAGGTATGTAAAACGTGTGAGAATGTCTAGATACTGTTCGGGATGCATGATATTTGATGAATGAGACAAGTTCAGCTGAATCAATTTTATCATGGTGTAAATTATAAAGAAAAGTCAGTCCTATAACTTTTCTACGTGTATCCAAGGAGGATATCTGAAACTTATTCAAAAGCAAATCTTGACTATAACCTTGTACAGGATATATGCCTTCAGCTTTCCAATAAAGAAACTTAAGAAATTTCCTCTGGACAGACTCAATCAGTGCTTTGTGGAACTCATAAAATGGAGACCAAATAATGCAGCAATTTTCTAGTTTAGACCAGATTAGTGTTAAATATAAGATTTTCAAAACCTCAATACTTGAAAAAAATTTGCAATGTCTTATAATAAACCCTAATATCTTGAAAGATCCACAACAGTTTTGTTGATATGAGGGGTAAATGTAAGTGATGAGTCAAATAAAACTCCAAGATCACTAGTCTTATAATTCCTCTGTAGAATATGTGATTCTATGCAGTATGTGAAAACAGTGGATTTTAATTTTCTGGTATACGTAACAACATGGCATCTATTAGGGTTAAGATTTAACATATTACTGTTGCACCAATCAGTAACTGTTGCAACTGTCTTTATAATTTAAGACAATCCTCTAGCGAGTGAATCTGTAAAAACAGTTTCAGATTATCAGCATATAGTAGTTTACCACAACTGATATTCTCAACCACATCATTAAAGAAAATAAGAAATAAGAGGGGTCCCAGGTTGGAACCTTGCGGAACACTCGAAGTAGCAAAAAAAGATTTAGATTTAAAACCATTATAGGTAACATACTGGATACGTTCTTTTAAATAAGAGCCAAAAATTTTTATTAGGGTAGAACTGAACCCAAAGGAGTATAATTTGGATAACAAGATAGAGTGATTGATATGGTCAAAGGCCTTAGATATATCGGTGTATATTACATCTATCTGACCATTAGCATCCAAGGTTTCAGAGATGACTTGGGTAATATGTAACAGATTAGTTGTCATCGACCTCTTAGAAAAAAATCCATTATACAACAGACCAAGAATTATGATTTTCATGATTTTGCAAATTCTGTAAAAAATTGCGGTGCAAAGTGAAAGTCACAGAAATGCATATAACCAACTTCTTTGAATGGAAAGATTGGACCTCTTATCAAAAACTAAAAAATGGAAATGGTACCTGGCCTTATCTAGCGGATATTATTCAAGTAGTGGCTCGCAGGAATAGGAAAGTGTTGTTTTATAGAACATCACGTACTGAAGATATGAATGAGTTAGATTTTGTTATGAAAAAAGCTTACAAACAAGGGAGGAATTGATCAGCGGCCCCTTCCAAGAGTAACAGCATATGGTGTGACGAAAGAAAAGATACAGAGTATTTAAAAAAATTTAAGTGGGGTAATTCCCTAAAATCGAAGACGTTTTTGGGAGGATTAGCCTATAAAAAAATTTAATTGAAATCTGTGTAAAAATATGTCGCTTTTATTTATATTTGTCTTAGGTTTAAAGTGTATTACATTAATATTTAAGAAGTTACTTTTCAGTTTTTAGTGTACAATTTAACTTTTAAGTTCGTTTTTGTCGTTTAAATCGTAAGATGGTAAATCTACCGTACTTATGTTTGAGCAATAAAATGCAATTGTTATGCAGTTCCTTTTGTTCGCACGTGTCCTTATAAAACATAATTTATATTATTTATTTCAAACTCTAAGTACGTTGTACTAAAAGATATTAAAAGATTCAAGCTCATTTTGCTAAGAAAAACCCCGTTAATTCTAGTTACGTCGATTTCAACCGAAATAAAGAAGTTTAAATTCTACAGTTTTCCTAAGTTAAAACAACGTAACTCGATCTTTTTTAGGTTTTTTTAAACAATTGCATTTTTTTCTCCTTTCTAATGCATCTTCAGCTATATTTTACATTAAAACTGCAAATAAAATTATATTTTTTAACGTTGATACCACATGGCAAACAGTCAAACTTTCAACCCAAATTTCTCAAAAGTAACGGGACTGCCGATACGCAGTTCTTTCTTAGCACGGCAGTATATTAGAGTAGAATTTATTAGCATACAATATTCTGCCCTCTTTTTTATCAAGACAGTCAAGTAATTTGATAACAATACTATCTGAGTGACTACAACCTGTAACATTGACAGGCATAGAGTTTTTACCTGCATAAACTATCAAGTTGTGCATATATCCATCAGTGGTTCAAAAAGTAGTCTCCCTCGCCATGGTATCATGCTCTTGTCAATTACCACTTCTCGACCATATATCAAATCATTTTGCAAATTCATTAAAATTTTATTATTTGTGAACTTTTTACTTTTAATAACTCTTTTTAAGTTTTTTTAAAACTTCATCATTTTGTGTCAAAAGTTCAAAGTAAAGCTTTGAAAACCATTAAACAAAATCTTACAAATACTGAATGTGTGATATTAGCAGATTTCTCCGAAAACTTCACATTTATGGTTCAGGATGAAATTCAAGGATACCATTGGGTAAACGACCAAGCCACAGTACACCCTTTTGTTGTGTATTTAAAAGATGGTGATGCAGTTAAAAGCCACAGCATGTGCGTTTTGAGCGACTGCAGAGGACACAGTACAACAACTTTGATGCTTTTCAATCCAAAGTCACTGAAAAGATCAAACAACTCAAACCTGAAGTAAAAAAATGCATTTATTTTTCTGATGGAAGTTCAAGTCAATACAAAAATAAAAAGAATTTTGTCAACATCTGTTATCACGAAAGAGACTTTGGTCTGGAAGGAGAATGGCATTTTTTTGCGTCATACCACAGGGGAAAACGTGTGTGATGGTGTTGGTGGGACCACAAAACGAGAAGTGACACGAGCTAGTTTACAAAGAACAATACAAAATCAAATTCTTGATATTGATCAGATGTTCAACTTCTTCCCAAATCACATCAAGAATATTTTTTATTTTCTCGTCAAACAAACCGATATCAGTCTATACGAAGCAAAGTTAAGAGACAGATTCGACCAGTGCAGACGAATAGTTGGCACAAGACATTTTCACAAATTTCAAGTTATATCTGAAACTCACTTGAGATGTTACCTCACATCAGAATCAGTCAAGTTTGAAGATCATGTAACAACATCTATTGTTAACATTGCACTGAAAATTCACGATACGATTGCCTGTATTTATGAAAGTCAGTGGTGGATTGGAGAGGTTATGGGGATAAGTTTAGAGCATAATGATATCAATGTGCTTTCCTACCACCCACCTGGACCTAGAACTTCTTTCAAAAAGTCATCCAGTGATAAGGTTTGGGTGCTTCTTCAAAATGTTTTAAGAAAATTAAGTGTTTTGGAGCTTACAACATCCAATGGTCGATCACACAATATCTCTCCGGGGCTTTGCGAATAAATCAGTGAATTGCTCAATGGACGCAAACAAAAGAGAAAGTGCAATGACATTCTCAAAAAACAAATGATTTAGTAAGTTGTCAGTTAGTCTAGAATTCAATCTAAAAAGTCATTTCTTAAAATAAAAGAACAGTAATCAGGACAATTCCTGAAAGTTTGAATTTGAATTTTTAACTCATTGAATTTAATTATAATAATTGTGTTTTTCAATCATGGACTTTATATGATGTAAGTATATAGTTTCAATATTATAAAAACTTGCTATTTTTGTATATATTTTAAATTGTAAATATATATAGTTATATAATAATGAACATGATGTCGAGCGTTATTTATTCCAGGCGTTTCATTAGCTATTTTTACCTACTTTTCAAAAATTCGAAGCTACCAAAGTACTCAAATATACACGTTGAAACTTTTATAGTAGTTTTATGTTGCATCTAAGTATAACATATAAAAAAGAATTGATTTTTATCAAGTCCACCACCAGAGATATTAAAGCCTAAAGTTAATAAAAATTTCAAAAATTTGAAGTTTAAAAATTTATAAAGAAATAAGGTATCAAATATCAGGGTTAGAGTGCTTTTAATACAAGCTACTTATTTAGGTTTATTATCATGCCAAAAATCAACTTTGATATACATCCCCTTGTGCTAAAAAATTACCCTTAAAAGCGGCCTCTTGATAAATGAAAACAGTTGTTTTCAATAGCAGTTTTCAAGTATTGGAGTCTAATAGTGAAGAGGACATAAAAGATAGAGCAGACTGTAAGGTCAACAATGGTGTTTTAATTATTAGTTTATGACTTACCAGTCCTGAGAAAATGAGTTTGCCGTAGGTGCTTACAAACTCAAAAATCAGCATGCGCTGTGAAACAAAGATGGCTGCCATTTTCAAACAGTTGACTCCAACAAAATTTTAAAAATTGTTTTGAACTACTGATTCCATATATAATTGATGGCAAAAATATCAATTTTTTCTAAAATGGTCAAGCAACCGCCTTTGGACCACTTGATATGGATTAACCCATCCATGAAGTAAATGCACTAAGGTGTATTTACATTCAAAGGAAGTGTGTAATAAGCTGGAAACGGTTAAATTCAAGCCGTAAATGCAGTAAGGTGTATTTACATTCAAAACAAGTGTGTAAACATATGGCAGAAGAGTCCATTATTCAACAGGTGGTTCGGTGGAAAATAAAAATATGGTAGGCATTATGGGTGGTATCTGAAAATTTCGATAGTACGTAAGAATTGTGGTCTTCATAAATTGAAAGATTTGAACTTTTTGTGGAATGTAACGAAATAAAGACACAGAAATAAGTTTGCACTTTATTATCAGTAACCGGTGTAAAAACATAATTTACAAAAAAAATTGTTTACCCCCAGCAAAACCAAGCACAAAAACTTTTAAGAAATAGTAAAAATGGTAGAAAATTATCTGTATCCAAAGCCTTCATTTATAGCTGAAAGATACAAATTCAGTTTGCGTAACCAACTAAATGAAACAGTGGGAGAATATATCATACAGTTAAAACAACTTTCAACACCCTGCGATTTTCATGACAAATTGTCAGATTACCCACGGGACAGATTAGTGAGCGGTCTACGTAGTGAAGCAATTAAAAAGCGATTACAACAAGACTTATGAAAAAGCAGTTCAAATCACTACATCGCTAGAAGCAGCTGATAAAGATGCTGCAGCTTTAACGCATAGCGGAGGTGTAAATAAAATTCACCGCATTTCTCGTGGTAGCAATTACAGACCGGGGAAAAGTAACCCTTTCTCTTGTAAACCAAAAAGGGGCGAGAAAGTGTCTAGTGGTGGTAGAGAAGTGCAGTATTTGTGTTGTGTTAAAGTAGGCCACAAGACTAGTGCTTGCAAATTTCGCAGTTGTACGTGCCATTACTGTTTAAAAAAAGGACACTTGGAAAATGTCTGTAAGTCAAAATTGAGAGATAACGATAAGGGTGTCATATTTTGATGGTTTTAACAGCCCAAGTAGTTCTACTAACTAGAGAAACTTTCAACATCGTAATAATAATCAACGGGTGCAGTACCCTAACAGTAAGAATCATTTTATAGAAGATTCTAGGGGTAATTCTAATACTACTACTAATAGCATGGAGGAGATTTTTGATTTGTCAGGCTTGTTTATGTTACAAAATATAGAGTCAACACGAAACGGGTATTGACAAAGCTCTACAAACAAATCACGAGTGGAACCAATAATTATAAATTTAATGGTTGAAATAAGATTGTTCCGTTTGAGATTGACAATGGAGCTTGTGTTTCTGTTATCTCCGAAAAATATTATCAAGAAAATCTCTGTGAAATTCAATTGCAACCTACTAAGCTTATATTAAGTTCTTATACTAATGATAAAATTAGGCCAATTGGGCAACTTGCGGTCAACGTAACTCATAAGTCAAATGTAAAAGTATTAGATTTGTATGTAATTAGTAATGGGGCTAACCCGGTCCTAGGAAGAGATTGGATTCAAGAGACATTCCAAAAATACTTTAAGTGAAATGGGTTCAGAATATCAATGTAAAAATTTGTCATCTGCAAATGATTTAGTTAACGAATTTTGTGAAGTGTTTAGTGATGATTAGGGACTTATGTAGGAGAACCTGTTACTTTGGAACTTAAGGAAAATGTAACGCCTAAATATTTTAAACCCATACCATTCGCTTTAAAAGAAAAGGTTGAACTCGAATTAGACGGATTAGTAAAAAAAGAAATCAACACCGGTTACTACGAGTGAATGGGTACACCAGTGGTGCCAGTTTTAAAACCTGATGGGAAACTTAGACTCTGTGGAGACTATAAAGTATCCTTAATTCCTTATCTTAAAATCGGTAGACATTCAATTCCCAGAATCGAAGACTTATTAAATGCACTAGAAAAAGTGGAAACATTTTCAAAAATTGATTTGTCACAAGCTTATACTCAAGAAAGGTTAAGCGAAGAATCAAAAAAATATTGTACGATAAGTACATTAAAAGGGCTGTTTATATATAACAGAGTTCCATATGGCATAGTCGCAGCACCAGGTATTTTCTTGAGACTTATGGAACAAATCCTTACCGGCATCCCGGGAGGGTCTTGGTCGTTCTTTAACTCATCCATATTGCCTCCCTTATATAAATCTTCTAAATATCTTTTTCATCTATCTGCTACCTCAACTTTATTTATTAAGTACCTGACATGAATTAAATATTGTTCTTCTTACTTTATCCTACACATAATTTTATAAATAAAGTAAGAAGAACAATATTTGATTCACGTCAGGTACTAGATATGATTAATATTAAATATCATAAACTATTAGAGATAAATCCAACAACCCCACGTATGTACGGTCTACCTAAATTACATAAAAACAATATTCCTATCAGACCCATTACATCTTACACCCAAACACCATGTCATAAAATATCAAAATTTCTAAATAAATTCTTTCAAATCCATTTACATTTCAAATCTACATATTCAATTAAAAATTCATATGATCTAATATTGCAAATTAACAAATTAAATTTACCAGAATCATACAAAATAGTTTCATTCGATGTCACTAATCTCCTTCCATCAATTGCACCATAATAATGTGTACAACTCATCCACGGTTTACTAAATAGCTCTGAACTGACCAATCTTCAACCCTTTACCATTCTTTCATCATTAAACTTAAAGATCAAACAAAACTTTTTCAAATTCAATAACTTTCCCACAAGTTAGCTAGCTTCAGATTTATTTTCAGACGACTTATCGAAACTTTAGATAAATCAGATTATCACAAAGAATTAAATATAATAAAACAAATTGCAGTGAACAATAAATTTCCTAGTAACCTAATAAATAAGACGTATTATAAAATCAAAAGAAAAATAGAACAACAAACCACTCTCATCCCTAACCATAAGAAAGAATCCATTTATTATAGTATTCCATTCTATAATAATATATCCTATAAATTAAAACAAATTTTCAATAGGCACAATATCAATATTTTCTTTTCTACAACCAGCAATTTAAAAACTATATTAACACACAACAAAGACAAAATACCAACTTTACAGAAATCCGGTATTTATAAACTTATTTGTGACACTTGTCATTCCTACTACGTAGGTCAAACCGGTAGAAGCTTTGAACAACGCTTTAACAAACACAAAACTCTCATTAATGAATACCGAAATAAAAAAGACTTTCTAAATAATAAATCCGCTTTCACTAATCATATAATAAATACCAAAGAATGAAATACCAAAAAAAAAAAAGTTGAAAATCTGGTAGAAGGAAATAGAATACCAGAATAAAAGTAAGCTAATTACATTTGCAATAACTATATATACGACCGACAAAAAAACAAAACAATGATCAGTCGTCTATGTGGTCAAAATGGCGCCAAAATATAAATACTAGATGACTTAATATTTTACTGAAAAGTTGAAAAAGTAGTAGAAGGAAATAGAGTGCCAAGATAAAAGCAAGCTAATTGCACCTGCATTAACTAAATCTACGACCGACAAAAAGGAAAATCACTGACCAGCTGCTTAAGGAGTTAAAATGGCGCCAAATTATAAATACCAGATTACTTAATATTTTACTGAAAAGTTGAAAAAGTGGTAGAAGGAAATAGAGTGCCAAATTATAAATACTAGATTACTTAATATTTTACTGAAAAGTTGAAAAAGTAGTAGAAGGAAATAGAGTGCCAAGATAAAAGCAAGCTACTTGCACCTGCATTAACTAAATCTACGACCGACAAAAAGGAAAATCACTGACCAGCCGCTTAAGGAGTTACAATGGCGCCAAATTATAAATACCAGATTACTTAATATTTTACTTAAAAGTCGAACATCTGGTAGAAGGAAATAAAGTGCCAGGATTAAACCAAGCTAATTACATCTGCAATAACTATATCTACGACCCACAAAAAAACCAAACAATGATCAGTCGTCCAAGTGGTCAAAATGGCGCCAAAATATAAATACTAGATTACTTAATATTTTACTGAAAAGTTGATAAAGTAGTAGAAGGAAATAATGCCAAGATGAAAGCTAGCTAATTACATCTGCAATAACTATATCTACGTCCGACAAAAAGGAAAATCACTGACCTGTCGTCTAAGTGGTCAAAATGGCGCCAAAATAAAAATACTAGATAACTTAATATTTTACCGAAAAGTTGAAAATCTGGTGGAAGGAAATAGAATGTCTGGATAAAACCAAGCGAATTACATTTGCATTAACTATATCTACGACCGACAAAAAGGAAAATCACTGACCAGCCGCTTAAGGAGTCAAAATGGCGCCAAATTATAAATACTAGATTACTTAATATTTTACTGAAAAGTTGAAAATCTGGTAGATGGAAATAGAATACCGGGATAAAACTAAGCTAATTACATTTGCATTAACTATATCTACGACCGACAAAAAGGAAAATCACTGACCAGCCGCTTAAGGAGTCAACATGGCGCCAAATTATAAATACTAGATTACTTAATATTTTACTGAAAAGTTGAAAAAGTGGTAGAAGGAAATAGAGTGCCAAATTATAAATACTAGATTACTTAATATTTTACTGAAAAGTTGAAAAAGTAGTAGAAGGAAATAGGGTGCCAGGACAAAACCAAACTGATTACACTTCACAGATACCAATTTTGAAATACTACACATACACAACAAAGGCAATAAGTTAAACTATCTAGAAACTTTGGAAATTTAAAGACCTTCTCATTTCACATGTATCAATGAAATCACTGACTTCGATCAAAATTTAATCACCATCAAAATACAAAACATTTTAAATTCACACTAATGACATCTTAGTTACATCTAAATTACTTCTTTTAATATTAACACTTATACAAATTCCTTTACATGATGGTCGCAGGTGCAGTATAATGCTAAACATATCACTTGAAATTTCTGGTTTCATCATGAGGTTCGAACTCATGGTATGTTGTAAATTCAAAAAATAGGTATTCTAGAATATTAAGCAAACATATATACATATTTAAAACTATCCTCAGTAAGTATTTCAAATGTAGTACACTATCATTTTAGGGTTAATATTTCAGTGTTCGATTTTATAATCTAATCGTTATTTGTACTTCATATATAACAAGTTGAAAATGCAAGGCATTGTCGCAACGAACTTCCAAATGTAGACTTACTTTAAAACAATTTAAAGAAATTAAAATTGTTATGTTGTAATAATTATAAGTATTCAGATAAAATACAAAAATTTATAAACAACAAAAGAGACATTTTAATGTATTTTATTTTATTGAATAAATATTTTAAAAGCTATATATTAGTTCTCATCAATAAGATAAGAATTTTTTTTTTATGAATCTAATGATTTTCGGTAATCAAAATTTAAGTTTAAACAATGTCTATAATATTGGAATAATTGGCATGAAATGCCATAAATTGTTCAAATATGTGTCGCATATTGATTTTAAACTTATTTAAAATTTTAATTATCCTGTGGATTTTCCGGGGCTCAGCGTCCCGTGGCCCGATTTTAACTGACATCAAAACTTAAGCTCTGGACACCGAGCTGAATCGATTGATGTATCACACATTGATGTCTGACCATTAAAAAGGCCTCGGACACACAGACTAATAGATTTCATAAACGAACGAAGTTCGTTGAAAATTTCTTTGGCACTTTCAATCGCCTGAAGATGGGCTAAGATTTATAAGCCTGAAACATGTAGCGAAACTTCTTGTACTATAATAATTTTTATTAAATTGACACATAGGGAGATTGTGAGTCATTCTATTCATTTATTTTCATCATATAACACCATTTGGAGTAATAAATTATTTCTCACATTATGGCTCGTACTGAGTTGTTGGCATGTAAACCTGTACTAAAACAGTGTCTGTGTGTTTCGTACTCAATCTAACCATAATTATTCTATCACTAAATTGTAAGTGCTCTTTAACTTTACGTCCTAATCTTTTACACTATTCCTGTCCATTAGTTAAAGAAGTTTCTTTCCAAAAGTCATTACTATCTGGCCATCTCACAACACTAATACCTAAAATGTTCAGCTTTCCTTTCCTTATTTCGACTAATAAATTCATTAACTTATCTACTGTAAGTTCCAAGTTCATATCACTAAATCGAACTGTTGTTTTAAATTTTTACGATGACGAGTCCCAAGTATCTCTTCCCGGAGATCCAAATGAGGGGGTATTTTACCTCCGGACAAGAATTTTACTTGTGAGCTCTCCATCATACATAGTTCGTGTTTTAGGTCACGCATACCTGGGAAATATTGTGATAGGTTCCCATATCTTTCCACAATGCAGTTTTTAAAGATTTTAGCAAAAAGCCGTTTCTGGCAAGGCCAACCTCCAACAACCTTGTAAAATATTGAGGATCGCCCAAGACCAACCGACTCTCAAATATCTTTTAGCCAGCAAGGCTGCTGCGCCTCTTAATCGCTTTTTACGATAAGCAGGCTTACTATAGTAGTATTCTTTGTCCTCTTCTATAGGGATAAAATGTGTCTATAATATTCGATACTTCGGTGCGTTTCTAATGCATTATGAATAAGACTAGTAGCCTAAACATCAAAAAAGGTTTCAGGCAGCTTATTATTAGCATCAGTGAATTTTTCTCAAGAGTATGTATTATTTTTTGCTTACATTAAAATTATAAAACGATATTTTCTATATAAATCTGGAAATCATAAATTTATAGTGTTGAACACCTTTCTCTCATAAGCAAAATTTGTTTATTATGTAATAGAAATATAATTTGCAAAACGATAATAATTAAATAGTTATAAAGACTACAAATGTTGGCAAGTATATTAAAAGATAGAAAAACTAAAGGAGCACCTTTTTGTCAGTCACAGTGTAACAGTCATTCTATGACTGCTACAAAATTAATTCAATTTCTGTATATAATTCTGTATATAAAGTTGTAAATGTCTAGTAATAAAGCAATTCATTTTATTTGATTGGTGTAACACTGAGGAACGCACTGTATTGTCAAAAGGAAGAAAGTTATTTTAAGGAAATTTAATCTTTGTTTAAACTATATCTTAATGTTTGAAGGCGTAGTATCGCATCAATGTGTTGTATATAGAGTCGGGATATCAGTACTTGTTTGTTAACATGATAGCAGACTGCGCGGGCATAATTATTGATTTTACGAACAGAAGAACGTTAGGTCGCACGAAAACACGCTTGGTGGCTTACTAAATTAAAAGGGTTTTCAGAGTTGAAACTACCCGAACTTACGTTGTAAGGATTTGTAGAAAAGGAAATGGTAAGCACACCTAAATTTACTGAACGGATGTTTCTAGTTGTTGGTACAAATTAAAATTCCACATCTGTTCGGACCGCTTATCGGAAAGATAGTTTGGCGTGGAGCGTCCATCATTTGTAAGTAATAAACTTTGTCCTTATGGTATTAATATTAAATGCTTTAGATATTAGCACTTCTGTCTATATTTCAACAGAGCAAGAATTTATTGGTATTGTATAAGAACCCTTTTTAACGAAGGTAAAGAGGAGTTATAATTAACAGGTGGTTAACTGTATTATTGCAGGGTTTTTAGGTGTCCTGAATTGTTAGTTGTTAGCGCATTCGTGAGTTTGTGAATGTCTTTCTGCGTTTGGTTCTGGAATTGGTAGTAGAGTTGAAGAAGAGGCTTAATCCCTAGTTGGTACTGCTGACGTTGGATATTGGATCAGCTGTTCCGGAATCCAATTCGTCGGTACAGGTTCATGTCCAAGGGGTGGTCGTGAGTAGCCCTAGAAAATAGTTTACTTGTGAGGCGGAGTAGTAAAGTTATTTATTTCTAACTAGTATAAAATATTGGTTGGTCTTACATTTTTCATAACTAAGAATAATTATTTAAGGGTGAAGGGATTTATATGTGACAATTAACTATCGATAAAAATGTAAAGATTATAAAAGAATATTGCTATTTTAAGCCTAATTGTGAACACAATTTGCGCACATTGTGGGATATAAATATTTGGTAACTTATATTCACAACACTCAATTTTAAATTTTAATACGAGCCTAGGGGCTTTTGTCTTAGATTACTCAGTGTCATAATTACATTGCCACTGGTTCACATTATCTTATATTGCTTAGAATCTGTCTGGTTACTTTATTTGTAAATATTAAAGAGATTGTGCAAGTGTGTACGACACAAAGCTTTTATTAATTGGAAATCAGGAGCTGTTAAGATAATTACTGCGGGGAATTCTAACCTGGATTACATAGTCTTCCTAATCGGGTTGGGTGTGGTTGACTTTTTGCTTGAGTTGTTTCCTGGGCGGAACCTAGCTCTGGCGCCCATATTTACTTATCTCTTATGTAGCACTCCTACGACCCTTGTGTGCTCTTTGACTAGTCGTGGAACAGGAAGCAACAAATTAATCTCTCCGAGTTCGAGCCACTTTCATCGGTTCGAGCACAGTATTGCTACAATTTACTCCTAGTACGCCTTCAGCGGGGCCTTATACTTTACCCCTCGCATTTAGGTGTGACAACAGATTGAAAGTTCAACTTCACTATATAATGCTATACAACAAATGAGTTTAGAAAATCCTTCCTTAGTTTGCTGCGTACGGTTTTGGTCCAGAAAATCGTAGATATTTCACGGCGAAACTTGGTGAAGTATTTTTTCCAAATTTCTGTTATAAAATAAAAGTCTTTTTTTATGCACTGCATAATATTCTTTTATTTACAACTAATATATAACATACGTATTACACCTGTTGTTTATTGTTGTTTATTAAATCCCAATACCTTTGAAATTTGAAACAAACGTCAAATATCAAATACTATGTCTCAATACAATAACAAACTTCTAGCCATGTTAGTATTCGCTAATTAATAGTAGAATTTCGATAATTTGGAAAGTCAAATTGTTTAGCGCGAAGGGTCTTATAAATGTGTATATCTACTTATCTCTGCGTTGTTTTATTGTTCTAAGTTGTAGTTCCTTACTCTTCAACTAAGTGTACTGTATGCGATTTATAGTACGTGTTGCTTTTGCATTTGCACTGTGTTTTAAGGTTTATTAATAAATTCGGCGGCACTATTGACTAACTCACGTTACCGAACGAAGAACCGACCGTTCCGCTTTGATATCGATGAGAGAGTGTTTTGTCACTACCCCTTTTCTACTTAATTTTCACATGCACAAAGGAGGTTTTACGACAGGATGTAACGGGATAAGCGATGACAACTTTAGGATTTGATTTACAACTAAGAATTTAAAATAAATTTAACCACGACAACGTGCGACAAAGAGACCGAACACAAGTTATATAAATTACGCTCTCTTATACTGATACTTAGTTGTAGATTAAGTATAGTATACAATTCGCTATAATGAAGGGTACTATTCCCCCGGATGATTACTACACTCGCTTGTTACTTTAAATGGAACACCATGTGTATGGTAACGCCATGAAAAAGACCAATTCTTACTCTTTTCAAAAATGTATAATTTGTTACACTATAATATTAGAACAAGTAATTTAATTTTTAACGACAGCGTGTTTAAAGTGTCCTACAGAATTCTGACACATTTTCATCCTGAATAACTTTTTACTTAGAAAAGATATAAGGATGCGGTTTTTAGTAGTAGTTTTTTGTTGCTCCGAGTTTTGTCCTGAGTGCATTATTAGCCATTTTCAATAATAAAATACCTTGGTTATTATTTTAAATACAACACCTAGTACGTCATAAGAACATTATAAAGAATCATGTTTTTATTTTCCAAATTGTATTATCATCATCATTAGGTCTTCAGTCTGTTATAGTCTAAGTGTCACTGCTATAGTCCCGCGCGTGCATGTTCAGAGCCACTACGACAGTTGGCAACACATACTAACCACGTACATAATATTGCACAACAAAATATTACGTTATAATTGCGTCTCAAATTGTATCACATACCGAAAATATTTACAGTGATACAAGAGGCGCCTTAAAGAAAAAGATAACATGTACTCACTTAAAAATGTGGAACACTTCACGACTTTGCAGTTATTCTTGTGCAGGAGCCATACCCATCTTCGTGGATCTCGGCGTTGTTGGGCGTGGTTGGGGCTATGCCCTCGTTGAAACCAGATTGCCTTGTCTTGCCTCTTCTTCTGTTTGTAGGCAGGACGGAGGAATAAGGTGAAGGTAGAGATACGATAGGGCAAGAGATAAAGGGAAACCTACATTACATGAAAGAGAAAAGACAAAAGGGACGACACAGATAAACCTCACTGTTCGACGTCTCGTTGGCTAATTCCCATCGTGTCGGAAACCGCGCACTTCCTCACTCCACGTCTGCACATTCTCTTGCACCGACGCAACTGTCCGAAGTGACAGAAATGCACAAGTCTATTTTTAAAATATTGGCGCGAATTTACTCACAAATTTAAAAAGTGTGCAATGCCAATTTTTGGCATGTAACAAGTCCTGTAACTAGTTACACACATATCCTCATTGTTTCCTATTCTGAACTAACCTACACATTTTCCTGAAGTTTGCACAATCTGCATCTATCACTATCTGCGTGCATTAGCCTTATCTAGGCCTACTTCTACCTCTTTCTTTCCTATCTCTGCTTGTAATATATCTCGCACTATTCTCCAAAAATGCTTTAGAACATATCCTGCCCTTCTATTTCTCCTATGTTTTTTGTTTTCCACATATGATTTGAACAATTTTCTCCTTGTTTCTATGTTTGTTTTCTTCAAACATAGCCACTGCTCTTTCTTGTTAGATGCAGTTTGGTTCCCCTTCTATTTTTTTACAAATATATACCCTCTTTTCACGATATTCAGTAGTATGTGAAGAGGGTTAAGCAGCCTACGCCTACGAAGATCTCGCAACACTCGAACATTTGTCGAATTAATAGTTTTCCGATATATCCTTTCGAACAAGGTTTATCGTCTTGAAATTGGTTGGACGTGTATCTCCACTTATTTCAATTCTGAGCTAGCTACACAGTTTCCTAAAATTTCCACAGCCTAGATACAGCTTAGTTCCCCTTCTGTTGTTTTCTAATTATATGTCGTATTTTATCAAGATTCAGTAGTATATTAAGTGCAGTTAAGTAGCCTGGGGCAAATTGTATAATTCGGAAAAAGTTTCTTTCATAATAAATGAGTAATTTTATTTTTAAAAACGTCTTCAGACTAAAAAATTACGAATGGAGAGTTTAAAAATTTATTTTAAACAATTATAACCTAAGAACTATATTTAAACAAAAAATAAAGCTTTTTCAAAAGATATCTTACTGTTTTCATCTAAATATTTCAGAAGTTTAAAATAGGTTATCAAAAGAAACATTTAACATTTCCCGATTATTTTTCTGAAATGTTCGGATAATTGTATGCTGTATTTCTTTGAGAGTTTCTGGAATGGGATTGAAAAACCTGTCTTTAATATAGCTGCAGACGAAAAATATTGTCTAGAACTGTGAAATCAGGCGAATGCGGGGGCCATTTGATTGGTCCTGCTTTAACAATTCATCTATTTTGAAATGTCTACATTATAGAACTTTTGGCAATTAGGGAATAATGCGGCGAAGCATCATCTTGTTGAAGCTACATTGAGTTTATAATACCTTCTTGCTCCAACTGTGGGTAAAACTAAATTTGTAATCTCATCTTGCTATGGGGAATGGTTAATTATAAAATCCATTTTCTAAAACAAGTCGTTAAAGGAAGGACAATCTTTCAACGCAGGTTTTTAAGCTATACGCCATACGGCTCTGTCGGGATTAAAATTAGAACAACACTAAACAGTGCACTACCAAGTCCTAGACTCATATAAAAACAAGATGTACTCTAATGGAGAACATGAAAATTGTCACAGAAAAAAATATCGCATTCGCTGTGTGAAGCATCTGTAATAAAATAATATAGTTAGAGTAAAGAATGACGTAAGGGGCGTTCTCTCAGTACCTTGCTATTACAAAAGAAACAACATATAAAAGCTGGTGAAATATTCTTTTGTTGTTATTGCAAATGAAATAACATATGTAAATTACTTCCTGTAATAAAATATATCTGTTGTCAAACCACACTATTGGAGCTATTTAAGGATTACTGTAAGGCAAGTCTACAAAAAGAGCTTGTCCTTTTAGACTCGTACTAATATAAAAACCAAGTAGTATTACTGACCAAACCTGATATGAAACACTGTAGAAATTATTACCAACAGATCACCATTAATATCTTGTCTAGTTAGCAATATTGATCAAAGAATTGTATTACTTAAGTTTCCTTATTTTTGGACACACTTGTTCAAAATAAAACACTAAATTTATCTTAAGTTGTTCGTTTAATAAATTTTATTTTTTTATCTTTAAGAATTTGATTTACAACATATACATCAATTATTCATTGAAACAGAGGCTTTCAGAAATGCTTAAAACAAAACTATTTCCATCGCTATTTCATAGTTCAACAGGTTATTTAGGTAATGGAATATTAATTTCCCACTACATAGATCAAATCATTTTCATTTGAAAGCCACAAGCACATAATTATACATTGCAAACGAACAAAAGCTCATAGAGTACTCAGTTGTAATGTTCCAAATGATTCTTACAACTAAAGATGCGAAATGTCTATGTCATAATGTACCTGGTGTGCTTCCTCGGCACAATAGGTAACCTCAAAATTTCAATTTTGACAAATGAAACCCATTCATCGTCCTTTCTTGAAATAATCACCTTGACCGACACGAATATAAATCCACGATTCACATGTTTAATCTTTCTGGCCTCTACATATCCAGTAAAGCTTAAAATAATTCGATATTCGGCCTTTGAGCGTCCATTGTCTTACCACCACTGTCGCTCAAGCATTATTGTATTTTTTTTTTCGTCAAAGGGACAGCAGCCTTCGTATGCATCTGTTGTTATTAACGCAAAATTTCGTACTTGTCTTTTTGTCGAATAACCAAGGGCCTTGAGCGTGCCCTTTGTCTCTGACACAATTTCATTCTTTTCTACTTCTCTGTATTAATTTCATTCGTACTTAGGCCTATTAATCCCCCACCCTTATGTTAAAATTCGGCATTTGCTTCTCACACAATATATGTCTAAAGCTTTCTTAGAAGGAAGTTCATTATTTTCACTTCGTGTGAACAATCATTAATTTTATGATTTTATAGTTGTTGCAGTTTTTTGAACCCCTGTGTGAATTATACAAATATTATTGTGAACAATGATGTCTCTGATTTTTGTCGGTAATTTTTCTAATTGATTGCGAAGAATGTAAAATCCCTATCGTTATTACTATTTATATAAAAATGTTGTAGGTGTTTTTTGATATATTTACTTGCCTAATTTAAATTTACATTGAAATAGTCCCTTTCTGAACTGTAAATTACTCAACATCTATAAAATTGTTTAATGTATTTTTCTTACTAAAGGTCCAACTGAAATTGATAAATGTTTATCTATATACATACGTATGCGTAATTACGTGACAAGCATTGCATACATTGGAATTTAAAAACACAGTTGTCAAAAATTGTAGAATTGTTGTAGTTATTTTAATATTTTTGTATTAATCCGTAGAATTATGATCTTTCTTTTAGATACTAATACCTGAACCATACAATGATGTCTATTCCAGAACTCATATTGGGTGACACGGGTAATTTAACTAAAATATTTGATAATATTATTTAATACAATTAAATTTTAGTTTTAGACCACAGTTATCAGTCGGGAAGCAGTGCTGAAGATAATGATTCAATAACCGACGACCTAGTTCGTTTTGTCGATATGACCTCACTTTTAAGAATTCCAACCTCTCCTTTTAAAAAAAGTCGGGGGCATCTACCCAAAGAGGCTGTAAAACTTTTAAAAGCGTGGTTATATGAACATCGATTTAATGCTTACCCGAGTGAAGTAGAGAAGCTTAATCTTTCTCACGCAACAAATCTCACAGTTTTACAAGTTAGCAATTGGTTTATAAATGCACGTAGACGATATTTACCTGAAATGATGAGGCGAGAGGGTTTTGATTCTAATCTTTATACTATACCTAGACGTGGCAAGAAAAATAGGCATTCAACACAGCAGTTTCATAGAGACAGAAAATCTGTTAGATTAGATCATACCTACAATGATTCACTACAGTTTGAATCGGATGAAGAAAGTTATGAAAATGCAAGTCCCAAAACGGAAAAGTTTAACCCGTGGCAAGCTGAAATTCATTATGGGCTTATAATTAATGATGCGAACAATGACATTAAACCTCCGTAAGTTTTTCAGCATTATATTATTTCTTATGATACTTTAGTATAAACTGAAATATTTGTATTTATTTAAAATTCTATTTATCTTATAACTGAACATGCTTTTCCTATACAACACGTTTATTTTATGGCACTTTAAAGCAGGTAGATTGTAATATTATTTTACTTACCAAAGTTTATGTTTATAATGATGCATTTAATCGTTTAAGTAGATAGATGATCATAGCACTCATCATCGGCAATAGGTTTTCAGTCCTGGAACTGGTTAGACATATACCTCTATAATTTCCTATTCTGAGCTCACCTACACATTTCCCTGAAATTTGCACAGCCTACATCTATGACTATCTACGTGCAATAGTCTAATCTAGGTCTCTATCTCTTCTTTTTCTTATCTCTGCTTGTAATATATCCCTCACCATTTCCCAAATGCCTTGGAAATGTGTTCTGTCGATCTATTTCTCCTTTTTTTACTGTTTTTCATGTATATCTTTCCTCCCATATTGTTTCTAGAACCTCTTTGTACTTAGTTCTTAATTTTGTCTATCCGTGATATCTTCTTTCTGACTGCTTCTTCAACTGTCCACATTTCACAGACAAACAGTGCTATGCTCTACACAGCTTTTAGCAATCTTTCCTCGTTTCTCTGTTTGTTGTCTTCGAACATAGCAGCTGCTCTTTCTTGTTAGGTACAGCATGGCCTTGTGCTGATCTTTTTTTTTATATCTTTGCACTTTCTCCTTCTACTGTTTTATAAAAATATACCTCATATCACCCATATTCAATGGTGCACGAAGGGGATTAAGCAATCTGATGGCTACCAAAACCCTCCACCACTTAGACACTTGCCGAATCAATAGTTTTCCAATTAATCCTTTTGCACCATTAACATTTGTTGAACACATTGCAAAACCAACATCTGCAGTTGTTTACGATAATAATCAGGTTTAATTACAATTACATTTTTCATCAGTAGGTTTTCCGTTCTGGAACTAATTGGACGCGGATCCCCATTGATTTCTATTCTGAGCTAACCTTCACATTTCTCTGATATTCCTAATACCTATATCTTTCACTGTCGGTGCGCAATAGTCTAATCTAGGTCTACCTCTACCTCTTTTTTTCCTTTCTCTGTTTCTAATATATTCTACACTATTCCCTCATCTGTTAGTATGTATCCTATCATCCTATCTCTCCTATTTTTTGTTTTTCGTATTTCTTCTTTTACCATTTCTAGAACCTTTACTTTGTCATACTGAGCATATTAATCGTTTGTCCCTGCATAATAATTTCAAACGCCTTTTTGCATTTGAGTGTTCATTCCCTCTTCGATATACAAGTTAAAAATTAACAGAGATATGGCGCATCCCTGTCTCGGCCTTTTACCAATATTTACTTCTCTAAGTTCTTGCTCTAATTCTATTACTTCTCTTTGTGTAAGCTATATACTATCCATCTATCCCTATAACTCATTCCAATCTTTTTGAGTATTTTGAATATTTTTTCTCATTTTACATTATTGAACATTTTCTCTCTTCTGTTGTTTTCTCCATTGTCACCCTTAAAGCTAAAAGGGCCTCTCATGTTCTTCTGTTTCGCCTAAACCCAAATTGATCTTCGCCTAATATTTCTTCAGCTCGTTTTTCCATCGGTTTTTGTATAGTTCTAGTTAATATTTTTGACACGTGTGCTGTCAAACTTATCCCAAAGTTGAAGACTTATTGGTCCTGTACATGCATTTTTCTAATAAATTCCAAACACAAAGAGTATTTTCGTGTAAAAATATTATAACAGTTAAAATATATAGATTGCAGCAGAGCATTTTTGGCATTAGCCATCTTTGGTGAAAGTTATAGAAATTAAACATAAACGATTATAATTACTTACTGTCAAGTTATTTAAAAAATTGAATTCTAGCAAACTACTTTACTAACAAGAAAACATTTAAACTATTAAATGAATATCTACATAAAACAACGAATTGTATAAATAGCAAAATGTCGACGGATGATTTTAACAATTGTAAGTTATTAAAAACTATTAAGAAAAGAAGACAAGGGTAATTGTTTAGTAATTCTCGATAAATTAGATTATATCCAAAAAATGGAAACTTTTCTGGAAGAAAATAGCATCACCCTTTTATACAAAAATCCTGTTAACGAGTTTATTCAAAAATCAAAAAAATTTTGTTAACAACTTTGGTGATTATTTAAAAGAACAGAATGCACCAAAAACTTTAATTTCTAGCAACCCGATTACACCAAGGTTGTACGGATTGCCTAAATTTCACCAAATTGAAATTCTTATGAGACCTCCAATATCAAAATTATCGAGATTTATTTTAGCTTTCATTACAAATTGGACTAAATTTAAATCAATTTATTCGGTAGGTAATACCGGGGATCTTATACAAAAATTGCAGAATATAGAACTTCAGAAAGATTGCCCTAAGCTGTCATTTTATGTAAGTAACTTTTTTACTTCTGTACCTAAATCGGAAACATTACCATTCATTGGAGATCTTCTGCGATCTGATAACTTGGAAGAAAATAATGTAATTACGACTCTGACCTTATTTATTTATTTATTAATACTCTACAGGACAACCCAAATGGTATATATACCGAAGAACAACACACTAATCATACAATCATAATAAAATAGTATAAAATAGTTTCTAAATAAGTACTATTCTAACAAGTATACAGAAAAATATCAACCCTCAGTCAGTATAGACTGTCTACATCATTTAACAGTTGTTCATTGACCCGTTTTTATAGGTATCGAATGAAACACCAAATATGCTACTATTAGAAAGTTTTCTTTGTGCTTTGTTAAAATTAATGGCAAGTTTTTCAGTAATAGCAGTACAACCATAATTGGTGCAATGACACTACATAAAAAGTTTGGGCAGAACGTGTTAAGCGACTTGGCACTCTGAGTCATACCTTAGACAGCAGGTATTCACAGTCAATAAAATTGTTTAATAACTTGTGTAAGAAGAATAGCATTGCTTTTTGTCTTCTCATTTCTAGACTTCTAATACCAGTGAGTTGGAGCCTAACACTATAGGGTACATGTTCATAAGGAAAATGCAGCTTATATAAAAGAAATTTTACAAACTTATTTTGTACCCTTTCTAAATGATATTTATGACATTCATATGAGGGAGACCAGATAACACTATTGTATTCCAAAATACTTCGCACTAAGCTGTTGTACATTATTTGTATCACTTTTAGATCGTTAATATTTTCACAATGTCGCCGAATACAACCTAGCATTCTAAATGCCTTAGCAGTAATGTTGTTGATGTGCTCATTAAATGTAAGAAAACAATCAAACATTACACCTAAATCGCAGATCAACTCAACCGACTTAATTGCAGTTTTTTGTATTGTATAGGTACATAATATTGGCTGTTTAATGCGATGAAAATGCATAAATTTACACTTAGCAGTGTTTAAGGCCAGACCATTTTTGCTACACTATGTTGACACTTTATTTAGATCCTCTTGAATGTTATCGCAGTCTTGTGGGCATTTAACTATTGAAAATATTTTCAAATCATCTGCATATAATAAGCATTTACAGTGTTGGAAAATATAGACTACATCATTGATAAATAGTAGAAATAGTATGGGGCCGAGATGCGATCCTTGTGAGACACCAGAAAGCACATTAATATCTGAAGATTTGATACCGCATAGATGTACGTACTGCGTACGACCACTTAAGTATGATTTTATCCAAGTAAGATATACACCAATTATTCCAATTGCCTTCAATTTTTGTAAGAGCATATCATGGCAAACACTGTCAAATGCTTTGGATATATCTAGGTAGATTACATCTACCTGCAATCCGTTTTCCATATTTGATATTAAAAAATTTTGTATTATCGCCAAATTAGTAGCAGTAGAACGTCCTTTAAAGAATCCATGTTGCTCGATAGCGATGTAATGTTTGTAGGTGGAGAATATTTCATCTGTGACAATAGATTCCAATATTTTTGCCATAATACATATAATGTTCAACCTGATCTTTTGCCCCTGATTTAAATATAGGGTAAAGAGACAAACGTTTCCATAATGTGGGGCATCCCTCATTGAAGGATCTTTGAAAAATATCACATAAAGGTGTTAATAACGAGTTTTTACATTGCTTGATAAAAACAGATGGGATTCCGTCTGAACCCGCACTTTTGTTACAATCCAAAGCATTAATCTTACTCAGAATTTCATCTTCTGTGAAATTATGCATAGATAGCGTATTATAATTTGGAATACTAATGTTTGGTAGTAAATCAGAGTGACGCTTTTGATAACAGGACTCAAAATGCTTTGCCAAAGAGGAGACAATATCTGTAGGACTCTCCCGTTTGACTCCTTTGTAAAACATTATTTTAGGTATCCCATACTCTAAACCTGTTTTCTTATATTTTTTATACAGCTTAGTTTTATGGGCTATAAGGGATTTCAACTCGGCACTTTACCATTTCGGATACTTATTCTGTTTGAGAGTTTTTGAGGGCACATATTCTTCTATAGCTTTATGTATAGTGTCATAGAATAATAGCACTGCCGTATCAAGATCGATGGAAGTTCTTATAAAACTCCAATCAGTTTCTCGTAAAAATTTATTTATTTTGGGAAAATCAGCTTTGTTAAATAATCTAACTTTTATATTTATTTTGTTGTTGATTAAAGGCACACTATTCCAGGAAAAAGCTACATGTAATGGTGGGTGATGCTTATCAATTGGGCATATAGCAAAATTACTTTTTACCACACTGATAAAATCTAGGTTGTCGGCAAAAACAAGGTCTAGTATTTTACCTTGATTGTTAGTAATACCATTATACTGTTGCATTTCAAGGTAATACATACCATCTACAATAATTTCTGATGCCAGATTATTAAACTGAGAAGGTACAAATACATTCTCTTCATGATACCAACTTATATCTAGGAAGTTAAAATCTCCAAATATACAAACTTTACAATGTGCATTCTCACGTTTTATATTTTCTATGCTATTAATAAGTTCTTGATATATTTGTGCATGAGAAGCAGGTGGTATATATACAGCCCCCAGCAGTATATGAGAATTACCTGTCTTTATCTTAACCCAAATATCTTGATTAATTAGGTTATTACCACTTTTCTGCTCAATTGACGTATATTTGGATTTAACTGCTATGAGTACTCCACCCTCTCTTGAACAACCAAAAGTGTTGTAGTCCATGTCCTTTCGATATATTTGAAAGCGACTATCAAACAGCTCCGAGCTGAGTATACTTACTGTAAGCCACGTTTCAGTTAAAATGACAAAATCGTAATCTATAGACTGGATAGCAAGAGAAACCGCACAAACTTTTGTTCTAAGACCTCTGACATTTTGGTAAAAAGGAGTGTATCTTGGGAGTCCAACAGGAACACTTTCGGTCCTGTGAACTTGTTCAGCAGTTCTATACAGGTTGTTGATGTGAGGCGTGCGTACGGAAAATATAGTGTCTTAAAACTGCACCTTCAGGCCAGTTTTCAGGCTTGATTATTACCGTAATCTTGAAGTCTACACCAATACGGAACCAGGCATAAATACCTTTAGTAGGTAGGGTCTCTCAAGCGAAAAGTTTGCCATTTAAAATTTTTGTTAGATGTTTGTTAACAGTTTCCACAGAAGTGCCTTGCTTGATACGCCCAAAAAATAGCCAAGCATGTTTAGAAACAGCACTTAATTCAATGTTGTACCTCGAGCCTGTTCCAACAACTATCTGAGGAGTTCGGTATGAAAATCTGTTTCGTCCACGCACGATCGTAAAAGATTCATCTATCAATGTATTACTGTCAATATTATTTCTTTGATGGGGTAAATTTATATGTGAATTATATTTCTGCGATTTTAATGGTTTGTTGGTATTAGCACTTTGTACCATATTTGTTTCTTGTAAAGAAAATTCAGAAGTTGCCTTATGTAAAATTTCTGTATTACTAGCGGTAGTAGCTTTTGCTACCGAAGATTTATTCCCAATTGTATTAAACTTTTGTTTTCTTTTTGATAAATTGAAATCATTTATTACTTCTGAGTTCAAATTACTCCTCTTAATTTTCTTTGGGAATTAAACCACTTATATTTTTTAAAATCAACTTTATTTACGTTTCGATCCATGTGACCTAGGATCATTGTCAAAATAATAAAAACTTCAAGTTTGACATTTATGACATAAATTGTAGGTGACTTTGATTTATTGATGTTCGAAATATTTGGTTTGAGTACACAAAGCAAAAATTTTTAAAGTTAAAAGATGATTGCCTTCAATTTGTGTTGCGACCTGGGATCGACACTCTTTAGGTAGCCAATACGCTTAACGTGAAATCAGCTGATTAAGTTTTATTGGTGAATTTTATATAAATTCAATAACTTTGAAAATTTTTGCTTTGTGCACTCAAACCAAATATTTCGAACATCAATAAATCAAAGTCACCTTCAATTTATGTCATAAATGTCAAACTTGAAGTTTTTATTATTTTGACAACGATTCTAGGTCACATGGATCGAAACGTAAATAAAGTTGATTTTAAAAAATATAAGTGGTTTAATTCCTAAAGAAAATTAAGAAGAATGCTAAAAAACCACAACAAACACACAGGGAGTATTTACAAATTACTCCTATTTCCCATATCAGGCAATAATGTATTTTGGGATGCATTAAAACCTAGGACTTGGCCTTTAATGCTACTTGGCTGTGTATTATGAATTGAATTTGTAGATAAGCCACAAATATTGCCAGTTTTTAAGCATATTCCATGTTTAGCTGCCTTATCACCAGTCAACAGCTTAATTAGATCAATATTGCTTTCTTTAAGAATGCACATTTCCACTTTTAGTTCATTAATTTGTTGGCATAATACTTTAATTTGGCAGTTTACTAAATCGTGCAAAATGTAATTAAAATCATCACTTTTCAAAAAATTGATTACCTTGTTATCAGAATCCACATTTGTGGTATCACTTGTACATTTGCTTGTGCTTAGTTCAAAACTTTCAGCAACTGTGTTCTCAGTATTAGGTATCAAACCATCTTTTGTACAGAAGTTTCATTGAAATACCAAATCCTCTGATGCTAATTGTAAATAAGTTCCAATTCTTTCACCACATGATGCATGCACTATATTAACACATGTGTAACACTTAACAACCTTATTTACTACCTTTTTCCTGCAATAAGTACAGACTAGGTAGAGTTACAATACTATGCTGTTCATTGGCAGCCATATTTATTGTTTAATGAACTTTTGTTTATTACGAGATTTTTGTTTTCTACAAGAAATTCCATAAACAGTCTGAATCTTTAGCTATGAGAAGTAGCCTTTCTCTTTTTCTTAGATGTATTTATGGATCACCTAGAAAATAAATTCATTTTAACCAATAAAAATCCACAAATTATACACTGGTTCCATTATGTTCATGTTTGCTTGGTTTTCATTAAGGGTACATCTGGAACTGCTCAAAACATTATGAATAATATTGTTAGATTCCGTCTAACTTATTTGAATTTGGCGGCAACTATAATTGTTACAGCAACCTGTAGAAAGAAGTAACTGTGGCAATACCACGTATATTACTTGCGTCTATCGCATACACAGTTGAGCTACAGCATTGGTAGCGAAAGGGCTGTCTGACGATGTATCACTAAGATGCGTCATTTAATAATTTATACTGAAACTAACATCAGGTGTGGGGTACACGTGTAGTGATAAATTGATTGTATTTCCTTTGTTATTTGCCTTGTTTGCTTGCTTTGAACATTAAATGCGATAAATGGAATGTGAAAATTTAAGTAGGTCTCTAGGGGCAATTGCTTCGGTATTGGAAGATCTTCAGCGGCATAAACGTCGGCGAACGGCCACTTACTGTTCCTACAACCCAGGTTCCGGGGCACCCATAAATGTTTTTGGTTATCTAAAATAGAAGGGTATAAAGATGAGTTTGGATGGTCAGACATGAAACTGTAAGCAGAATTTGTTCTTTTTTATTGAAATCTTTAAAAATTGGTTTGCTGCATGGCAACCAGCTATTGAAACTTGGGAAATGTTTTAAAACAGATTTTTCTGTATCTTCTCATAGACAGCGAAATCTGGGAAAATTGTTGGCTGAGGCAGTTAATTACACCAGCATTAAGTCTAGTAGTTATGTTGAGTATGCACGCATGAAATTAGAAAAGGCAAAATTCGCAAGCGCTAATTGATGTGAACCTGATTTGATTGAAATTATCGTGCATACAATACACGATCCGGTGGTACGTACTGCAGCTTTTAATTGCAATATTACGACAGTATCTGATTTAATAGCCATTTTAGTAAAATATGTAAAAGATACCTGTGGTGAGTCACCACATAACAAACATGATATTCGTACAGACACTGAATGCTGCAAAAGAAGTTTTGCAACAATGTCAGCTTTCACATCAAGCATTAATTGTTTTACTTGCCATAAAAAAGGTGATATTTCTCGTGACTGTTCTGTTCCTAACAATAAAGCTCCACATATGCGTGAAAAACAAAAAATTGACCCCGCTTGTAGGTACTGCTAGGTCATAGCATAGAAAATGGTTTTCACCGACAAAGTAAACATAAATTATTCTTGGAACAATAGACATTTAGACACGCATTCCAAACTCGTATATAAGCAAGGTAAGCTGCAGGAACACGTGCTGATGAATTGTTTTTCCAGTCCAGATAAGAATTTAAAAACATTACTTATCGCAATTAACGATTGCAAAACGAGTTGCTCGTCGACACAGGTTCCACGTGTTCTTTAATAAACGAAACAATTGTAGATAAATTAAACCTTGAAAAGATACACCGCCCTACTACATTGTAGGTTTAATAATGGTGCACATCACGCAGAATGTTCAACTAATGCTTTGATAAAATTTCCCGACGTACAGTTAAAACTTGACCTTGTTATTCTCCCACATAATTATTTGAGTTATGATGTCGTCATTGGTGAGAATGTTTACGATCATAACGGAGTTCTAAAGATAAAAGCTCATTAAAAATTGTTCCCAGAAAATCCACGGTTGAGGCATTCTTTAAATCGGATGTTGTTATTACTGATTTAAATGCTCTGCAAACACAAAACTAGTAGCTTTTCTTGCAAGTGTAACACGATCTCTTTCTCTCTCAGGGCTCGTTTAATTTAAAACACGTTCTTTGCAAAAGTTTGCGTACGTTTATTCACATTTAAATTGTACAAATTATGAGTGGGTTCTAAGTATAAGCTCATCAATTATTAAGAGAGGTTTCTGTGCACCATGTAACCTCCTAGAATAGGAAACATAACACCTAATAAACTTATTCTAAACTAAATTGTTTTTACGGACACAGAATAAATACCTGGATCTCCTCTTCAAGGCGTTCGATCTTCGGGCCCAATGTAATAGTTGTATCTGGTAGCAGAAATAGCTAGGTTTCACTCACTGGCGCGCACCCACGCATAAGCGGCTTTTACTACCACAATACTGCTTATGCACTATAACACAACCCTCGCCGCTTAATGCCGGACGATTTATTAATAACATTAATAACATATTAACTCACAGACAATTTACTATAACAATTCCCGCGCTCGGTCCCTTGAGGTACCGTTTAGACACGTGTATCCCTTGCTGTCTGCTGTCGTACTGCCTCACCTGCCTTATTGCGTAGCACATCCGGTGCGATCCTGCGCTATCTGCTACAATGATGCACGTACAGATGGAGTTCTGTGTGTCATTTGTGCCCTATATCTAAGTACCTCGCTACACAACCCCCCAAATTGAATGTCGATAGGCCTGAAGGGCTAGAGATAATCAATTTTCACTTACTTTCTACGTATAAACAATTTACTGACTAAAATAACAACTAAAGCTAAACATTGAAACTAATTAACCTTCCACATGTTCGGAAACATATTTTTTTAAATTGACCACGTTTTGCGGACCAATCACACTACCATCTTCAGTCAACAACAAGTATGAATTTGGATTCACTTGTGAGTGAATAGTGTAGGGTCCTTCATATAGAAGACAAAACTTACGAATCTTGGCGTTTTCTGCCGAAGAGAGTGGATGAGTTTTTACTAATACTAAATCACCCTGTTTAAAAACAACAGGTTTGTAAGTCTTATTGGCCTTCTGTTTGCGAAGCTCAGCCCTAGATAACATCCTATTATGAGCTAGTTGCCAACACTCCACCTGGGACTTTAACTTAGGATCTTCCACGGTAGGATATCCGATTATTCGTCGTATATTATTTTCTGCTCTTTGCCCAAATTGCAAAAGCATGGGAGTAAACCCCGTAGATGAATGGACACAGTGATTAAGACAGTGTTCGACCTCAGCCTAAACATGTGCCCATTTGCTATGTTTATCAAAACAAAACGCCCTAATAATCCGACCTATTTCGCGATTTGCCCTTTCCACTAAATTTCCCTGTGGAAAATATACGGAGGTATGTTTACACTCCACCATTTTTTCTTTAAGAGTTGCTAACCACAACTTGGACTTAAACTGGGTCCCATTGTCTGTCAATACAGCTTTTGGAACTTGGACCTCGGTAAAGTAATTCTTTACCAGTCGATTAACAATACTGCGAGCCGTTGCTCGCTTTAAGGCATACAATTTTACGTACCGTGAAAACGCGTCCACGAATACCAATATAACCGTAGCACCTCCTCGGCTAGGCGGCAAAGGCCCCATCAAATCGCAAGAAACTAAATCACCTGGTTTTAAGCATATTACTGAATTACACGTTCCTACCGTAGTAGAGGAACTTTTTGTTTTCTGACACAGATCACAAGAATGCACATACTGGCGAACATTTTTGTACATCTTCAGCCAATAGAAATCTACTCGCATGTGAGCAAATGTTTTTTCGGCACCAAAATGCCCTATATCAGCATGTTGCTGATTAATCAACAGTTTAATATGCAATTTCGGGATACACAAGCGATACCCAGACTGACCCTCTCTTCGGGCGTGAATAATAATCCTTGGTGGAGTATATACCACTTGTCAATTCGTATTAAACTTACTAGTTGATCCTTCCTTTCTAAATAATCAATTTTTTCGCGAATCCATTTTTCATTTCGTTGATCTTGTTTGATCTTTTTTAAACTATTCTTAAGTTTTTGATATTCTTTGCTCAATTTTATCATAATCATTCCTACCTTTTCACAACCGTGTGGTTTTGCCCTTCTCGATCTCTTTAAAGGGAAACGAGATAATGTGTCGGCGACAACATTTTCTTTACCCTGAGTATATTGGATATCGAAATTAAACTCCTGTAAATAAATAGCCTACCGAGCTAATCGTGAGGTTTTTAACGGACAGCTCATAATAAATGATAAAGCCTTATGATCGGTTTGAATTACTAACTTTTGCCCCAGTACCAAGGTGCGCCACTGTTGCAATGCAAATATCATTGCCAAGGCTTTCTTCTCCGTGACGGTATAGTTTATTTCCGCCCCTTTCAAGGTCCGACTTCCAAATGCGATCACCATGCGGTCACCGTCGTTATTTAATTGAAATAACACCGCTCTTAACCCATAATTAGAGCTATCGCTCTGTATAAAAACGTTAGGTCAAAATTCGGATGATGAACCATTGAGACTTCTAAATATCCCTGCTTTATAGATTCAAAAGCTCCTTCTTCAACGACAGACCATTCCCACAAACAGCCCTTCCTTAAAAGTCTCAACAAAGGTATTGTTTTATCTGCAAAACTCTACAAAACGTCGGTCATAATTCACTAACCCTAAAAATGCTTGCAATTCTTTGCGATTTCGAGGTTTTGGCATTTTGGTAATAGCCTCCACCCTCACAGGGTCCATGCGGATTCCCTCAGAGGAAACAATGTGACCTAAATAATTCACTTCCCCTCTCGCAAACACGCATTTTTGCAATTTCAATGTTAAATTGGCTTCCTTGAAAGCAGAAAAAAGTCTCGCTAAATGCCCTAAATGTTCATTAGCACTCTGGGAAAACACCAGCAAATCATCGACAAACACCAGAACAAACGATTCGAATTCTGGACTTAAAATTTCGTTTAACGCTCTAATAAAAATGGCTACTAACGTAGCCAGCCCAAAAACAGTACTTTAAAACATCGTTGTATTTTTGTAAAGAAACCCAGTGTACTTCTGATCCGCTACCGCAATCGGTATTTGCCAGTATGAACTGGTCATATCCAATAGGGTTAAATACATACCCTGCGTAAATTTCAATAACAACTCCTCTGGTTTTGGAGGAATCACATGATCCAAAACCATCTTACTGTTTAGGTGACGAGCATCTAGACATATTCGCACCGCACCATCCTTCTTTTTAACCATTACAAGCGGAGAAACATATTCCGTTTGTTGTTCTCCAATAATTTTCCATTCAGCATTTCGTCAATTTGACGCTGTACTTCCCCCTTATAAATAACAGGGACGGGATACGATCTTTTAAAGAATCGGGTACCATCATGCAACTCTATTTTATGTTCATATTTGTTAGTAAGTCCTGGTGTTTCAGAGAAAACTTCCTTGTACTCACAAATTAACTTTTTTAATTTATCTTTTGTTTCCGGACCAAATCTTTCTGCCGATTCAGCCGATCGGCTGATCTCCTCCTCAGAATAACTGTGCTTTCCCTTGGTATCTAACAAATTTATTGATAACCCAGGTTCCTCAAATCTCTGTAATTGAAATCTCTCATTTTTTAACCCCCCATTCTCAAAATGAATACACATCGCCTCAAAATCAACTGTAACACCATTTTTATTAACCAATCGCTTTTAAGTATGATCTCTTTATTCAAATTTGGAATAAGCCAAACTTGGAGTGTCGAAGACATTTTCCCCAATTTGAATGGGTAATAATACCTGTTCCTAATTCGATATTGTTTTGCACCTACGGCGACCGAGACGATAGTGTTTGACACCGGTAATATCGGAAGGTCCACGCTATTTTCCCTAATTATTGCTAAGAGTTCGCCCGAAATAGCCGTAAGTTGACTTCCGGAATCGATTAATGCTTTTACTTCGTAGCCACAAATTTGTATTTTTAACAGGGGCGATACCATCTGATTCGCGTCCTCCCCTTCTTCCTCGTCGCTCAATAATCCATCACTACAAAATTCAAGTTTGGATAAACTTCTAATTTCACGGGAAACAATTTCATTGTTTTCCTCTATGCGTTCGCGATCATTTTCAACTCCTCGCCATTCATTTGAACGTTCGTGATACCTTCTATTGTCACGACGCCCATTATTATAATCCTCACTGGGTCCGCGATCATTTTCAACCCCTCGCCATTCATTTGAACGTTCGTGATACCTTCTATTGTCACGACGCCCATTATTATAATCCTCACTGGGTCCGCGATCATTTTCAACCCCGCCATTCATTTGAGCGTTCGTGATACCTTCTATTATCACGACGCCCATTATTATAATCCTCACTGAGTCCCGGCTTAGCGACAAAAGTTTTGTCATATTTGCGCAAATAGCTTTCTATTTCTTCAATCTCTTTCAACCCGTTTATTAAAATTCCCTTTGCACCGTTTCATTTAAATGACCTACCAGCCACTGAATCAATTTCCATTCCGGAATTTTTTCCGATAAATCGATGCTTTTTTATACAATTCCACTATATAATCAGATGCTCTCCCACCTTTATGTTTACCATACCTAATCTCATAATATAGCTCCTTTTCATCGTCCTCGCCCCAATATTTATTTTTGAAAGATTCCTGAAATTTCTCAAAATTGTCAAATGAATCCTCCTTACTCTCAGCCCAATCTAAAACTGAAGTTCGCAAACATGTCATAGCCATTTGAACTTTTTTTATTTTCTGGCACCCCCGCTTCATCTAACAACCTATTTAATTTTCTTAAAAATGCGACAGGATGCAATTTACATCCTGGATAAAAATTTAAATTAGGACCATTCAGATCTTTCCAAATAGTAATATAATTTTTATCATAATTTTTTTCTAGCGATTTATCCAAAATATCTGCCTTATTCTTAACCTGATTAATTTTTACATTGGTAGCTAATTGATCCGCCAACGTAGAAATACTATTTTGCATATCAAGCATTCCTGTCGCTAACTTTAAAACAACCTGATCTAATTTCACTTTATGTACATCGTCCTGGCTAACCATTTCGTTATCGCTAGCAGGTTCACTGCCTACAACTTTGCTTTTCCTTCTACCCATTTCAATTGTTTACAATACAACAACGCACTAATTAAAACATAATTTATTATCTCTTATAAACACCTGCTTTTACGCTGCCTTTAGTAATTATGTATAAATTCAGTTTTAAGGCACCATATGCTTCATACACTATAAGACAAGAGTCCAACGACGTATCGTTATCTAACTAAACACCTGATGCATAAAAACCTCTACTCAAATAACAGACGACAGCTTTATCTTGCTCTAAGTTGGGCGACAATGTAACACGATCTCTTTCTCTCTCAGGGCACGTTTAATTTAAAACACGTTCTTTGCAAAAGTTTGCGTACGTTTATTCACATTTAAATTGTACAAATTATGAGTGGGTTCTAAGTATAAGCTCATCAATTATTAAGAGAGGTTTCTGTGCACCATGTAACCTCCTAGAATAGGAAACATAACACCTAATAAACTTATTCTAAACTAAATTGTTTTTACGGACACAGAATAAATACCTGGATCTCCTCTTCAAGGCGTTCGATCTTCGGGCCCAATGTAATAGTTGTATCTGGTAGCAGAAATAGCTAGGTTTCACTCACTGGCGCGCACCCACGCATAAGCGGCTTTTACTACCACAATACTGCTTATGCACTATAACACAACCCTCGCCGCTTAATGCCGGACGATTTATTAATAACATTAATAACATATTAACTCACAGACAATTTACTATAACAATTCCCGCGCTCGGTCCCTTGAGGTACCGTTTAGACACGTGTATCCCTTGCTGTCTGCTGTCGTACTGCCTCACCTGCCTTATTGCGTAGCACATCCGGTGCGATCCTGCGCTATCTGCTACAATGATGCACGTACAGATGGAGTTCTGTGTGTCATTTGTGCCCTATATCTAAGTACCTCGCTACACAAGTTTTTCAAATGTATTTGCTTCACCGTAAATACATGCGAATTAAGCATCGTCCTAACTGAAAATAAGGTATATTATAACCTCGCCAGTGCGGTAAGCGAGCCACTACAGTCAGTTGATAGCAATGTTACATAATTGCGATTTGACGCGCAAATAAAAGATTACGGCACGCAATTATATAAAATTACTACATCACATAAAAAGAGAGCGAAAACGGTACTTACATAAATTGCAGGGCTTCTTGCAGAATTACTCCATGATGGCGGCGGCGGCTGTGCTGATATTTCGGGCGTGGGAATTCTTTGAGCCCGGTCGAAACCAAATTCGAATTGTTTTCTCTTTTCTGTATGTAGAGGTATGATAAAGGAACTGTTTTATAAGGAACAATATCAGAGATAAGGCAAGGAACCTACATAACCTAAAAAAGACACGATAAGATACAAGACAACTACCCTTGTTCACATCTCGATGGCTAGTCCAGTCACGTATCCGGAAAATCCCCACTTTCACCCCGCGTCGGCGCAATCTCGCGCCAACGCACTGTCCAAAGTGACAGAAATACGCGCACATCCTGTTAAATTTATGGTGCGAAATTCTTACAAATTAAAACTTAATTGAGAATATTTAGTGCCGATTTCGGCACGTAACAGGTATGTACCATCAACCTTGCCGTATGTCAGAATAGGAACGTCTGAAAGTTAAGGGTTATTGTTGAGAATCTCATTAAGAAAGAAATTGTGCATGAAAGTAATTCACCTTGCGCTAGTCTCATAATTTTTGTGCAGAAAAAGGACGGAAGCGATCCCCTATGTGTCAATTTCCAAGCATTAAACAAAATCATGGATAGACGACCAGTTAGATATTTTGGCAAAAGTTAATATTTTACTTCCCTTGATGTGATTAAGGGGTTTGTAACTTGCTCATTGGTCGGTAAGGGCAACCTAAAACAACAACCAACTATGAGACTTTTCTCACGGTCTGAAATTTACGGATGGGTTCTTAGATTGTAGAACCGGTATGAACAATGTGATTGTACCTTCAGTAAGAATAAAGTGTTTTCAAATAATAAGACTTCAATATAAACAGTGCTTCTATTTCGGTATTTGAACTATGAGTCAACAAAATTTTGCATACATCTATATATATATATATATATATATATATATATATATATATTGCTGTGAAATGCTCCTTTGAATGCGGGAACTGGCCCTTTAAAAAAAAACATCGCCTCGGCTGCTCCTCTAGATAGCTTTCATCCTCATACATAAAAAAACAAACACATTCCTACCACAAACATCAACATCAACTCTATTTACATCAATATTCACAATACATTAAAATTTCAAAATTAATATTCAGCATAAATTTTAATATCGGAAAATTTCAAAATTAAATTTATTTTCATTTTAATGTGCATCCAGAATTAAAGTCCCTGTAGGATGCCCACTAATTACTATAACAATATATGCAGAGTACAAAGGGAGCATCTACCACCCCTTTACGTTAATTAACCAGGTTCGTCTAATTGAGCTCAAAGACATACCCATATTTTATCATAATCCAGAACATCAATACTAAATACCCTTTCTACTTAAACAAGCAAATTTCACCTTAAAATTAAAATATTATTGTTAGTACAATTTCACTACTGTCCATTTTAAATAAACAAATTAGAAAGTTATTCAACACACACCAACATCTCAAAGTTCAAACAAAATAGTATAATTTACCTGAAGGTTACTTGCACTCGTAGCTTCAATGTACATCGTCCCTTTTGTTAATCACACCATTCCAACTGGGTTATATTTACGGCTTCTGATTCTCAACGTTTTAAAAATTTGCTCCATCACCATTTATTTAAAGTTGTTTCAGGGCTTTTCCGGAACTCATCTGTGTATATCTGAACCTTGTTTAGTGGATCCAGTCATGTTTACGAACCATTTAATTATTAACACCCCCGAAAAATAACAAAGAAATTCATACTTCTTTCACCAATATACTCCAAACTGCCTACTTTTGTGTATTTATTTGTCATAGTAAATTTTACCAATTGGTACAGTGATACTAAATTTTATTACCTTGTATCTAAGTGCACTAAAGTATATTCATGTTAGCACGTAAATAACAAACTATTTTGAATCACTAAAATATACGAGCAAAATTTTAAATTATTTTATCAAACTAAAATGCACTGTTTAACATCTTGAATCAAGTCGTGGATGTAAGAGCTTTTAACGCATCGAATAGTCAAAAGTCTAAGAGGCCGAAATTCATATTACCACCGGTATATATAGCGAATAACCGCACGTCGCTTTTGTCCTCAAAACAGAAAATTCTTAAGAATTTCTCATGCTATGTTCCCAGTCCGTCGCTCGCGCGTCGGTTTTTACGAATTTTTCACTCACCCCATTTAAATCTCAGAAATTCTCACACGGCACGCAAACATGTCCGAGAAAAACTAATTAATTTTGTACAGAAATCGTTGTTTCTACCTCTGATATTTGCATCCTATTTTCAACCAATTGTGACCCTCGTGACGTTGCTTAAATCACGCCTTTTACTATATGTGTCTTTGCTTGACGCATTTTCTCTTTCCTTTTCTAACCTGTTCGTATTGGTGCAAATTGATATTCTTTATTATCGATTATTTTCCAGTCCATGTGGACTATCTGGGTTAAATAACCCCGTATCGCACCTTCTCGTGAATATTAAGCCACGGTTTCTTCAAGATTCTTTGAAACCATTTGTTATCTACACAATTTTCGCCGACGTGATATTTAAACTACGCAGGTGTTCAAAATAATATTAATTCTCAGAGCTTTATTTTCTGGTATTATAATCTTGGATTTTCACTGACTTTTATGCTTATTATTAATAATGGTTTAATTAACTCCAATTAAAATTGACTTCTATCCTTTCATTTTTAGCGAATACAAGTTAAATATTAATTATTATGTGTACACTTTGTTTTACTACCGGTTACTTAAAATAGGGTTAATTAATATAAATTTTGCACGTAATTTCCATTTGTTTAGGAATAATTACATTACACGCAGAGCTTTTTAATACTGTTTCTTTTGATATAAAGCGTCTTGTACATAATTTAAATTTCTTATTTTTACTGAAACGACCGAATTTATTTATGCTTCATGGTTTTAATAAAGCGTATTATTTAATAAAATTCCTTATACACGGTGATTAAAATTATTTGATGTGATTATTTAATTTTCTACCCTGGTCTAAATATGAGTATTTTCCCACTATTTGAATACAAATAATCCCACTTATTTGAATGCAAATATAAAGCATTTAGACAAAAAAATTACAAAAAAAATTGCCTATCTCTCTCTATCCTTATCTATCTAACTTACCTACTTTATCTCCAATTCAAAAAATATTTACACCTATCCTAATCCCTATCCTATTCCTAACTCTCACCTAATTCTATAAACTGAAATTATCCCTACCTTCATCCTACTTATCCATCTAATCCTATATACATCCTATATACCTGTCCTATTCCTAACTCTCTAACTAATCTTCACTATACTTTACTTCCCTACCTAATCTTATATACCTATCCTATTCTTGTTCTATTCCTAACTCTCCACTAATCTTATATGAAACATCTATACTTAACCTATCTTCTTTTCTTCCTACTTTTACTCTTTATTCTCATCCTAAACCTATTTCTAATTATCTCCCATATTTATCCTATACTTAGCTTTATTTTCTATATCTATACTAAAATTCACCTATCTCTATCCTTTGTTCATTAAGTTATTTAAATCTAACTCTCTTCTTGACCCTCCAAGTCTTTCGTCTAACTATCCTAATACTCTTCATCCCTATTTCTCCCCCTTCTATATCTATACTTAACATCCCTGTTCTCTCACATACAATAAACTTATCATCCCTATTATCCTTACTCTTAAATATTACTTCTTCTTCAGTCCCTACACTTGTCTGTTTCTCATTTATTATCATTTCCTTTTCTGCCGACAAACCAAACGATACTACTTTAAAATTATCGATTTTTCCCTCTATGGAAAATCCTATGTACCTTCTAGAATTCTTATGCAATGGAATCCGCCAGAATGAATTCCTTAAATTTACTTTATTAAAAACAAACTTGCCACTTAACCTCGTCAAAATAATTCTGCCTTCACCTGCTCGATATGCTGCTGTTGCTTCTACCCCCACTAATTCTGCATGTTTTTGTACTAAAGCTTGAACCTCTACTCTCCTATCCTCTGGACATCTTATTGTGTTGATCTGTTTAACTTCATCATCTTCTACCTCTACTACATTAATACTAAACCCCGTGTCATCCTCTGTGACTTCATAACTGCCCTTCCATGGCACTACCCTATCATTAATCCTTATTACCTTCCGTTCCATATCTATCAAAACCCTAACTTCATCATACAGTCAACACCTAAAATGCTCTGAAACTTCAGTCCAGGTACAATTACAAACTCCTGTTCACAGCTTAAACCTCCTATATCTATCCTAAGCACCACAACACTATTTACTACAGCAAACTTCTTTTTATTTGGAGCTACTAAATGGCTACGCTTTATAGGCATAATTCTATCACAAACCTTATCCCTAATTTTGCTGACGAATTCCTCCGATATTAAACTCGCCTCTGCCCTTGTATCAAGTAATACTTCTACATTATTCTCAAAAATTTCTAAATTAATAATTGGCAAACATAAATTTTCCTTAGTTTCTGGCTCTACTTCCTCCTCAATTTTGAAAAATTCACGTGGATGTTCATATACATTTACACTGAAATCTAGTGGTCTGTCGCGTTCTAAAAATCCTGTCCAGGTCTGTTTTCCCTACTCGGTCCTGGTCTAGCCGTCACCTCCAGCGTATGTCCTAGGCGTTTCCACTCGTTCCGTGTCTGTATTAGCAGTCCCGCTCATGTCTGGTGAACTATTCATTCTGGTAGGTCCCGGTCTCGGTGCAGGTCCCCTTCCTAAACTATTACTTGAACGTATGGTCGTCGCTGTTCCCAATTCTGTCGCTGGTATCCGTAATTATTCCCCTTCTAGCATAGTTGTCCCGTCTATTGTCAAACCTAACTGTGTTGATCTGTCTTTCCCTGTTATCCCGAGGTCGTCCACTACTTACGTCGTCGTACCTCTGCAAGTATTCTAGAAACATTTCTCTGTCCACTATGTTCTGTAGTGCTACGTGTTGTCTTATGTCTACCTCAAGTGTCGTGATAAATACTTAATAATTTGTCGGTCCGTCAGTGGTGGGTTCAGTTGCTTTGCTATGCTATACTTGCGTATAGCATATTGCTCCTACTTCCTGAAAATTCTCCTTAAATTTCCCTGTGATTAAGTCGTCTGTACCTGGTCTTGTCTGTGGTCACTCCAGTAGTGTTTTAAAAATTTGTTTTCAAAGTCCTGATACGTGTCTATGTCCTGTCCTACTAAATTGTACCATGCTTCCGCGTTGTCTTTCAATAAAGCCTTTATCGTATTCAGTTTAGTCTGTTCGTCAAATAAATTTCCCACTAGATTTCTTACACTATTAATAAAATTTGTGGATTTACCCTGTTATCGCCATAAAACTTCATGTGTTGGTCCAATGATACTCCACCTGTAGAAAATCTGGGACCATCCCCGTTAAATTTGACATGTTGTATTTAATGCTACTAACTTCGCGTTCTACCCTGCCTAACTGATCCCTACATGAGTCCGTTACTTCAGTCATTTTACGTTTATTTCTTCTTCACAAAAATGCGTACTTGGACCTTAAATGTCCCATTTCCTGTCGAAGACCTGTAATATCACGCTCATTTTTATCAACCCTACTTTCTACTTCCCCCATTTTCACGGTAAGACTATTTTTAAACTCTGTAAATTCTCTCGTCGATTTGTCTATTTTATCCCCTAATTCCTGATTTAATTGGTCAAATTTCTTATTCGATTCTTCACTCATCTGCTCAAATTTTCGATTTGAGTCCTCTCTAACCCCGCTTAACGTCTCATTCATTCTTTCAAGCATCCTCATTATCATTTCGTTTCCTTGATCCCCTGATTCCGTCCTCGATTGATCTCTACTGCCTCCCGCTTCTTCCATTTTCGAATTTTTCTCACACAATGCACTATCGTCACTTCCAATTTCCACTCCTTGACTCCTTAACCACTCTTTTCTCTGCATACGTTCTAATCACTCACACACACTCTCAAAATACTCTTAAATTTATACACACACAGAAACTCTCTCTCTCAGATCGCCAGTTTCCTGGAATAAAATAACAAAACTTTTATTTGGAACTCGAGCCTCACTTTTGGGTCGCCAAATTTGCTGTGAAATGCTCCTTTGAATGCGGGAACTGGCCCTTTAAAAAAAAACATTGCCTCGGCTGCTCCTCTAGATAGCTTTCATCCTCATACATAAAAAAACAAACACATTCCTACCACAAACATCAACGTCAACTCTATTTACATCAATATTCACAATACATTAAAATTTCAAAATTAATATTCAGCATAAATTTTAATATCGGAAAATTTCAAAATTAAATTTATTATCATTTTAATGTGCATCCAGAATTAAAGTCCTGTAGGATGCCCACTAATTACTATAACAATATATGCAGAGTACAAAGGAGCATCTACCACCCCTTTACGTTAATTAACCAGGTTCGTCTAATTGAGCTCAAAGACATACCCATATTTTTATCATAATCCAGAACATCAATACTAAATACCCTTTCTACTTAAACAAGCAAATTTCACCTTAAAATTAAAATATTATTGTTAGTACAATTTCACTACTGTCCATTTTAAATAAACAAATTAGAAAGTTATTCAACACACACCAACATCTCCAAGTTCAAACAAAATAGTATAATTTACCTGAAGGTTACTTGCACTCGTAGCTTCAATGTACATCGTCCCTTTTGTTAATCACACCATTCCAACTGGGTTATATTTACGGCTTCTGATTCTCAACGTTTTAAAAATTTGCTCCATCACCATTTATTTAAAGTTGTTTCAGGGCTTTTCCGGAACTCATCTGTGTATATCTGAACCTTGTTTTGTGGATCCAGTCATGTTTACGAACCATTTAATTATTAACACCCCCGAAAAATAACAAAGAAATTCATACTTCTTTCACCAATATACTCCAAACTGCCTACTTTTGTGTATTTATTTGTCATAGTAAATTTTACCAATTGGTACAGTGATACTAAATTTTATTACCTTGTATCTAAGTGCACTAAAGTATATTCATGTTAGCACGTAAATAACAAACTATTTTGAATCACTAAAATATACGAGCAAAATTTTAAATTATTTTATCAAACTAAAATGCACTGTTTAACATCTTGAATCAAGTCGTGGATGTAAGAGCTTTTAACGCATCGAATAGTCAAAAGTCTAAGAGGCCGAAATTCATATTACCACCGGTATATATAGCGAATAGCCGGCACGTCGCTTTTGTCCTCAAAACAGAAAATTCTTAAGAATTTCTCATGCTATGTTCCCAGTCCGTCGCTCGCGCGTCGGTTTTTACGAATTTTTCACTCACCCCATTTAAATCTCAGAAATTCTCACACGCACGCATAAACATGTCCGAGAAAAACTAATTAATTTTGTACAGAAATCGTTGTGTCTACTTCTGATATTTGCATCCTATTTTCAACCAATTGTGACCCTCTTGACGTTGCTTAAATCACGCCTTTTACTATATGTGTCTTTGCTTGACGCATTTTCTCTTTCCTTTTCTAACCTGTTCGTATTGGTGCAAATTGATATTCTTTATTATCGATTATTTTTCAGTCCATGTGGACTATCTGGGTTAAATAACCCCGTATCGCACCTTCTCGTGAATATTAAGCCACGGTTTCTTCAAGATTCTTTGAAACCATTTGTTATCTACACAATTTTCGCCGTACGTGATATTTAAACTACGCAGGTGTTCAAAATAATATTAATTCTCAGAGCTTTATTTTCTGGTATTATAATCTTGGGTTTTCACAGACTTTTATGCTTATTATTAATAATGGTTTAATTAACTCCAATTAAAATTGACTTCTATCCTTTCATTTTTAGCGAATACAAGTTAAATATTAATTATTATGTGTACACTTTGTTTTACTACCGGTTACTTAAAATAGGGTTAATTAATATAAATTTTGCACGTAATTTCCATTTGTTTAGGAATAATTACATTACACGCAGAGCTTTTTAATACTGTTTCTTTTGATATAAAGCGTCTTGTACATAATTTAAATTTCTTTATTTTTACTGAAACGACCGAATTTATTTATGCTTCATGGTTTTAATAAAGCGTATTATTTAATAAAATTCCTTATACACGGTGATTAAAATTATTTGATGTGATTATTTAATTTTCTACCCTGGTCTAAATATGAGTAATATATATATATATATATATATTAATAGAGAAGAATAATCCACATTTGGAATGCAAATGAATGCTTAATATATATTAATAGTTATTAAGATGAAATGAAAACCCAACTTTGTATTTTAAAGTTGAATTACCATTTCAAATCGAACTAGTAATTGAAAACCACTAAAGAACGGCTACAGCAGGATTTGAACCTGCAACCTCTGAGGTTGCAGGTTCAAATCCTGCTGTAGCCGTTCTTTAGTGGATTTGAACCTGCAACCTCTGAGGTTGCAGGTTCAAATCCTGCTGTAGCCGTTCTTTTAGTGGTTTTCAATTACTAGTTCGATTTGAAATGGTAATTCAACTTTAAAATACAAAGTTGGGTTTTCATTTCATCTTAATATATATATATATATATATATATATATATATATATATATATATATATGTGTTACGGTAAAAGTAGATATTGCGGCAAATGTACACATTTTCCGGTAAATGTGCACATTTGCCTCCTCGTTTGGGTAATGTGCATTCAACTAACATTTACAATTTCAAATAAGGAAAATGTACATTGAATTCACAATGACCATGTTGTTTTGGTAAATGTGAGCATACAAAATACGAAATCGCAAGTGTTAGTAATATGGTGCGCATGCGCAATTGTAGTGGTACGGGAACTACAGTTTCGGCTAGTTCAGTAGGCGCTGCTATTTCACGTTACATATTTCGTGCAAGTGCTCTATCTATAATGTTAATATTATGTTTATGTACCCTACAATAACTACATTACAAATTAATGCCATAGTACTGAGGATTTCTGGATATAATTTAAGATATTTAGAGAAATCAGACTCAGGTAAGTTAAAATTATCATAATTATAGATTTAAAATTTTAATTTTTCAAAAAAAAAATATTTCTAAGTTAGAATTTTTGAAAAACAATGGAACAAAAAGAAAAATTTAAAACCAACTAGAACAGATTGTATCACAAAAAAACAAAAATAATATTTATTTAAACCAACATCTATTCCGGGACCCTATGTGTACAGTACAGTTCTAAGTAAATTCGTTGATATAAAATATGACCTCGGAAATAATAAATTAACAAGTGATAAAACCAAAACAGGTATTGTTTTCTAAACATTCCTCTTCCTTTTATTACAGCTACATTAAATAAACCTAACCCAAACCACTTACCAAAACTACCTGAAATGTATTCTTTACCAACAATAACACCCTCAACCATAAATCATTCAACCAGCCAAACAAAAAACCCACTCACCCATCAGACAATAAAAGAAGGGACATATTCCAATGCAGTAAAAAGCAATGCACCAAATAAACAAAAATCTGCAAGCAGTTCCCCCATCAAAAGAAAATGCGATTATATTAAATTCATTGCCATACAGGAAGTTAGAAGATTATCTAAATGCAATCACGGAAATAATAGATCCTAAAAATATAACCTTTGCATCAAGAATAGCAAACAACCGGATCTGTATTTATTTATCTACAAAAGAAGACTCTGACCAGTTTGTAAACAACCATCCTAATATAACAGTAAATAACACAGAAGTGGAAATATGTAAATTACTAATGCCAACCATAAGGGTGGTTATTTCAAATGTTAGCCCATCCATACCACACAATGTAATAGAAGATGCACTTATTAAGCTAAATATAACTTTAACAGGCAAGGTGTCATTTATAAAAGCTGCATTATCAGAAATAAAATTTAAACACATACTTAGCTTTCGTAGACAAATCTATGTTAAACAAACTGCAAATTTAAACATCCCAGAATGAATAATAGTATTATTTGAAGAAACTCCCTACAGACTATTTTTATTTACAGAAACATACTGCTATACATGTAAACAAACCGGCCATTCAACCTCAAGCTGCGAGGAACACAATATACAGAGTGAAACAAAACAACCTGAACAAATAACAAACCTAAATGAAACAATAAGAAATAAAAGACCAAATCAGTCATCTGAAAGTACACCTACAGAAGAACTAAATGAAACTTACATTGAACATCAAATAAGAGAAGCAACACAAAAGAAAAAACAAGAAACCAACCAAGAATCAACCCTGTCGAATTTATCACAAACCAAGCGGACAAACAAAAAACAAAAAAAGGATCCTACAAATAAAAAGAAGAACTTGGAACAAACTGAATCCCCAAAACACAATACAATAAAGGAAATCATAGAAAGTGATCCAGCCAAATACATTATCTCATTCGACGAATTTCAGGACTTTCTAGAAAACACGATCGGAACACAAAAAATACTACAATTAAGTAAAAACTATACCAAAGATACAAACCAACTCATACAAATAATGCATGAAATCCAAAACAATACTGATGACAAAAAAATAAAAACAACAATAACAAGAATAACTAAAACAATGGAGGAACAACAAATTGAGTCAGAAATGTCTGATTCCTCAGTCGATAATCAATAACATGAACATCTTCCAATGGAATTGTAATGAACTTCAATCCCATAAAGCTGAATTCCAAAAACTAATTGAAGAAACACAACCTCATTACATATGCTTACAAGAAACACACTTCAAAGAACATCAAAACATAAATACATACAATTTTATACAATATCGCAAGGACAGACTAAACACACATATAGCTAGCGGAGGGGTGGTAATTCTAGTAAACAACAAAAAACATATAGAGGAAATACCCCTAACAACAAACTTAGAAGCAATAGCTATAAGAATCTTGACACCTAATAAAACTAAAGTAACCTTATGTAATATATATCTACCACCACAACCAAACTGCAATCAAGAGTCCATTGAACATTTATTAAAACAGTTACCCCCTCCGATCATTATACTAGGTGACATAAACGGGCACAATATAATATGGGGTTCCCAACAAACCGACAAAAGAGGAAGAATGATAGAGAAAATAATAAATGAAAACAATTTCATCATACTAAATGACAACTCGACAACACATTTTTGCTCAAAATCAGGTACATTTTCAAATATAGACCTAACGATTTGTGACCCAAAAATTACACCAAATCTAGAATGGAAAGTAATTCAAAATCTATATGGTAGTGACCATTTTCCAATACTTATTAGCTCACAAGAAAGTCATACAAACCTCAAACCCCATACATCATACTCAAAATGGAGAATAGAAGGGAATAAGTGGCCCCAATTCCAAACATTGCTAACCAACAATACCAAAAACAAACAATATTCCAGCATAAACCAAAACATAAACGAAATCATAGAATCTTTTAGCCAAGACATAATAAAAACAGCCAAACAAATATTCAAGTTATCCAATAGAAACGGTAAAAAAACAGTACCATGGTGGAATAAGGAATGCGAAAAAGCAAGCAAAGACAATAAAAGAGCGCTATACAAATATCGGAAAAACAAAAACATAGAAAACCAAATAGAACTTAAAAGAAGAAAAGCTATTAGGCGTACAATAAAACAGAGCAAGAAAAAAGCATGGGAAAACTGTTTCCTCCATAACCTGTGATACGCCTGATAACCAAATTTGGAACAAAATAAAAGCAATTAAGGGGATAAATAACATCCACGTGCAACAGATGTAATATTAATAGGAACCACCAAAATTATTTTAGACCCCCAAGAAATAGCAGAAAAATAGCAGACGAATTTGCCAAAATATCTAGCAATTCAAATTATAATAAAGACTTCAATACAATAAAACAAATACAGAAGACAATCAAATTATCAAAATTGAAGAACAAAACAACCCATTAAACAAATCCTTTACAATGGACGAACTAGAAAACAGTATTTCACAACAAAAAAACAAAAAAAAATCAGGGCCAGACCAAATAATTCCAGAAATGATCAAACACCTACCAGATAAAAATAAGAAACACCTACTAGACATATATAACTTCATATGGAACAACAATGTATACCCTATAGAATGGAACAAAGTCATTACAATACCAATATTAAAACCATCAAAAGATAAGACAAACCCAGCAAATTATCGACCTATAGCACTGTCAAATGTATTATCAAAAATAATGCAAAAAATGGTAAATAAAAGGCTAATGTGGTATATAGAAAATAATGACATATTAAGCAATACCCAAGCAGGTTTTAGGACAGGCAGAACAACAACAGATCAAACACTTAAACTAAAAATAGAAATAGAAAAAGCGTTCGAACTTACACAACATCTAGTAGCAATATTCTTAGACTTACATAAGGCATATGACACCACATGGAAATATGCGATAATACAAACACTAATAGAACATAACATACAAGGAAAAATACTACACTACATAAAAAACTTCCTGGAAAACCATTCTTTCCAAGTCAAAACAAATGGATGCTTATCAGAACCAAAAAAGCAAGAAAATGGAGTTCCACAAGGAGAAGTACTTAGCCCCACACTATTTCTGTTAATAATAAACAAAATAACAAAAATTGTGAAGAAACCAACACAAATACTGCTTTTTGCTGATGACATAGTATTATACCACAAAGGCAAAAACATCAACACAATACAAACAAATCTACAACAAAACATAACCGAAATAGAAAAATGGGCAAAAGAAATAGGTTTCACATTCTCATCCACAAAAACAAAAGCAGTACATTTCTGCAGAAAAAGAAAACAACATATGGATCCAAAACTTCTAATAAACAAATCCCAAATAGAACATACAGATAACATCAAATTTTTAGGCATCTACTTTGATAAAAAATTAACATGGAGAAAGCACATAACACAATTAAAAAAGGACTGCAACAAAAAGATCAATATCTTAAAAATGCTCTCGAATACAGATTGGGGAGCGCACACAAAACAGCTATTAAAGATATACACAACTACCATCAGATCAAGACTGATTACAGTTGTATCACATACAGCACAGCCAAACCTTCTAATATAAACCAATTAGACACAATTCAAAACACAGCTCTCAGATTAGCAACAGGTGCCTACAGAACAAGCCCAGTCAATAGTCTGCAATGCATAGCATATATACCACCTTTATGTATAAGAAGAAATAAATTGAACCTAAAATATATTGCAAAACTAGCGTCAAACCAGAAAATAGAGGCAAACCAGGACATCTTTAAAATTAAACCATGTAACACAAGATTAGATACCAGTACTCCAACAGCCGTACACATAAGAAACATAATGAAACAAATAAAACTATCCCTACCTGAAATCCTTCCACAATATTTACCTATATTCCCACCATGGACTAGAAAACATATAACGACAAATGTATCACTATCAAATTATTCAAAAAAAACATACAAGCAAAGCTCAGTATCATCAACGATTTAAAGAACTAAAGGAACAATAGAAGAGACATGAATTTATCTACACAGATGGGTCGAAAAACTACCAACAAGTAACTGCAGCTGTACTCAGTCAAGATAAACAAATCCAAATAACACTACATCCATATAGCAGCAGCTATACAGCCGAAAAAGTAGCAATTTTAACAGCCATCCAAGACATAACATCAAACCCAACACACACCAAATATGCAATATGCACAGACTCTTTAAGCACTATTAAATCACTCGAAAAATGGTACACAACAGATCCAATAACGAACAACATACATGATGCTCTACACAAAACAACAGAAGAAACCGGAACTGAAATAATACTGATTTGGTCTCCAGCCCACGTTGGAATCCAAGGAAATGAAGCAGTAGCTAAACAACGAATAACTAATACCAACACCCAACTCAAAACTCCAATAACAGACATCTATGCAATTATCTCAAGCAAAATAGACAAAAAATGGGAAGAAACCTGGAAGAACGCCCAAAATAACAAGCTTAGACAAATAAAACCAAAAACCGAACCGTATGCACACATCCCAAAATCAAGAAGACAACAAATAATATTAACAAGATTAAGAATAAGACACACTGCATATACACACAACTGCTTGATGACAAAAGAAGCTCAACCTGTATGTGAACAATGTAAAACAAACCTAACAGTAGAGCATATCCTAACGAATTGTGAAAAATATCAACAAAACAGGCTCAAATACAACATACAACAAGATGTACAAACTATCCTGAGAGACACACCCAATATTGGACCACTGCTGAACTATCTTAAAGACATAGAAATCCTACATCGTATATAAAATATATAAAAAATAAACATGTTTGTACCATAGATTATAAATAATACTTCCAACCTCCGCTAATAACTGTAAAGGTGGAAGCAGATAAAAGTGAAATTAAAAAAAAAACCAACATCAGTATGAAAAAATATTATCGGAAGTAAAAGCAGCAAAATTAAAAGAAAAGAATAAAAGTGATGTAGGTTACCGCCGGCTGAAAAGATACGATATAATAGTGATAGGGAAGGAAGAAAAATTAATAAGTCCATTAAAAGAAGGGGGTAGCATAAAATATTTTGCAACAATTGAAGAAACTTATGGAATTATACACGATGCTCATTTGGCAACTGGCCATGGTGGCCGAAACAGATTAGTGAAAGAAATTAATAACAACAACATTACTACTGAAGCAGTTATGTTGTATTTATCCTTATGTGAAGCATGTCAAAAAAAGGCAAAGGGCAAGAAAAAAGGAATTGTGATAAAACCAATTTTGACGAGTGAAATGAATTTTAGGTGTCAAGTGGATCTTATAGATTTACAGACACAACTAGATAATGAATTTAAATTTATTTTAAATTATCAAGATCATTTAACCAAATTTGTTGTACTGCGTCCACTAAAAACAAAAACTGCGTCAGAAGTAGCAAAACAACTTATGGACATTTTCACTTTTTTGGGAGCGTCATCCATTCTCCAATGTGATAATGGTAAGGAGGTTGCAAATAAAATTATCGAAGAATTAGCAAATATGTGGGATGGTGTGAAAATAATACACAGGAAGCCTCGCCATTCTCAAAGCCAGGGCTCGGTAGATCGAGCGAATCAAGATGTTCAAAATATGCTTACAACCTGGCTTATCACTAACCAAACAACCAAGTGGTCAGAAGGTTTAAAATATGTTCAACTGATTAAAAATAGAGCTTTTCATGAGGATATAAAGCAAATTCCCTATGAAGCTTTATTCGGAACAAGAATGAAATTGGGTTTGAAAACATCAAATGTACCTATGGAATCTGTTGAACAACTGGAAACAGAAGAAGAGTTAGTAGAGCAATTACTAGAAGGAGTACACACAGCCAATTCACCACATAGCAAAGTCGCAGAAAACGATGAATTTTTCATTGAAACGTTAGACATAATTTTGGATGATGGTTTATTATGCAACCGAATAGAAGATAAAGATGGAAGTTTTGAGTTAAATTCTGTTTTAATCGAGAAGAAAATTTTAATTGATAATGCTCGAAAGAAAGCAAGGGAAAATTTAGAAAATCAAGCTATCAAAATGTGTAATCTTTTGAAAGAAAAATTTCCTGCTGCTGTGATTGGTGACAATGTTAGAGTTTTCATTCCAGACGTTGATCGTGGTAAAACGGATAAAAAAAAATTGATTTGCGTTGTTTTATCTAGAGATGACGATAAAAATTTATATAAATTAGGAACTAAACAGGGAGTTTTAAAACAATCTTATTCTAGGCATGAATTCGTCATTTGCGAACAAAAGTTTATATCATACGAAAATGTTCCTCAAGATGTTGAGAAATCGGTAAGAGAAATTATAGGAATGCAGACCCTTACTGGTGGACAAGGTTTTAAAAAATGCATCTGTAAAGGAACATGTTCCTCAAAAAATGCAGTTGTAAAAATGCTGGAATATTATGTAATTCCAAGTGCCACAATAGCAATTCTTGCTCAAATAAATAAAACTTTTTTCATTATGAAATATCTATGTTTCTTTATAGTTTTATAAAATTTAACTGTTATAATAAAGAAAAGTATGTTATTATTATTATTTGTTTGATTCCCATCATATTGGTCCTGAAAAACTAGGACGAAAATTGTATTTATGAATATTGGGATCATAACCTACGACATATTATATAATATGCAAAAAAAGTATGTTTTGTTTGTCATTTACATTTTTTAATTAAAATAATTTTCGTTATTAAAGGCTTTTGTATTATGTTTATTTAAATAAATATTTTTTACTGCAACAACATTTTTAATTTATTTGTATTCCAACTTTTCTTAAAACATGAAGGTAAAAATATACATTTACCAAAACGTGAAGGCAAGAGTACACATTTGCCGAGAAATGTACATATACATTATATTCAGTTCACATATACCTAACTTTTTGGGAAATGTACACATTTTACGGTGCAAGTGTACATTTTCCAAGAGTGTACATTTACCGTAACATATACATCCTACCTTTTTGTAATCAAACCAATAATTTATTAGCAATTGGGAATAATAATCAAATGAACAGCTTTCAGCTTTTACATTTCCAGGAATAAAACTGTAACACAAAAAGTAATGAAAATATAACAAATTAAATTACTATACAGTGGCTGAAAATCATTAAACTCGAAATCTACCTCAGTTTATAAATTAACTACTCTATCAAATATCATTAGTATAGTTCAGGCAAATAAGAACACAGAACCCTTTACTAATAATTGACAATTAATATATACAATTTATACAGATCAAATTTTGACTCATTAATTTTATATTACACCAAATCAAAGTTCATTTAAATATTACAATTATTTTTATAAATACCTGGTTATCTAGAATTCAATTGAGTAGAAGGATCGTCGACCTCGATCAACTGGATGATATGTTGCGGTAACCCTGAACGACAGCATGATGTTGAACTTGACTTTTCTAATTGATGTGCTTTTGGTGATAAGAAAATACATTTAACACCAATACTAATTTAAGGACAACAAACTTCATTAAATTTTACATACAGAAATAACTTTTGGATTATTTCTTAGCGCTACCCTTTGTGAATTCCAACGGCGGTGACTTTGGACATCCAAAATGCAGTGGAACATCATTAAATTCTTAAGAACAACTACCATTAGGAAGCGGATTAAATTAAACGATACTAAGCTCTTGCAAACAATCTTGAAGGGCGTAATCGCTTTCAAATAAATTTTATCCGTACCTAATTTATTCGTCCGTAGCTTCTATATAAAATGAATTGAAATTTAAAAAACGTCTTTTATTAATTCTTGAAAATCTTACCCGGTACAGGAATATGAACGAAGCACTTAAAATTACTAAGATTTTTAGTTGAGCTCGCCTTACTGTGAGTTTAGTTGCAAAAGAATAACTTGGACAGCTCGACATTTTGATTGTCCGATTCCTTAAATTAAAAAGGGAAGAGGGAAAGTGTGTCCGGCCCGACTATTCTACTTGAATCCCTTCTACATGACCTAGTGTGATGCTGGAAATGCCCACCATGCTCGCAATATCAAATCATGTGTTTAAAGTTGCCTAAATCTTAATTAATTCGTAACGGATATTGATTACGTTACAGGTTTTACCAAATCCCAATTTCTTCTCGATTCCATTTCTAAAACTGCGTTCGTAACACCAACTGGATAGTGAGTTTCTCCAGTTACCTCTTGGTTTGGCCAACATCTTCTGTGTATCAGAGAGCCATTAATTTAGCTTTGAGTAGTTTGATATACGACGTAGCATTAGTGTATGTTGATATTCTGATACCTTCCTCCATCGTACATGAGGGATTCGACAAACTAGAACTAGTTTTCACGCTTTACGCAAAGCGGGATTTTCAATCACTATCCGAAAATGTCGTTTCTTCATGAAAAAAATCTGATATCTTGGTCGTGAAATATTTTCTGAAGAGGCATGAGGTCAGATGAGAATAAGGTTAAGGCAATCAAGGAAAGTCCAGTGCCCACAAATGTTAAACAGGTATGACAATTCATCGGTTTAGCTAGTTACTTCAGAAAGTTTATACCCGTTTTTTCTTCTAAAGTCGCTTGTATAACTATGTAACTAGAACCAATGTTCCATTTATTTGGAATGCAGAATGCAAAAATGTCAGATTGTACGTAATTGATGTGTTGATGCAGAAGCCACTACTGTCTATATTTGATTCTTGTTTAGAAATTCAATTGCACACAAACGCAAGTAGGCTTGGCTTCGGTGTGATATTAATGCAAAAGTATGGGAATTCGTTTCGACTTGCGAAATATTTTATTCAAAAACGCTCCCTAGAGAAAAGTAATTATCGTTCTTTTGAGTTAGAAACTCTGTCGGTAGTAAAAGCTTTTAAAAAGTTTGCATTTCTTTAATTGGAATCAAATTCACACTTGTAACTGACTGCAACTCACTAAAATTATCCGCTAACAAAAAGGATTTAAAACCACGTATCGTAAAGGTTCTGAAATATTTCATGTTGACTTCTTAAGTAGAAAACCCATTGAGCACGTAAATCAAGATAATTCCGAAACACTGAATTACAAGAATTGGCTTACTATTTCTCAAAGTCACGATAACGTATGTAAGCATATCATAAAATCTTTACATAATGACGATACTGACGCAAAGAAAATGTACAAGTTCAATAAAGGTACATTATTTTGAATTATCCCTCGAGAAAATGGTAATGATATTCACCTTCTCTTTGCATCTCTGAATAATAGGTATTAGTTACTGAAAATCTTTCAAAACGACCGAAGTTAAGTGAATTGAAAAAACACTCGCCTCTGTTAAGTTGTAATTTTGGTTTCCAAATATGTTTCGTTATGTAAAAAGGTATGTTGAGCATTGCTTGATATGTGCTGTACGTAAAAATAGTTCTGGTTCTAAGCGAGGTTTCCTTACGTCTATTACAAGACCCAACGAGTCTTTTTATACCATACCTGTGGATTGTTTGGGACCTTTGTTTGACAATCCGGATAAGTACAAATACATTTTTGTTTTAGTTGTTGCTTTTTCTAAGTTTGTCCTTCTTTATCAGCAATCCTCTCTCACTACAGAAGTGACTAAAGCCAACTTTACAATATTTATTAGCATTTTTGCGACAACGAGTAAAATAATTTATGATGCTGGAACGGAACAAATTTTACAGCAATGATTTTTAAATTGTGTGTCGAACATTTTGGCATTGAACTACACGTGGCGACTCCGATTGTACATTGCTCTAATAGATAAGTGGAATGCTATATGCGTACCATCACTAATATGTTAAGAATCGAGACTAACAAAAAAACAGATTGGCCGAGCAAAATCTGAAACATTCAATTAGTAATTAGTATCACAGTACAAAAACTGCTGGCCATTCTCCGTTTAAATTAGTTTTTGAGCAAGCGTACATCCTTGTTGATTTATCGATCTGTGAAACCATTTTTATTCCTGTAGATCATACAGAAGTAATAAATAAATTGAGGCACAATGTCAAAAGCAGACGGCAGCTTTAAATAAAAAGCGTAGGGCTTGCAACAATTTTAAAATGAGGATGCAGTAGAGGCCAGATACCAGAAAAGTTTAATTGTGAATTCGTTTGACCCTACATCATTAAAAATTTGCTATCACACAACCGTTACACACTGATTAAAGTTGAAATTCAATTCATGTGAGTAATTATATTTTGTTATTATGTAAATAGTAATTGTACTTGTGTGGTGCCATGTTAGATTAAGAAAAACATAGTAAATGCGCACATTATGTGTGTGTCATTTCCATCATGTCTCTTGGTGTTTATTAAATACCTATCGTAAATACGCACGCCTTGCAAGACCATCGTAAATATGCACATCTTAGTGTGGTATTTCTATCGTGTCTATCAGTTACAACAAAAGACACATCGTAAATACTTTTAGTATTTTCATCATGTATTTTATTGAGCCTAAATGAAAATGAAACAGACAGGTGACATTTTCTTATTTGTTATAACTACGAATCAGAATTCAGAGTCAGAGTTAGCACCAGACGAAAACAAAAAGAGCAACCTGATTGCTACGATTTTGACTTACATGTTTGTTTTTTTTTACTAGCACAGTTATGTATTGACTCCAATAAAGAGAAAAACTGCTTTTGATTATAGTAATCAGTATTAAGTAGTATTTTCATTCCGAGAGCGGAATGATGTCAGTTTGGCCGTGTTTGATTCCCTCTAACATATTTGAATTTGGCGGCAATTATAATTGTTACAGCAACATACAAGTAGAAAGGAGTAACAGTGGCAATGCCGCATATATTGGTAGCGAAAGAACTGTCTGTTGATGTATTACTAAGACACGTCATTTAATAATTTATACTGAAATCTAACAATATTAAAAGCGAAAATTCCCCAAAAAGATATGCATTTTCTTCCAAAATATCGTTTCCGATTAAGAAACCCGTCCTACCGGCTGTAGAGCTTTCTTTCTCATCGACCTTTGCCCTTGGACCTCTCAACAAAGCAAAAGCCAGCTACCAATATTTTTATAGGTAATTTACAAACACTTAGTTGAATTAATACCTGCGACTTTCTTAATGCTCTAATGAAATAAACACTGGGTGTAGATTAACTGTAACATTTATTTAGCAGCACTGTATATTACGAGTATCTTGTTACATTGATGATCAGCAAGTTAGTTTGACAAATGCAAGCTTTAGGGAGGCATGTTTCTTGCATAAGACATTTAGAAGTTTTAAGTTCCACTTTATAATTAAAATTACTGCAAATGGCATATGTCTACTGATGTGAAACGTTGTATTACAGAATATAACATACTAACAATCATATATTTTAGGTATATTGAAAGTCCAATGCCCAATAGCACTCCTCCAGTAAAAGTGGACATTAAAAAGAAAACACCAAGTGCAATTTTAGTGAAAAATGGTGCTGGGAAAAATGTTCTCTTAAAAGTTGTTCCACTGACTATAACTAATAGTAATAATGGAGCAATGCCCACATTAAGATTTACAACAAATTCTGTGATCACTGAGGAATTAGAAATCCCCTCTCCCGTTGCAAAGTTGAAAGAACCTAAAATAGAAATGAGTTCACCTACTAATTGTGATAGTGAGGACGATAATATTAATGATAACATCTTTTTAAATGAAAGCTTGTTTGAAAACTCTTTACTAACAAGAAATTCCCAAGAAGAAGAACCATTCGTCAATGAAATTACTATTGAAGAAGATTCAGAGGAAGAGGAAGAAGAATCGTAGACTTTAATTATATTACTCCTAATCAATATAAAACGTTTGTATAACATATGATGCTAGTTTGAAATTATTTATTTATCGCTTGTAATATTTTTCCAATTTGTTGTTAAATTAGACAAATTTGTAAATATAGTCTTTATTTAAAAAATTATTCGTTTATTTCTAAAATCTGTGTGCCATATAATAATTAGTTCTATTAATTTAACAACAATAGAAGATTGAACAATCATTCAAACTTCCAATAGATCTACAAGCTTAGTAAAAAAATAACAAGTGCAAATAAATGATTTTATTACACTTTCTTTCTTAAATAAATAAAAAATTAAGTACAGTCTTAGTATTTAATAAATAATGTTCACTTGTAGTTTGGAAATTTGAATGTAACATTGAAATCATATTTAACTAACTAACATTCTTATGGCCGTTAATTAGGATTGGAATTATGTAGTTGAAATTACAATACTGCAAGTTCTAATGCAAACATACAACCAGCCGATAATAAAGCTGCTATTGGAACAGTAACTACCCAAGCATAAATTATATTCCTGAAACAAAGAAGACAATTAGTATAAGTAAATTATTTATGTACAGGAGAGGAACTCACAGTATTAGAACAGAATCAGACATTGAAACGGATGACTAGGATATCCTATACTTAGAGATGAATTTGAATTAGCATTGTCTGAAAAATGGTAAGGCTTCGGTCAGATAAGGTGCAAGCAAATTCTGTAATCTGCATTAGTCGTAATCTTTTATTTAACAAATACAGTATGGTTGGACAGAAATTTAAGTGTGGTAGTATTCATGTATTATGTACAATTATTCTAACCCATGTGGAGCACATCATCTTAAATAATTAATTTTAGAAGATAAGATTTTAACTAACGTTGAATGTACCTATAAGGTTGTAGCTAGAATATAGCAATTTACATACCTTGCGATACTATCGAAGGACGAAGTTTGCTGGTCCAACGATTGATAGCACGACTTATTAATGGACTGTATTTTTAAAGATGTGGTAGTGCTTCCTCTGCAAGCCGAGACGAATTATCCATTGAACGACAAGTTTTATTATCACTTACAAAGTTCGCACTGTTATGGCCATAAATAGCACTTGTGTAATTACAACCCTTTATTCCAAACACTACACGATTATTAATCTTTTACATAACGAACCATAAAACGAGCTTCTAAAACATACCGAATTGTATATTGCTTTAATAACGTCTTAACAGTTCGAACGAATAACTACGACTGTTGTTCTTACACTGTATTTAGGGGTGCAGGGAGAACGAAACAAGTTTTTATCTGTTAAACTAATCACGCGTAACCTTCGTGATAAAAGGGGTGATATATTCAGGATGCATATTTCCAATGTCTACATTAATAGGATATAGGAGTGAGTCGTCTTCAAATTAAATTTAATAAAATAATAAAAAAAGACCGAACAAACGTATTTGCATGAGATTTAAAATTTAATTGCCAATCTACTATTATCCCAAGATATTTAAATTTATCTACCCTTTGTATATGTGTTTTTCTAATAACAATATTATATTTCGTATTTCCATCATGTCTTTGTTTTGTACGATCTATCTTCATGTATTTTATTGAGCCCAAATGAAAATGAAACATACAGATGACGTTTTCTTATTTGTTTTAGTTACAAATCAGAATTTCGAATCAGAGTTAGCACTATACGAAGGCAAAAAGAGCAATGATTGCTAAGATTTTGACTTACATGTTTTTTTGTTTACTAGTACAGTTATGTATTGACTCCAACAAAGAGAAAAACTGCTTTGATTGTAGTAATCAGTATTAAGTGGTTTTTGTATTCCGAGAGCAGAAGATCTTGAAATTGAAAGAGAATTAATTACTAAGAAATAAAACACTTGTTTAAACACTCAAACTAACCTCAATAGAACTTTTATTTCAATCTCCAAACCTCTAAATTGATGGAACACCATTGGCTTATAAAATACCAAGTTGGAAGAGACGATTTGTTACTGCTTATGTAGTTACTTTTATAGTTTCTGCTTGCCCCTTATCTCTGTTTTCCTGCTTTGTCTGGTCTGTTTTTGTATTTTTGCCTTTCTTCTATTAAATTTAGAATATCCTTTGTGTACCATTATTTATATCATCGTCATTAAATCTTCAGTCCTGGAACAGGTGTTAGATGCATACCCTCATTGTTTCCTATTTTGTGCTAACCTACACATTTTCCTGAAATTTACACAGTCTGCATCTTTCACTATATGCGTGCAATAGTCTAATCTAGATTTACAATGCCACCAAGCAAGTGTAGGACCCGGAAAATATGTGAACTAATTTCCAACAACAACAACATATGGAAGCCATCAGAAAGCGATTTGTTTCAAAGTACACTGCGGGAACAAAGCATTTTTAAGCAACTTAAAAATTCCCTGGTATGTGTTATGTCATGTCATTGTTAATTAAATCTTCGAAAATTATTAAAGATTAAAAATATAATAATGCCATTAATGTTGAATATTAATAACCTAACCTTACACATATTTCAATTTGACAAATAAAAGCTTGCTACTTTGAGTGTACTTCTTAACAGACAGTGACATCAAGGACACATCTTCCAAGTCCTATGTTTGGTTGGTGTACTGTACCTCTTTTTTTCTATCTCTGCTTGTAATAATATATCCCGCACTATTCTTTAAAAATGACTTAGAACGTATCCTGCCCTTCTATTTCTCCTATTTTTTTTTGTTTTCCACGTATATCTTTATTCCCAGACTATTTCTATAACCTCTGTTATTAACTTTGTCTGTTCATGCTTTCATTCTCATACTGTTATATTTATGCCATATTTACACGCGCTTTTCGCACTTTAGGCGTGGCTCTAATGCCATTGTTATAACATCTACAGATCACGTTTTACCGGGTGATGCAATCACTGTCTAAGTCAAATCTACATGCACATTCTAGGTAAAAATCAAATTACTTACGTGATGAGTATCTCGAAACTTCATCAGGGTCCAGCACGTGGGTTGGGTTTGGTTATGCCATGTTGAACATCAAATTTGCTATCCATCACTAAGTTCCCATTGCACTCGTAGGGGGATGATGGAGATAGGTGACGGAACGATAGAGGCAAGGTACAGGAAACCTACATACGTGTTTCTTAAAAAACTACACAGCACTCCGATAGTTGTTGCTTTCTCGACACGTGCACATCAGCATTCCATCTGCGCAGGCTCGACTGTCAGCGACGACGAAAGTTAGCGTATTAATTTAAAAATATGCGACAATTAACTTACAAATTATATCTAAACCTAAACATGATACATGGCCAGTTTGGCATGTAACAATACATCTGAAACACAACATCTAAAAGGCTTCTACCGTTTTTCTGACTGCTTCTCCTACTGCCCCAATTTCATATATGTACCGTGCTGTGCTCCACACATATGCTTTCAACAATTTTCTCCTTGTTTCTATGTTTGTTGTCTTCGAACATAGCCGCTGCTCTTTCTTGTTAGATGCAGTTCTGTTCCCCTTCTATTGTTTACAAATATATACTCTATTTCCTTGATATTCAGTAGTATGTGAATGGGGTTCAGCAGCCTGAGGCTACCAAGATTCCCCAGCACTTGAACATTTGCTGAATTAATAGTTTTTCCAATAAATCCTTTCGCACAATCAACATTAGTTGAAAGTATTTCAAAATAAACCTGTAGCTGTTTATAATAATCATCAGATTTAAGTGCAATTATTATTTTCGTCATTAGATTTTCCGTCTTGAAACTGGTGGGACGAGTACCTTCACTTATTTCTATTCTGAGCTAGCCTACACCATTCCTTGAAATTCCCACAGCCTAGATACAGCTCGGTTCCCCGTCTGTTGTTTGCTAATTATATGTCCTATTTCACCAAGATGCAGTGGTATGTGAAGGGAAAGCAGCATGTGGCTACCAAGGATCTCTCAACACTCAGACATTTGCCGAATTAGTAGTTTTCCAGTAAATCCTTTCGACAATATATAGGGATTTATGTACAGGAGAGGAACTCACAGTATTAGAACAGGAATCAGACATTGAAACGGATGACTAGGATATCCTATACTTAGAGATGAATTTGAATTAGCATTGTCTGAAAAATGGTAAGGCTTCGGGTACAGATAAGGTGCAAGCAAAAACTGTAAAAACCGCTGCTCGACAAGCAGCAACAAAACGTCTTCCAAATTGTAAGCTATAGGTGTGAAACAGGGGAGATAGAGGCAAATCATTATATGTAATTAGGGAGGGCAGTATTCAGGTTTCAGAGGCGTTGAGTTTTATGATCAACCAATCGGAAATTACCTTGTAAAAGTTTTAGATTTCATTACTATTTATTTTTACTTGATACACAGACGGACAGTTTTAAACCGCCATCTATCTAATATAAAATATCTTTTATATACCAAATAACATTAATAAAACAATAAGTTACTCAACAGATGTGTTTGCAGAACACTAGAATGAGATAGAAACCACTTAAGTAGGCCATGGTATTCAATCATTTGCTTTATCGGATTTTACAAAATAATCTTGCTATAGCAGTATTTTTTAGGGATATTGATGCACACAACTCATATGGCGATATTATATTAAAAATTTTAAATTATAATTTAATTGGTTATGTTTATTTTTTACTATTTAACGCCATATCTTCCGTTTATACTGTAATAACTCAACTACGCCACTGTTATTACATTTCTGCGCAATCTGGCATATGACGTTGGGTTCTTCTTAAAGTGATTTGCCTCTACCTAAAGATTTCAAACGTAACATCATAGTCACAATACAAAAAAGAGAGGTTTGGATAGATGTGAAAATTTCAACAAAAAGTTTGACAGCACACGTGTCAAAAATATTAACTAGAATTGTACAAAGACGAATGGAAAAACGAGCAGAAGAAATACTACGAGAAGATCAATTTGGGTTTAGGACAGGGAAACACGGGAGGCTATTTTAGCTCTGAGGGTGATAATGGAGAAAACAATAGAAAAAGGGGAAACTGTGTATATAGGGTATAGGGTTTGTAGATCAGTGGCGTATCCTGGTACCATATACCGGTGTGCTGTATGCTAACTGCTTTTGTCGATAACTAACATGCATAGAATATTAGTGTTTTTCATACTTGCCACATATACGTTTTTGACTAGTAAATTCTTTAATTTATAAGAACTTATAATAAGTCATAATTATTTTTATTTTCTAATTGAAAAACGTTAAATAAAAATGAACAAAGACAATAATAGCCGAGAAACTATTACTGTAATCTTTTTCAATTTCTATAGTACATTAAATTATTGTTATAGGTTGATCGTACATAATGAATGGGAGTAATTAAAAATTTATAGGGAGGGACTAATTGCAATAAAATGTAGTAAAGACTATTACTTAATAGTGTGGGCAGTTGGTATACAAGTACATGTACTTATTTTAAAAAGAATATTCATAATGGTATGAATGGTATAAATACCTTGAATTTCCTTATCCCACTCTGAGCAATCCCAAAGTGCATAGATATCATAAACAAATAGATGATGCACTAAAACATGCGCGCTCTGCTAATAGCATCGCTACTCTTCTTCAGCCGACTGCTGCCAACTTACAAAAAATTGTATGTACTTGCTCACTCACAAGACAGTGTTGACACTGTTGTAGAATATGAATAACCCACACTATTGTTGTTACATGTTACCCTTGAATTGTTCGATTATGACTGAAGAATTTTTAGATTAATTAATTACTCCGCATATCAGAAAACCAATTTTTTTTAATATCTAAAATATCTTATTTATTTATAAATTAACTCTATAGTCTTCTTGCATTAGTCAAAAACTTTTTAATCACTAAATCATAAAAACAGTCTTTCAATTTTAAGTGGTGCAGCAGTTCCTTCTCAATTGAAATTAAATTTAAACCACTCAAATGGTCTTGACCTTAGGTACACCTGCAGTAAGAATTAATTCCTTTAAAGCTGAAAATGAATGTTTCACAGAGCTTATGGTACTGGGAATTGTCAAAATAAGCTCTGCCAAGTTTTATATACATCTTTAAGTTCAGATATTAAATCGTTATTTTTTATAAACCGAACAACTTCAAAAATAGGCATACCTTGAAATTAGGGGCTCGTATAAGCAACACTTAGTTTACTTTTAAGAAAAACGAAATCGAATGTGGTTCCTTAAGTTAATCTTAAAGTATTTATAAGTTCAATAGGAAAATTTTGTTAATAATGCTCAAATATTTGATGGGTGAAGAGATGAAAAAGTGATAGTTTGGGAAACGAGCTATACCTTGTTTTTATCTACTCTACAATGTTGTGAATAATTTCATAATATAGTCGGCGATAAATCAAGTTACCATAATCACTTCGATGCCTTTTAGTTCTTGGTTCTGAATCGCTGTCTTCTTTTTGAGATGTTGCCGGTTTTCAAAGTGCTTCAAAATTTACATCATCCCTGTTTTTTTCTAGTTGAGAAACGATATCATTTATTTTTGTACTACAATAAAGAATGTCCACTGTTGTTGTCTGCAAAACATTACACAATACATCTGTGTAGAAAAACAATTTTGTAAAAATTTCTAACAAATAAATTCTTTCAAAATCGGTCAAAAATGATAAAAATTCGCTTGCCTTTACAATAGCATTCGCATCCCATTCACTTGATTTATTCATTAGCCACTCAAAAACTCAACAAATGGCTTATGATACTCATTGACTGTACGAACTAACCGAGATGTAAAGTTTCATCTTGCAGGGGCCACTGAGGGTATCTTGTATTATTTGACATCCTAGGTAGCAGAAAACCTTAACCTATTGTAAGTTCGTGTTACATATTTGTATTCTTGTTTTTAATTTATTTTCCCCTCCTCTGCATACTAGTACTTTAATTTTAGTTTTGTTAATTTTCATACCATATCTCTCTGTTAGAACCGTTTCCATTTCATTAAGAGCAGCTTCCAACTCTTCCTTGCTAGATGCTAATACCGCTATATTATCTGCAAATCTAAGCATATAAATTTTTTGTCTCTGCATAGGAATTCCAAATGTCTTCCTGCATTTGACAGTATTCATTGCTTCTTCAATGTACAATTTAAAAATTAATGGGGATAGGGCACATCCCTGTCTCACCCCTTTCCTAATGTTTACTTCTCTACGTTTCTGCTCTAATTCTATTACCGCTGCTTGCTCTTTGTACAAGCTATGCTTTATTCGTCTATGCCTATAACTCATTCCAATTTTGTTGAGTATTTCGAACATTTTTTCTATTTTACATTGTCGAATGATTTTTCCAGATCTACAAACCCTATATACACGCTTTCACCTTTTTCTACGGTTTTCTCCATTATCACTCTCAGAGCTAAAATAGCCTTTCGTGTTCCCCTCTTTCGCCTAAACCCAAATTGGTCTCCTCATAGTATTTCTTCAGATCGTTTTTCCATTCGTCTTTGTACAATTCTAGTTAATATTTTTGACACGTGTGCTGTCAAACTTATTGTTCGAAAATTTTCACATCTATGCGCGCCTTTCTTTTTTGGTACAGTCTCATTCATATAGCTTACAAGTTGGAAGAGACGTTCAGTTACTGCTTGTCCAGCGGCTTTTAAAGTTTCTGTTTGCACCTTATTTGTACCCGGCGCCTTACCATTTTTCAGACCCTTTAATGCTAATTCAAACTCAATTCTAAGTAGAGGATATCACAAGTCATCAATTTCAATGTCTGATTCCTGTTCTAATGCAGTTAGTTCCTCTCCTGCATATAAATTCCCTATATATGCTTGCCATCTACCCACTTTCTCTACATTTTTTATAATGACGTTTCCTCCAGCATCTCTTATATTTTTGCTATACGGTTTTATATTCATAAAATTCTTTCTAATTAGTTTGTATGCTTCACCTGTCTTTCCTACTTCCATCTTAGTTTGTACTTCTTCGCACTTTTCATCAATCCATCGTTCTTTAGCTTTCCTGCATTTGCGAATAATTTCCCATTTTATGGCTCTGTATCTCTGTTTTCCTGTTTCGTCTGATTTATTTTTGTATCTTCGTCTTTCCTCTATTAAATTCAAAATATCCTTTGTTATCCATAGTTTCTTATTTTGTTTTTGTGTATACCCCAGAATATCTCTGGCCGTCATGTCTAGGATGGATTTAATGTTATTCCATTCTGTTTCTCCTTCCTTAGTATCAGACATTATCCCGATATCTCTCAGCAATTCATTTAACTTTTTTTCGAATCTTTGTTGAATATCTATATTTTTTAGTTTCTCAAAGTAAAAGAGCATTTTTCAGTTTCCTTTTTTCAAATTTTTAAATTTAAGTGCGGCCTTCATAATTACAATGTTGTGGTCAGTCTATATGTCTATGTCTATATCTGCTTCAGGGTAGCTTCTACAGTCTTTTACTTGATCCTAAACCGTTGTCTGACAAGAATGTAATCTATTTGATATCTTCCTATATCTCCTGGCATATTCCACGTATATCGTCTTCTAGCATGATGTTGAAATAACGTGTTTGCGATGATTAAATTGTTTTTGTCGCAAAATTCTACCAGCTTATTTTTCCTGTCGTTTCTCGTGCCTAAACCAAATAAACTTACTACTGCTCCTTCCCTACCCTCACCTACCACTGAATTAAAATTCTCCGTAATTATTAAATTTTCATGTCCTTTTACGTATCTTAGTAACTCTTCGATATCTTTGTAGTTTGCTTCTACCTCTTTGTCACTGTAGCTAGAGATAGGCATGTATACTTGTATTATTACTGTGTTTACCGGTTTAGATTCTAATTTTTCTTTCTTTTGCAAGTAATTGTCTGTACAGTGTCTTATCTTTTTTCGCATAACTATCCCCACACCCGAATTTCTTTGCTCTGGTCCTGTACGAATTACGCTGCAGTCCCCACTCCAAAAATTGTCCGCCTCTGGCCACCGAACTTTGCTGATCCCTACTATGTCTAGTGCTAATCTATTTATTTCACTTTTTAGATTCTCTAGCTTACCTACTTGCTTCATACTTCTAACATTCCACGCTCCGACTCGCAAAACGTTCCCGACTCTAATTCTGAACTCTCCGATAGCATCCTCCATAGTAGTCCCCTCCCGGAGATCCGAATGGGGGACTATTTTAACTCCGGAATCTTAAACCCCAGAGAATGCCATAGTGTTTATTTCAATTTAAGTACGCTGTGTACTTGGGAGCGGCTCCGTGGCGTAGTGGTATGTGTGTGACTACTACGCCCGAGGTCCCGGGTTCGAATCCCGACACGATCCGCGTGAAAAATGTTAGGCGAGCATTTTTCGCAAAAATACACCCTCGTTCGGATGAGAGGTAAAATGGAGGTCCCGTGTGTGAGTGTTGTCACGCACGTTAAAAATCCCTACCTTTCTTGGAACAGCAAGGATTCGGCAAAAAAATTCCAAATTTTCCAGGTAAAAAACTCGCTTCCTGGCCATTGTAGTACCTTCGGGTGGAACATTGGAAAATCACATGTAATGTGTACTTGGGAGGTAATGTGGTAGTTTCCCATTGCCTTCCACGTCGCGGTAGTGTGATACCGAAAAATGCCGTGTGTATTCTTACTTTTCACCTTTATGTTTGGTAATTAATTCAGATAAATTGGGACAAGGTCTTACATTTTTAACAATTTCCAATTTTTCTTGAAAACCTTTGTTGGAAATTTGCTTCTTAAAAGTTCATCAAGTACACATTTATGGTTCTCCATATTACAAAAAAACACACTTGTTATATTTAAAGCGACTTCACAAACTTATAATGTCAGTTCCTGAACGCAAGAAGTGATGTGGTGTGGTTATCTGGCAGCACACGCTGAAACTGTTGACTGTATCAGTCAACGTTAAAATGTAGGTCGAATTAATCTTATGTACCCACTCATTCAATACTGTATACTTACCACTATTATAAATTGTCTTAATTCATTTCACTATCAAATAACAATAAATACCTAAAATAAAATAAGATTAAGTCACTAAGAAAACACTACTAAAATGAAATTAAAAGAAAGGTCCTTGCCGTTGTATGTTCATATTATACTACCACTAAATTAATGTTAGAAACTAATTAAAAGTCAATAAAAAGAAGTTTATGCGTTCAATAATAAAAACTTTAAGCAATGCACGGCATAGAAATGCTGTTATAAACAATCGTAACAATTTGTAACTAGAAAGCCGGAAATAAGTGAAACATCTAATAAGACTATGTGCAGTACTAAAGCAGCACAAGAGACATCAATCCTAGGTATGTAGTTTTAACCCTCCGAGTGAAGCCGAAAGTAGTTCAATCGCATTTCTCGTAACGCAGTAAAAGTAAAGTATTGTGCGGTCGAAACACCGCACGCTCACTTGTTTACAAATGATATTATGAGTAATATAAACACGACTTTGGATAATGCAGACTGTAGTATAATTACACTGAGCAACAATGTATTTTATAATGACACAATTTTAATGAAACGTATATGAAGATAATTGAAAACCATATTAAAATGTCAAACCAAATTTACTAATCCCATCATTCTTAAGGTGTGCGGCGCACACATCGCACCTATGGAATATCTGCCCCTGTTGTAGATCTAGAAAAAGCATTCAACAATGAAAAATGTTCAATATACTCAAAAAGATTGGAATGAGTTTTAGGGATAGACGAATAGTACATAGTTTATACAGAGCAAGCAGCACTAATATAATTAGAGCAGGAATGTAAAGAAGTAAATTAGGAAAGAGGAGAGACATGGATGTGCCCTATACCCATTAATTTATAACATGTACATCAAAGAGGCAATGAAAACTGTGAAATGCAAGAAAACAACTGGAATTATTATGCAGGGACAAAAGATTGATATGCTTAGATTTGCAGATGATATAGCGGTATTAGCATCTAGCAGGGAAGAGTTGGAAGCTGCTCTTAATGAAATGGAAACAGTTCTAACAGAGAGATACAGTATGAAAATTAACAAAAATAAAGATACAGTACTAGTATGCAAAGGAGGGGAAAATAAATTAAAAACAAGAATACAAATAGGTAACCAGAACTTACAAGAGGTTAAGGATTTCTGCTACCTAGGAACCCAAATAATGCAATATTAGAAGAGTGCAAAAGGTCTAAAACAACGATTAGCACAAGGGTCGTGCTACACTTAACAAGAAAAAGCGACTACTGTGTTCAACGACAACAAACCTAAAAACAAGGAAAAAGATTGCTTTAAATATATGTGGAGCACAGCACTGTACAACTGTGAAACTTGGACAGTACAAGAAGCGGACAAGAAAAGATAGAAGCATTTGCAATGTGGTGCTACAGATGTATGAGGAAAATATATATCACGTATAATAACTTGAATATTATTATAGAATGCAATGCTCCGGTTTAGTACATCCGTTGGTAATACTGTTTCCATTATATATTTGCATCTGAAATGTGGAAAGAGAAAATGTACCTTGAATATGTATATTTTGTGTTAGATGAATTCCTGGATTGAATTTGATGATCTGCTTGTAATTGATACTTGCAAATTACTGCAGTTTGCAATGCAATTAAACCACCTTGTTGAAAATACCATGAATAATTTAATATCCGGCTCGAAAACCATGTAGAGCCACTAGTAAGGTTTTCGGAAATAAAATAGCGATTATTTCACCTTGTTCTTCGATATGCGCTGGTCAGTTGCTTGAGGTGGAATTATCTACTTGTTGTATGGCATGCCGTGAGAATATTGAGGACTGCAATACCAATAAACTTAGCCCTTCTTTCCTTTAAGGACAGAATTATGTACAAATGACACACTACCCTTTTATTACTAACATGAAAGAACATTAACACAGAATACACAAGACATTTTTGTTGTGTAGCTAGCACTTGTGCGTCCTACCACACTGAAAGCTGAACATGAACTCACTCTGACGGAGCCGTCCGAAGACAAGACTACCGATCATGAACGTAGAAAACATGTGCATTCAGAGGCGTACCATAGAAGGTGTAAAGAGTGATACAAATTAAACTAATATAAATTAATAAACGCTTTAACAAATTAATTTTACAGAGTTGAATCAAACAACATAAATATGAAGTGTTAAAAGTTTATAATTAATTTTCTATTTGTCGATACTGAAATTCATTGACCTTAAGCCACTTCCTTTATGTTGGGGTTATTATAAATACAGTGGATCTCACTTGAAATATTGCACACTACAATTGATAATTAGTTATTTTAATAGCAAAAAGGAATATATGAGTAAATCTCTATTATATCTAGTTCACAACAAGGTTTTGATACGTAATCAGACTAATAATGCGGCTTGACCTTTTAACCACGTCTACATAAGTAAGAAAGATTCTAATCTATATGTCAAGAAGGAAAACGGAATAACTAAACAGTAGATTCCATGCAACAGACTAAGTGGATAAATTTGTTAGAAAAGATACATAATTCCAACAATAAATAAACAGTGTAATAAAGAAACCAGCACCGTTTGGTCCTATTGAGCCACCAGTTCATTATATCCTCCGTTTACTGTTTCAAAACTGAACAACTGGCTCATGAAAGGAGATTCCTCACTGATTTGAGCAAGCTTTTAAGTTACTGTAAATAAAAGTTATAACTGTTGAAAGATTATAAAAAAGTTGTATGACAGTGATATGAAAATTATTACATATATTACATTTTTTTATTTGGTGCAAACGATTTGTTATTGTGGTTTTGACTCCATAATTGTTGTATATACATATTTTCAATTATAAGGAGTGAATTATAGAAAAATGGTCTAAACAAATTTTGCAGTTACTGTATTGTTTTGTAACAGTTTGTTTTTCCTCTGCTAAATTAACGCATAAAAATCATGTGTTGTGTTATAAAATTTTTGGATTTACTTTCATAATTTAATATAAATCGTACTTCTACAATTAATACAAAATTAAAAACAGAATATCATAATTTCGAAACACCCCAATTATTGTCCTTCTTTATTTTTAATCATATAGTAAATCAAGCGCATGGTTATAAATGTCCAGTTTGTATTGTAAAATTTCTATAACGTATCTTCAAGGTGATATCGTATAGTGTGTTTTCGCGCACCTGCTTGCTAAGGCTGTTGTCGACGACTCGATCAGTCGGCTTTTGATCCTTACAACATCAATATGGTGAAGTTCATATCTAAAGCTGTCATGCGAGTCGCAATTTAGTTTCGATAAATCCATCGATCCGATTGCTTGAAACTCATCATGGTTTGTAATTTCTATATCTAAATAATTTAAACTAATTTTTATTTGGTTTGCCTTAGCGCAACACAAAAGAACTGATGTACAAAAATAAATTAAAGCAACACTAAAATATGGAAGATATAACGTTCAATAACTGAAGCAAAAACGGTCAAACTAGGCTGTTAAATTTTTACTGCGTCTAAGACATATACGCTCCTTAAATTTCAACAGGGAAATTTTGTTTTAATTCAGAAGCAATAGTTAGAGCTGACCAATGGTTGTAGGAAGTTAATGTAATTGCGCATGAAGCGATTAAGCATTGGAAACTTACAATGTGGTTGTGGTTTTTCGAGGCGTTGTTATAACGATGAGACAACTGCTTTTTTATGTGTTGGTTCAATGCTGGAAGTCCACGTGTGAGTTGAACTTGTTTGTTAGATGGTGCAAGCCGTCAAGCCTGAGGTCAAGGTGGTAAGTGATATCCATTTGTTTAGGCAATCATCTGTTTGACGTTTAACGTCATGTATAAATCTAACCTTGGTAGTTTGAACCCATGGAACTTAACATCTTTGTAATAATGTTTAATTATGAATTTAAATTTTTAAACGATGCTTCTTATCAAAATTTATGGTTTATAAAATTGTCTATGTAACAAAAGTTTTATGAATTTACATTACAAATAATACAGTCATGTACTTGTTTATACACGATAACTATTTACGAAGTTTAACTTTACTAATTTGAAAGATCTTATTCCCAACTTATTTTGTATGTATGCGAGTCATTTTGTCAGTACTGAAAAGGTGACATAAAAAATCTTATAATCATGTTAATGACATTTATAGTGCCTATTTGCTTTAGAAGCTTTTTCTTTTTATTTAAATTGCCTAAGATTAATAATAGATATAAAAATTAATTGAATATTCAAAAACTAGCAATAATTATCTGTTAAAATAAATGAGAAATAATTTTCAGTTAATATATGTGTACTTACTTAACAGTCTTAATTTCTTTATAAATTTACATGGTTAATTACATTCATGAAAGCACTTAAGCAATAGTATTTATTTTGTCCATCCTTGATACTGGATTCTATGAATTACATATAACCCAGATGTGCATAAAATTAATAAGTAGAGTGTCCATGCACTATTACACAAAAGAAAGAAATCATAGATGTACAAAACATGTCTGATTTATTGATTTTATTTTGAGGCGCAAATTGCTGTCTCTAATATTATTTTATGTATTTTATTTTATTTCAGGATAAAAGTAGTACCATCTAAAGATACAAAATCTTGTATTTTTACAACAAAATATACTCGTTGAGGTTCCTGTATTTTTCTTAGCGATATTTCTTGTCTTATACACATTATCTAAGTACAGAGGCGCCCTACCCATCCGTATTTAATTAATGACCCCCCTGATAGTCCCTCTAAACCGCTGAAGCTAGTGCGGAAGTCTTCAAAAGTCAATTGTGTCAATACGGATAAAACATCTTCTGCGCAACTTTTGTAAGAAAAAATGAACATCCTTTTTAGAAAGTTTCACTAACGCTCAGTATAGTGAGGCTGTAATCTTTTACTGCCGCCCAAGGCATGGGGCAACGATAAGTTTTACTAACGCACAACCCTCGAATAGTTACACTGGAAATTCATCTCAATGTCGTCCCCCAAAATGGTGTGATTTAATTTTATCGATTCCCAATAAGTGGTTGATTAAGTATTTTAGTAGCGAATGCAATTGTTCATGTTTGTTCCCTCTGTAATCATTAAGAAACTATCTCAAAGAATAAAATTAACTTTTCAAGATTCATTAATAACAAGTTGAAAATGCAAGGCATTGTCGCAACGAACTTCCAAATGTAGACTTACTTTAGAACAATTTAAAGAAATTAAAATTATTATGTTGTAATAATTATAAGTATTCAGATAAAATACAAAAATTTATAAACAACAAAAGAGACATTTTAATATATTTTATTTTATTGAATAAATATTTTAAAAGCTATATATGTGTGTGTGTATGTATGTATGTATGTATGTAGTGTTTGTGTGTGTGTGTGTGTAAATAAGGGGCATCATATTTCGATTCAGTTTTTCAGAGGATTCTAAATATGTATCGCACATTAATTTTGGACCTATTTGAAATTTTTGATAAAATTAATTCCGGGGGGGTCCGTGGTCAGATTTTGTGGGGGGGGGGACCATATTTCGACTCAGCTATGTTAGGGGAGTCCAAATATGTATCGCACATTAATTTTGGACCTATTTGAAATTTTAATTTTCCCAACGGAATATCGCGGGGGCACGGCGTCCCCGTGGCCCGATTTCAACTGACATCAAAACTTAAGCTCAGGACACCGAGCTGAATCGATTGATGCATCACACATTGATGTCCGACCATTAGAAAGGCCTCTGACGGACGGACAGACGGACGACAAATCGATTTCATAAACGAACGAAGTTGAAAATAAAGTAAAATAGTAACAAAAATTATTTTCCAAAATGGCTGAAACTTTTCAAGTATTTTATTTACATAAAGAAGAATTAAATTATGAATTGCGAATAAGAGGAATAATTAACAATAGGGAAATAGTTGAGAAAAGAAAAATATTAAATAGGTTATTGGCAAAGGAGGCTATGAAGCCTGGTTGTCTAATTAATTTAGAGGAATTTCAGGAAAATTTTGAGCTTCAATGTGCAGAAATAAATACTTCTATTAAATCTATTCAAAATGTTTTATTAGAATTTGACGGAAACCTTCAGATTCTACATTCAAGAGAATTTTGTCAAGAATAATTCATCTTAGTGGTTGCATAAAAAGAATGTTACTCCCTGTCGAAGATTCAAACAAAACTTTAAAAATGAAGTTTTAGCTACTGTTTTAGTATTAGAGGCTGATCTTTTTGAAAAAGTCAATAAGGATGAATATACAAACAAGAAAGATGTGTCTTTAATTTCTCCTACTAGTGTCAATGTACCTGTACCGACAGTTACTTATGTTTTGCAACCCGTATCCATTGATGCGTGGGGTATTAAATTTTCAGGTGATCCAAATCAATTATACTCATTTTTAGAAATAATACAGGAGTTAGCAGTGTCACGGAAAGTTACTCATGAAAACCTATATGACTCTGCTGTAGAACTTTTCAGGCGGCTCCGTGGCGTAGTGGTATGTGTGTGATTACTACGCCCAAGGTCCCGGGTTCGAATCCCGACACGGTCCGCTTGAAAAATGTTAGGTGAGCATTTTTCACAAAAATACACCCTCGTTCGGATGAGAGGTAAAATGGAGGTCCCGTGTGTGAGTGTTGTCACGCACGTTAAAGATCCCTACCTTGCTTGAAACAGCAAGGGTTCGGCAAAATTCCAAATTTTCCAGGTAAAAAAACCCGCTTGCTGGCCAATGTAGTACCTTCGGGTGGAGCATTGGAAAATCACATGTAATGTAGAACTTTTCAGTAATAGTGCTCTTGTTTGGTATCGTACTATTAGAAATTCATTAACGAATTGGAACTCCTTAGTTGATGGTTTAAAAGAAGATTTTCTCCTCCACATCCAGAAGACGAAATCTGGGAAACTGTAAAGAATCGTAAACAAAAGAAAGGTGAACCCGTAGTCTTATTTGTAGCTCATATAGAAAATTTATTTAAGCGTCTACCGGTTGTTCCTGCTGAAATCACTAGAGTTAGGTTAACAAGAAAAACTTACTTCTTGAATACATTACTCATTTAGCTCTATCCGAGATACTGTTACGTGCCAATTGGCACTTAAACATTGTTTTAGGTTAAGTTTGATGTGCGGAGGTTTCGCGCCATAATTTCAAAAGACGCGGTGCGCGGAATTTTAAAAGACTAGGCGTGTACTTCCGTTACGTCATAGTACGTTTGCGCAGATCGCGCGACGCGAGAGGGTTGGACGAATAACTTCGCGCCGACGTGTAAAAGACAAAAAGAGTGGGGACAAGTTTCCGCGACGGTCTCAAACGTGGTTGTTTGCCTTTGATCTTCGAGTGGAGTGGACGCTTGAGGTATGGTATCGTGCTTATCTTTATCTATGTAGATATCCTTCTTAATCCTGCCTAATTATCTTTGTTGTCGCCCTTTACCTGGTTTTTTCCTTATCCGATCCCTACATAGGTAGGAATAAATATGCAACCTTCGGCGAACCGTAGACGAGTCTGATGCCCATGCTCCGCTAGCAGCTCCGGAGGAATCACCATCTTTAATCCCTCCGGGATGGAGCCCTGATGGACTTGGGAGAAGCCAACCATAACCCAATTCCGTCGAATGCCGGATTTCTGAGTGAGTACTCTTTTTGTTAAATTGTTCGCTTTTATTCATTTATTGTTTTAAATATGTAAATTTCCGAAGTATTGCTCAATATTGGTGACGTCATTGGCAGTTGGCCGCGCGAATTCTGTAAAAAGCTTAGCGCTACCATCCGCTAGGGGCGTCCCTCGCTTTTTATATCGCGCTTGCGCGATGTATTATCGACTTTGTAACTGTATTTATCGACGCTCTTTAACGGTAATTATCGACTTTTAAATTGTAAGATTTATCGATTTTAAAGCGTAATAATACATGATATGCAGACTTTAACTAAGTTATGCAAGAAATTAGAGGAGGCTTCGGTACTCAATACCAAGTTAAATTATGATTCAGATAATGGCTTTCAAAAGAGAATACATAATAATAAATCGTTAACCCCAACTAATTCATCTAATGCGATTCAACAATTTTCAGTATCATCACGTACTTTTAAAAATAAATATTCTTCTCTACAAATTCAAGTCTTAAATAATCAGTCTTCTAGTTCTGGTAATGAAAAAATATTGAAGGTTTCAGAAGTGAAAAAATATATTTGTTGGAATTGTTCACGTTATGGACATACATTTAGCGTTTGTAGATCCTTTAAAAGATTATTTTGTTACAGTTGTGGTTATAGAGGAGTAATTAAACCAAATTGTCCTAAGTGTTCAAAAAAACTTATAAAGAGGCAGAAGTATTATAGACGGTTTTCTGCTATTCCCTTGAAGAATATCTCAGAGAAAAGTAAAAATAAGTTGTTTAATGACGATGGTTGGTCCAAATGGCTAGAAAAACGTGCAATAATCGTCCATATATTAGTTCAGTTATTTGATAAACAAATTTGTGACTTGTTAGACTCTGGTTGTAACACCTCAATAGTGAGGTTGATGATAATGTTTTGTATTTAAGTTCATTTACTATCCCCTTTAGTTACGATGGTTGTTTGATAAATTTCTCGATATAAAAGTAATACTTTAATAATTTGGTATACTGGTTTTTTCTGTTGATGTATCGCTAGAATATTGCTCTGTGTAGTGAGCATGGTTTTGTTTAGATAGCAAATTTTTTATTTATATCAGTATTGCAACGCAGTATATTAAGATCTATTGGTCTAGGCGAGACTTGTCATCGTGGTTGGTCGCTCAGCAGTATATTAGTCTAGACGAGACTCATGAAGAGTTGGTCGCTCAGCATTACATAAGTCTAGACAAGACTCATGGTAAGTTTGTCGCTCTAGTAATTTTTGAGGTTGATGTTATAATTTTTTGTTTATTAGTCTAGGTGAGGCTCAAAGGAGGGCTTGTCACCCTAGCAATTATATGCATTGTAAGATATATTTTTTGTTCTTCAACAATTTTGTTATGAGTAAAGCGAGAATATACCACATCATTGAGTTATAAATTTTTTTAGTTTTTGGGCGTCATGTCTCCATTAATGGCAAATTTTATAGTAGTGAATTGCATTTAGCATACGAGCAATATAGTAAATGTTATAATTTAAGAAGAAGAGGTATATCTTTTCAGTAGGTGATAAGGTGTGGAGAACTAATAAAGTACTCTCACACGCAGGTGATAAATTTACTGCAAAGTTAGCCCCGAAATTTGTGTTAAGTATAGTTAGTGAAAAGATTTTGAACTTAACGTATGAACTGGTAAACGAAGTTGGTTCTAGAGCTGGTCGTTGGCACGTAAAGGATTTGAAGACATTTCATGCACTAAATCCCCCTGTTGTTGATCCAGGAATTCAAGTTATTAATATTTAATTTTTATAGAGAAAGTTACATCTGTTGAATCTCGAAAAAAAAATCTTTCTGATATTTTATAAAATAGTGTTGCGTATTTATGAAGGTGTTTGTATAGCAAGATCGATGTTTAGTATGTTTAGTATGCTTAGTGTATTTAGTAAGTTGTTTTGTGCTCATAGGTACACGCTCCGTATCTATTAAAGAAACCATCCCCTTCTCGGTTATTAGAATAGTGGATGGAAATACACGTCTAATAACCACCAAAGATTATTCATGCTGTTAAGACATGATAATCGAATGGATAAAAAAAACTGTATCCAGTCTTTAGTGTTCAAGATCTTTTGTAGTATATTTATGTGATGAACTATATATAGTAGTAGTGGAATTTGAAAATTTCGCTTTGGATTTCACTAAAGCTATTAATATTGAATACTTAACCCCTGTACATATTATATTACTAATGTTGTTGTTTTTTGTTTGTTCAAAAAAGGCATAAGTTATTTTCTGGTGTTGTATAATAAAAAGTTATACATTCTGATATCTTATTATAAAATTTTTTTGAGTGCTAGACAATTAGATTATTTTTCCCGATTTTGACTTCCCCAATTTTGACTTCCCAATTATATCCCCAATTATGGACGTGTTGTACACGAAGATACAAAGCGCACTCACAATTCAATTTTATGTTAAAAACACTGCAAGTAGTTTAGAGTTATAAGTGTTAGAAATCTTTTTTTGATATGTGTAAAATTATACATAGTCCTATATTTAGTTTGTGTTTACGTAGTGATTTGATTTTTTTAAAACAAAAAAAAACTTTTTGGTCACGTTTGAGATTTTGTTATTACCTCAAGTTTTTTTCTTTTGGAAGGAGGCTGTGTAACAGTTCGTTTTTCCTCTGCTAAATTAGCGCATAAAATCATGTGCTGTGTTATAAAACTTTTGGATTTACTTTCATAATTTAATATAAATCGTACTTCTACAATTAATACAAAATTAAAAATAGAGTATTATAATTTCGAAACACCCCAATTATTGTCCTTCTTTATTTTTAATCATATAGTAAATAAAGCGCATAGTTATAAATGTCCAGTTTGTATTGTAAAATTTCTACAACGTATCTTCAAGGCGATATCGTATAGCGTGTTTTCGCGCATCTGCTTGCTAAGGCTGTTGTCGACGAGTCGATCAGTCGGCTTTTGATCCTTACAACGTCAATATGGTGAAGTTCATATCTAAAGCTGACTCGCGAGTCGCAATTTAGTTTCGATAAATCCCTCGATGCGATTGCTTGAAATTCATCATGGTTTGTAATTTCTATGTCTAAATAATTTAAACTAATTTTTATTTGGTTTTCCTTAGCGCAACACAAAAGAACTGATGTACAAAAATAAATTAAAGCAACACTAAAATACGGAAGATATAACGTTCAATAACTGAAGCAAAAATGGTCAAACTAGGCTGTTAAATTTTTACTGCGTCTAAGATATATGCGTTCCTAAATTTGAACATGGAAATTTTTTTATAATTTAGAAGCAATAGATAGAGCTGACCAATGGTTGTAGGAAGTTAATGTAATTGCGTATGAAGCGATTACGCATCGGAAACTTACAATGTGGTTCTGGTTTTTCGAGGCGTTGTTATAACGATGAAATAACTGCTCTTTTATGCGTTTGTTCAATGCTGGAAGTCAACGTGTGGGTTCAACTTGTTTGTTAGATGATGCAAGCCGCCAAGCCTGAGATCAAGGTGGTAAGTGATATCCATTTGTTTAGGCAATCATCTGTTTGACGTTTAACGTCATGTATAAATCTAACCTTGGTAGTTTGGACCCATGGAACTTAACATCTTTGTGATAATGTTTAATTATGAATTTAAATTTTTAAACGATGCTTCTTATCAAAATTTAGGCTTTATAAAATTGTCTATGTAACAAAAGTTTTATGAATTTACATTACGAATAATACAGTCATGTACTTGTTTATACCCCATAACTATTTACGAAGTTTAACTTTACTAATTTGAAAGATCTTATTCCCAACTTATTTTGTATGTATGCGAGTCATTTTGTCCGTACTGAAAAGGTGACAAAAAATCTTATAATCATGTTAATGACATTTATAGTGCCTATTTGCTTTAGAGGCTTTTTCTTTTTATTTAAATTGCCTAAGATTAATAATAGATATAAAAATTAATTGAATATTCAGAAACTAACAATAATTATCTGTCAAAATAAATGAGAAATAATTTTCAGTTAATATATGTGTAATTACTTAACAGTCTTAATTTCTTTATAAATTTAAACAAGGTTAATTACATTCATGGAAGTACTTAAGCAATGGTATTTATTTTGTCCATGCTTGATATTGGATTCTATGAATTACATATAACCCAGATGTGCATAAAATTAATAAGTAAAGTGTCCATTCACTATTACACAAAAGAAAGAAATCGTAGATGTACAAAACATGTCTGATTTATTGATTTTATTTTGAGGCGCAAATTGATGTCTCTAACATTATTTTATGTATTTTATTTTATTTCAGGATAAAAGTAGTACCATCTAAAGTTACAAAATCTTGTATTTTTACAACAGAATATACTCGTTGAGGTTTCTGTATTTTTCTTAGCGATATTTCTTGTCTTATGCACATTATCTAAGTACAGTGGCGCCCTACCCATCCGTATTTAATTAACAACCCCCCTGATAGTCTCTCTAAACTGCTGAAGCTAGTGCGGAAGTCTTCAAAAGTCAATTGTATCAATACGGATAAAACAACATCTTCTGCGCGACTTTTGTAAGAAAAAATGAACATCCTTTTTAGAAAGTTTCACTAACGCTCAGTATAGTAAGGCTGTAATCTTTTAGTTTATTTACTACGATGCAAATCACAACAATAATTATCTAAACCCAAACGCAATGATCAAATATCTGAATTTTTTCTAGTTATTCAATAACTTCCCATTCTAGAATCATTTTCTATGTTACACTACTCTGACTAATCTTTCGTTTCAAATCTTTTCTGTTTTATCAATAGATTATACTTTCTATATATCCACACAGTTTCATCAGACAGCAACAGTATACGAAATCTGGTATACTTTTATATTAAACACCTTACCTAAATAATTTCCAGTCTACTCCTTTCTCTGAAGAACTAAAATAGCCAACAAATACTATTGATCCTACTTTGCAATGAGTCGTTGAAATGGGTAAACCAATTTTGCTTGCTAATAATACTGTAAAAGCTGCTCCTATTTCTATGGTAAATCCGCTACAAAACAAATACTTATAATATATGCTTAATCTTGTAATATCCTTACGTCGATGGAGTTATTTTAGTTAAATCTTCACCAATTGTTTGTATAACTCGTCGACCCCACAGCCAAAGACCTACAGAAATTCCAATTCCGCCATATAATAAAATATATAAAGGCGTTTCAGACTTTTGTTGTACAGATCCCTCACAATATATTAACCACAGTGCTATTAAAGGCCCTATTGCATTACTAAAAATTTATTTTTATTAAAAATCTGGTTAGAAATATAACAAAAATTACCTCACATCGTTTCCACCATGAGCAAAACTACCAAACGTAGCAGTTAAAATTTGTAGAAAACTAAATAATCTTGATACACTTTTATTTTCACCAAACAAATTCTGATTTACTTGACGTTCGATGGCACATAAACTAGCATCGTTTTGAATTTTTGGGAAACTCTTATTCATAATTAATGGAACACCACTTGAACATGGCGATAGTGTGGAATTGACATTACCTCCAAAACTTGTAGTGCTTGCATTAGCTGGAAGTTCTTGTTGATTTCCTACAGTGTATCCATTACTTTTATCTTTATCAGTTGGAATAAATGTAAACTTTGTTTCCTTTTTGCCTTCCATCGGTAACATTTCTGTATTCTCCATTATGATTGTTAACTGACGATCTAAATTTTGTGAATTCCTTTTTGGACTACCTTCTGGCGATGTATCTGAAATCGACTAATTATAATGTTAAAAATGTTTACTTTAAAAATACCTGTTGATTCACTTATGTTAAAATTGACTGGTACTTGTTCAGTTTTCGGTTCCTCGTTAATTCGTTTTCTTTGCCAAGGTACCAAAACTAACTGTATCACAAGCATAGAAATTACACCAATCGAAAAGCTTATCACTACAGCCATCCAAAGCGGAATATTATCCATGTATAATAATTTTGGACCATCATGAATAATGGAAAATATATTAATAACAATGGTAAAACCATAAAATAATGGTAAACTTATAAAAGCTGCTTTTAATGGATCAGAACTTTTCAAAATAAAACGTTTGATGATTAATAAAATAACAACCGAAGTAAGACCACTTAAAATGGGAGATACAAACCATGAACCAACTGAAATATTTAGATGTTAACTGACTAATTTTGTTAACATTTGATTATACCTATTGTGAGTAAAGTATACCAATGCAAACCTTTTGTTCCACGAGCTACTAAACTAAATCCAATTGAAGCTCCAACGATGCTATGTGTTCCAGAAATAGGCATTTTAAAAAATGTTGCTACTAATAACCATATTGCGCTACCAGTAAGACTGCTGAGGCAGCCTAGCATTAGTTCAATTTCTGCACCTTCGTATACTGATATATCTAATATTCCTTTGCGCATCGTATCTGAAACCTTATAACCTAAAACAAATTATAATTTTAATTACTGTTATTATAATTACATATAATAGCATAGAATAATAACACCCCCAAAGAAGCGACACTCGGCGTTTTTAGGAGAACCAAATTTCTTTGCGCATGTTTGAAATCCGCCATTACTTTGTAGGTTTATGCTTCAGCCTCACTTTTTGCGATTTAAAATTAAATGTTTATAGTGTTTGTAAATAAGTAATACTTTATTGTTAGAGACTGAATATTATTAGTATTATAATCTTATATTAGTATTAAATTTTTGTTTGAAAGTTCATACACTGTGTATAATGAATAGAAGAGGTGGAACTTTTTGTGCAGTGCGTGAGTGTTCAAGCAGAACAATTACAAAAGACATTATTTTATTCAGATTTCCAAAAGATTTTGAAAGGTAAGTTATTCTGAAAATTTTATGGATTAGGCATCGAATAATAATATGCATGCTAGTGTTATTCTATGGTATAAGTAGAGTGTTTTGGAATCAAAATATCAAAGTACTTCCTGGGTACCTTTTCAATAATTAGTTATAGTTGTCTAATTGTAGCTAAGATTATGTAAGTTTTCCGTTTTGCAAATACATAAATTAGTTATGTTTTAGAGCAAAACAATGGATGGAAGCTTGCAATCGTAAAGATTTAATTGATAGAACTCCCGGTGCATTGTATAATAACTACAAGGTATGTTCTCGATACTTTGACCGTAAAATGTTTACAAACCATCTAGCAAATAGACTGCTACCCTCAGCATATCCAGTTATGTTTATTAAAAATTACCATCTGCAGGAGTAAAAAGAGAACTGGTGCCCGCTGCAGATGAAAAAGTGCCTATTAAGAAAATACGCATGTCTGGTAAGAAAATAAATAAAGGTATAATTATACTGTACGCATACTATGTTACGTGCCAAATTGGCACTAAACACTCCTTAGCTTAATTTTGATGTGCGGAAGTTTTCGCGCCTTAAAATTCAAAAGACTTGGCGTGTATTTCCGTCACGTCAGAGTGCGTTTGCGCCAGATCGCGCGACGCGAGTGCCGGGAGAACAAGACTGGGGTAGTTTCCGGGAAACTCTGTAACGTGGCTGAACTTCGAATAGGTGGTCGTGTCAGGTATCGTATCATGTCTTTATCTCTAGTATGTAGATTTCCCTTTTGTTTATCTTTGTTTGTCGTTCCCTATAAAACCTGATCCTGTCGTTCTCTACATATTTGAAAAGAAGACAATTTGTATGCAGCCTAGGGTAAACCGGAGTCCACGACCCTGGACGAACGAGTCCATTACCGCCGTAGCTGGTCGGAGCCATCCTGGTCGGAGCCATTTTGAAGAACGCTTGGCGTACTTCGTGGAAATCTGGACCTGTTTATGTGAGTACCTTATTGTCATAATTGTTTGCGAATTTAATATATATTTTCCGTCAATTGCGCATTTAATTTGTATATTGGTGACGTCATTGACAGATGGGTGCGCCAAAATCTGTATAAAGATTAGCGCTACCAACTGCCGTGGTGTCTAATATACCGCGCTTGCGGTTTGGTAATTATGAACTTTTAAACTGTAAGAATTGGCGCCCAACGTGGGGCTCGAACCCACGACCCTGAGATTAAGAGTCTCATGCTCTACCGACTGAGTAAATAGAGTTTTAATTACCGCTATTTCTTCCTATATTGATTCAGACCATACTACATGGGATGAACATATTTTTAAAATTGCTCAAGCTTTGCGTACATCTAAACACAAAGCAACCCAATTCACTCCGTCATTTCTTGTTTTTGGAAGATATACCCCAATCGATATTCCGTGCCTGGTATAACATGCGTATGACTATTTAATTAAGAATATATAACACATTAAAATCATTCAATTAAAATATTTAAAATATGCTCACGAGTACAAATTCCCACATAATAACATTTATTATTAAGCTAAACAGCTTAGACTGCAATTTTGTCAGTATAAAATCATTTTACAAGTTACTTTTTAAAAAGTAACAAACCACATTCCATCACCAATTACTAAATACTTGCAAAATCTATATTGTACCGATAGCTTCATTGTAGTTACAAAGAATTGCTATTTTGATAGTGGCAACGGTGCCAATATATGACATCACAAATATTGATGATGAAAGTCGGTTTAGAAATTGCAAGAACTATAACTGAAAATTTTGGTAACTGTAAAAGGTTGCCAATTAAAAATTTTTGGCTGCTAAAATGACTGCTAACTTAAAATTTTTGGCTGCTAACTTTATACCAGTGATTGGATTCATATACATCTACAGAATAATGAATCCATTATTGACCCAATCTTAAATATGCCAGAAGTGCATTACTGGATAGTCGTGGAATAATATATTTTATAAATAGTGTAAATAATACGTAACTAATATGATATGTACTAACCCAAAACATTTTGTCCTAAGTTTCAAATTTTTGTTTAAAAGTATTCGCTGCCAGTGTAAGTATATAAGAATTCACCAAAATTCACTCTAATATTTTTACATAAAATGCTATAACAATTCTCAAAAAAGTTATTAATCTGGTGAAAGGTGAAAAAAAGGAAAGCATTGATGTTATAGCATTTTACCTCATACTTTATCTCGTTGATCAAATAGCGAATCCATGTTCAAACAAGTGAAAAGCTATTGCTTAAATAAGGTGCATTATCTGAGTTAAGAATTATAAACAATAATGACAGATTGGAATCTCTGCCAATTAGCAATATTTAGCTACCTTATTCACAGTCTGAAGAAATATAGTCAAATTGTTTTAATGAACACATAATTCTTGTAATTAATATCGATGTATGTAGTGTTAGCACAGCAAATTAAGGCATCAATAAGTATTAGCAAGTTTAATTCTAATGTTTTTCAATGACAGTTTATCATAAACAATCATATTAGGCTTCTACACAAAAAACCAGTATGAAATCACCCTTACAATAACTATATTATGGACAATCACTTACCTAATAAGAAAACTATACGAGAATGGTACTATGTTTCTTGGATTTAACCTCTGTAGTTCAAATTTCAATGACTAGGAAATAATACTTTATCAGATCTTGATTATAGCATGTATAGCCTCGTTATATTATTAAATGTTTAATATACATATATTTGCAATCAACATAGCAAGTGAAAATAAAAGAGGGCCAAGAATGCTTCCTTGGGGAGCATCTTACATGACCTAAAAAACAAAATACAAGATGTAATTTATCAACTAGTTTAGAAATTTATGAATGTTGAAATGGTGTTTGTGAACATTTGGATATTTATTAAAAAAATAATTCACATCTGAAAATTCTGCAAAAGTTATGTTTTTGGAGGTTACATTTTTTATGATGTATGTATTTACAGTGATAAAATACTTTCTAATGTAATACTTTTATAAACACAATTATAAATTTGCAAATTCAATTGTAGTAAATTTAATAATGGCATAATTATTCAAATTAATATTTTACTATTAAAAAGGATGCCTTTTTACGATAACCAAATTTTATTTGAATTATGTTATGACAAAATAAAATTCCTTCAATCATCACGTTGTAATTAAATTCTTTAAGATGCATCATCAAGATAATCTGTTAATTTATGTGTATCACATACAACAATTAAGCTACAATAGGTCAAGTACTAATTACAGAACTGCAATTTACTAATTACAGTACTGCGTTATCATCTAAATGCATAAAACGTTATATATAAAGTTTGTACAAAAATTTAAATCAATTTATTGTGTGTTTCAAATACAACTATAAATTTGAAAGCGTTGATGCATTAGTTTATAAAATCAAGTTAGAAAACAAAACCCTTTTGATGACCAAGTCTACCAAAATTGACCAAACTAAAATAAAATAATTAATCCCCTAGTTTATAACAAAACCTATTTTTTTTTTAATTCTCATTCCTAAGTGGCGAGATCACAATTACTTCTTGATATGGAGTTTGCTACATAGTTTTGGTCTAAAAATTAGATACGATATTTCATAAAAAAGTTTGGTGAACTGCCTCAACCAAAATTCTGTAATAGGAAAATTGCTGTGACCTCAACTTTAAACAAGGGACCACGGAAGAGTAAGTAATAGTGTCAGAGAATATCTGTCAAGGTAATTTTGTTGGTAACCACCTAATTTTGATTAGTTTCGGGGATCTTTTGATAATGATCCCAGTTGAAAAACTGGAAGTTACAAGAGCACGAAGTCACGAGAGTGCATCTGACAGATCTCCACTAGATGATAGTATAATGATATAATAGAAATATATATTGTTGTGACAACGGTCGCACGTTGAGTGCTGTGATACCTTCTCTTTGAAGTAGGTTGTAAAACAGTGCTGTGACAACGGTACAGCAATGGGAATTTTAAAATTGTTATCTTATCTTCCTTTTCTTTTCTTTGCCAGGCTAGCTCAACGGAAGTTATACTACTAAATGAAATAAAACACGCCAATCTCAAGAAAACATCTATACATTTATCATTCATACAAAACAGTTTCCATTCCGAACGGACCTACACCTTGAAGAAATTCTAGATTACTAGAACGGGCGGAATGGCTTGTGCGTTCCAGTGATCTAAAAAGTCAAACTACAGGTCCAACCAAAGTAGTAGGGTCTTTAGCGGGAACCAGACTAAGACAGGTCCCCGAAAGAGGGCATCCGCTGTTTCGGTACTTAAGAGTGGCAGTGACCATAGGGGTGCGTATGGCATTCTAAGATGTACTATTGCAATGTGGATGGCACCACATTACCTCCCAAGTACATAGCGTACTTAAATTTTTTAAAATGATGGCATCCTCTGGGGTAAAAGATTCCTGAGTTAAAACAGTCCCCATTCGAATCTCCAGAGAGGACTACTTCGGAAAATGTGACGGAAAGTTTAAAGGAAGAGCAGGGAACATTTTGCGATTTGGAGTGTGGAATGCCAGAAGTATGAAGCAAGCAGGTAAGCTAGAGAACTTGAAAATTGAAATGGATAGGTTAGCACAAGACGTAGAAGTGATCAGCGAAGATTGCTGGCCAGAGGCTGGGGATTTTTGGAGTGAAGACTTCAGGGTAATTCATTTATACAGGAGCAGAGGAAGGAAATTCGGATATGGGGATAGTTTTGCGAAAAAAGATAGAACACTGTGTAAAAAACTACTTACAAAAGAATGAAAGAGTACTCTATGATTAGATTAGAATCTAAACTAGTAAATACGGTAATAATACAAGTATACATATCTACCTCTAGCTACAGTGACAAAGAGGTAGAAGCGATCTACGAAGATATCGAAGACATACTAAGATATGTTTAAGGACATGAAAATTTACTAATTACGGGAGATTTTAATGCAGTGGTAGGTGCGGGTAGGGAAAGAGAGTTGACGATTTATTTGGTTTAGGCACGAGAAATGACAGGGGAAATAGGCTGGTTGAATTTTGCGGCAAGAACAATTTAACCATCACAAACACATTATTTCAACATCATGCTAGAGAACGATAAACATGGAAGATGCTAGAAGATATCGAAATATATTAAATAGATTACATTCTTGTTAGACAAGGATTTAGGAATCGAGTAAAAGACTGTAGAAGCTACCCAGAAGCAGATATAGACACTGACCACAACATCGTAATTAAGAAGTCAACTCTTAAATTTAAAAAAATTGAAAGAAAAATGGAAAAGAGTACTTTGACTTTGAGAAACTAAAAGATAAAGATATCTACGAAAGATTTGAAAAAAAGTCAAATAAATTGCTGAAGGATAATGGGAAAATTTCTTAACTAAGGAAATAGAAACGGAATCAAACAACCTTAAATCCAGCTTAGCCATGGCGGCCAGATATATTCTGGGGCATACACAAAAAGAAAATAAGAAACCATGGATAACAAAGGACTAAAAAAGACTAAAATACAAAAATACAAAACAGAGATACAAAGCCATAAAATGGGAAATCATTTGCAAATGCAGAAAAGTTAAAGAACAATGGATTGATGAAAAGTGTAAAGAGATACAAACTAAGATAAAAATAGAAAGAACAGACAAAGCACACAAATTAATTAGAATGAATTTTGGGGATATAAAATCGTATAGCAAAAATATAAGGGACGCAGGAGGAAACATCATTATAGAAAATGTAGAGAAAGTAGATAGATGGCAAGAAAATATAGGAAATTTATATGTAGGAGAGGAACTAACTGCATTAGAACAGGAATCAGACATTGAAAACGATGACTTGGGATATCCTATACTCTAAAAGTTGCTGGACAAGCAGTAACAGAATGTCCCTTCCAACTTGTAATCTATATGCATGAGATGGGTGAGATACCCAAAGATTTCAAATGTAACATCATAGTCAGTATACCAAAAAAGAGAGGCTCGGATAGATGTGAAAATTTTCGAACAATAAGTTTGACAGCACACGTGTCAAAAATATTAACTAGAATTGTACAAAGACGAATGGAAAAACGAGCGGAAGAAACACTAGGAGAAGATCAATTTGGGTTTAGGCGAAACAGGGGAACACCGAGGCTATCTTAGCACTGAGGGTGATAATGGAGAACACGACAGAAAATGGGGAGAGCGTGTATATGGGGTTTGTAGATCTGGAAAAAGCATTCGACCATGCAAAATGGAAAAAATGTTCGAAATACTCAAAAAGATTGGAATGTGTTTTAAGATAGACGTATAGTACATAGCTTATACAAAGAGCAAACAGCGGTAATAGAATTAGAGCAGGAAAGTAGAGAAGTAAATATTAGGCTAGGGGTGAGAGGAATGTGCCCTATCCCCATTAAATTTTAACTTGTACATCGAAGAGACAATGAATACTGTCAAATGCAGGAAGACATTTGGAATTACTATGCAGGGGCAAAAGATTGATGTGCCTAGTTTTACGGATGATATAGAGGTATTAGCATCTAGCAAGGGAGAGTTAGAAAGTGCTCTTAATGAAATGGAAACAGTACATCAGAGAGGTAGGATATGAAAATTAACAAAAATAAAACTAAAGTTAGTATGCAAAGGAGGGTAGAATAAATTGAAAACTAGAATACAAATAGGTAACGTAAACTTATAAGAGGTTAAGGATGTCTGCTACCTAAGAAACCAAATAATGCGAGATGGGAAGAACGCAAAAGATATAAAACAAAGATCAGCACAAGTTCGTGCTACATTTAACGAGGAAAAGCAACTACTGTGTTCAAAGACAACAAACGTAGAAACAAGGAAAAGATTGCTTGAAACATATTTGTGGAGAACAGCACTGTACGACTGTGAACACTGGACAGTAGGAGAAGCGGACAGGAAGAAGACAAAAGCCTTTGAAATGTGGTACTACAGACGTATGATGAAGATATCATGGACAGACAAAGTCAAGAACAAAGAGGTACTAGAAAGGGTAGGGGAAGAAAGAAGTATGTAGAAAACAGTAAAAAACAGAAAAGACAGAATGATAAGCCACATACTAAGGCATGATGGAATGAATAGAGCACAATATCTTAGAAGCAGAAATAGGAAAAAAGAAAGATAGATGTGGACCTAGGTTAGACTATTACACACAAATAGTGAAAGATGTAGGCTGTGCGAATTTTATGGAAATGTGCATGCTAGGTCAGAATAGAAATCAATGGAGGTACACGTCCAACCAGTTCCAAGATGGAAAATCTAATGAACGAAAAAATATTTGCATTTGAATCTGATGATTATTATAAACAACTACACGTGTTGGTTTTGAAATATTTTCAACTAATGTTGATTATGCGAAGGGATATATTGAAAAAATATTAAATCGGCAAATGCTCAAGAGTTGGGGGATCTTGGTAGCCACAGGCTGCTGAATCCCCTTCACAAACTACTGAATATTGGGGAAACAGGGTGTATATTTGTATACAATGGAAGGGGAACTGAACTGTATCTAACAAGAAAGAGCAACGGCTATGTTCGAAGACAACAAACATAAAAACAAGGAGATAATTGTTGAGACCGTAAATACAATACGGGATATAAAAATTTAAATTAAATACGAGCTAAATATTTAGGTGCAGTGACGGCACGTAACACGCTTTCTTAAATATATACAATGAGTTTATGTGCATGTTTCATTAAGGTTATTTTCCTAAAACCTTTTGTAAGTTCTCGTTGCCTATTTATATTCTAGTTTTTAATTTATTTTCCCCTCCTTTGCAGACTGGAACTTTAGTTTTATTTTTGTTAATTTTCATATCGTATCTCTCTGTTAGAACTGTTTCTATTCCATTAAGAGCAGCTTCTAATTCTTCCTTGCTAGATATTATAATACCGTTATAGCAGCTGCAAATCTAAGGATATCAATCTTTTGTCCCTGCATAATAATTCCAAATGTGTTAATAAAGGTTGTTAAATGTTAATTTATCTTTCCCAGTGTGTGTTCTCAGCATTTTAAAAGGTGACAGAAGGAATCGTGATCGATCTAGTAGGATGCACTTTTAATTATAAATCCTTCGAATTGACTTTTCTTAAAAATAAAATTTAAATAACTTATTACTAAAAGGCTAGGACAAATTGTAAGTAGAATAGATGTTCTTCAATATTTATAAACCTATATACTTTATAGGAATTTGAATAAACTATTAAAGAGTTATGATACTTCAGTGTATAGCTTCCTCTTAGAATGCCCAGTTATTCACTTCGTTGCACTGGCCAGGGCAGGCACTCTCCTGGCATTTGACAGTTCCATGTTTTAATAGGTACTCGCAACACCAAAGCGTTGCCGTCGCTAATTATAATAAAGAGTTTAAGAAAAAACCACTTTACCGGCATATCTGTCGTCTGTCATATGTTCACATATGTTTGACAAACTTCATTTTCCATTTGTATATTTATTTAGTCAAATATTTAGAATTTGTGTTCATCTGTGGTATTTATTTATTTGTGATTGGAGTTTAAGATTCAATTTTAAATAATGGCGTTTAAGTGTTCCATTGCTGGTTGTAGTATTAGTGTTACTGTTAAAACTCATTGTTTACCAAAGGATCCTGAGGTAAGTTCTTCAAAGATTTTTAAATGCTTATTAATTTTAACTAAGTGCTAAACTATTTCATTATTTTCAAAATTATCAATATAATTTATGGTTTTTTTGATACAGGATACTCTTTATTTATAACATTCTTCTGTTCATAGATTCGTTGTTTATGGTGCATAGCAGTTGGTCGTAAAGATTTAATGAATTTTGATGATAGGCATAGCAGGCATGCATTTAGAGTATGTGATATCCTTTTTGCAGACGTTGCTAAATTTGTGGCTAATAGAAATTATACTAATTTAAAATACCATGCTGTTCCTACGTTACATCTTCAAGGTACATAAAGTGATTATTGCTTTAACTTTTGTGTTAGTATTGTTGATTAGGATGTTTTTTGACTTATCCATTGTACTGTATGACCTATTAGATATGTTAACATGTGACATACATTTTAAATTTGTTTTGTAAAAAGGGGGGTTTCCCCTTCATTCTTAAATAAATAAATACATAAAAAATGTTTATTATAGTAAATATTAAACTTGTGGAAGGCACTTATAAGGATTTCAAGTATATATTGTAAATTATCAATTCTTACCTAATTTCATAATATTGCAACTACAATTTTTGAAATATTGACAATTTTTGTTTTATTTAGAAGAGTTTGTTTTCTGCATCATTAACATAATTACCTAAAAAAACCTTCATGAAATCTTCATAGTGCATTTCACAAACCTGTATTCCTAAAATGCCAGAAAAATTTAAATTTAAATTTGGCGCCAATGAAGATAGTTCATGCTCGCATCGCGAGTGGCGGTTATTATGGTTTTGCAATAATATAGGGAGTTGCTAATCTATCCCTACTTACTAATTAAGTTGTTACAGAAGAGCTCAATAGATTTTCACAAAATGTCTTCTTGCCTCTTCGATGTACAAGTTAAAATTAATGGAGATAGGACACATCCCTGTCTCACCCCTTTCCTAATATTTACTTCTCTATGTTCCTCCTCTAATTCTATTACCTTACATGTGATTTTCCAATGCTCCACCCGAAAGTACTACATTGGCCAGGAATCAAGTTTTTTTTTACCTGAAAAATTCAGAATTTTGCCAAACCCTTGCTGTTCCAAAAAAGGTCTCCATTTTACCTCTCATCCGAACGAGGGTGTATTTTTGTGAAAAATGCTCGCCTAACATTTTTCAAGTGGACCGTGTCGGGATTCGAACCCGGGACCTTGGGCGTAGTAGTCACACACATACCACTATACCACGGAGCAGTCTCTAATTCTATTACTGCTGTTTGCTCTTTGTGTAAGCTATGTACTATTCATCTGTGGCTTATTTAATTAACCCACAAATAGTTTATTATGTTCGAGATTGAGTAGCTTGTCAGTTTTAACTAAACCTTCTTTTCTTATTAATATGTTTACTTGGAATTTATTTTATACACTACAAGAACGTCACATACTTTGGTAATTTTTTTAAAAACTAGACACGTTTTTATCTTCATACATTGGGGATAGTAAAGTCACAGTATACTATCGTCCCACGTTAGCAGGCAATTGTAACATTTGTACCTGGAACTTGTTATATTTTATCCATGCCGTCAGTTACAGTATAGCCTTGGGTGTAAATTTTATTACGTTCCCAAATTTGGTTGCAAGTATTGCCATCAGGGGTAAAGCCAACAAAGTAAAAATATGCCAGGGGTTTATCTTATTATTCGCTGGAGTCAAAGCAGCCTCTGCTCGTGTATAGGTCAAAGTCATGTGCAGGTAGCTTCTACTGTGCTTGGTCAAAATCTGGCAACGAAATGAATGTACCTACATGTTTACGGAACACAAGATTGTTTTTTAGGTAAGAAGAAAGGATATGGGAATAGGAAGGAATCACTTCGCTGGAAATAACGTTCTATCACTTCGATAGTTATAGTCAAGTCCCTTGCTTTAAAATGCATGTTCCCATGAGCCTGTTCGTATCCCCTCCATACCATGCTTCTCATGGCTAACTGCGCTAACCACATCACATTCCTTTAATCTGGGAAAATGAGTGCTTATGTGAAATACAAGCAATAAATTATGGTGTTATTGTCTTCAGGTTTGTAAAACAGTATATTAATGAAACTTCACAGGTAATAATTTAATGGTGGGAAAAAAGCAGATTCAAAATTCCCGTAATTTTGATATTAAAATGAAATTTGATGCAGCCAAACGGTGCAACAATCTAACTGCAATTTTCAAGAGACTCTTTGCAGGCGCCTTATGCAGGAAATAAAATATCCATCAACAGGAACACATTTAATAGTAAATCCAACAATAAGTAATGGGTTCAACCACTGGTACAAAAATAATCTAACAATCTTTAAAATAAAGAACATCGAGGCGACAAGGTCAACATGTAATAACAAAATAGGGCTATTTCACTTGGAAACATATAATCATTAGTCATTCACTTATTAGGAGGCCATTAACAGTCCAATTGTAATGTATACACCTTGCATACAAAATAACCAAGAGAAGCAACACAAGAGAATATTTATTGATAGAAAAACTTTTTATAAATTGACATGTGTTAAATTATTATAAAAATTGGCCACTATCATTTAGCCTATCTGATTTAGTACGAATACACAATTATAAATAACGTGAATACATTACAGTTCTCCCGATCTAGCTAGAGGTTCAATCTATCTGGAGCCTTAATATTCCTTTTGGGTCTCATAAGAACATTAGGAATAATATTAGATTTTGGTTGATCTTCTACTGTATTTTCCTTAACCGTGGCATTCCCCTTTATACCATTTTCCTTCCTATTCTTACTGATCACTGGTATTGTAGGTATTAGAGATATTGCAGAGCCATAATCAGCTTGTTCAACCTCTTTCGTTCCTTTTCCAATACTAGTACTTATAATTTGATCCACATGTCTTTTCTAAATTAATCTAGTATCATCTTCAGGTACACACCTGTAGGTTCTATCTCCCAATTTCGAATCTATTTTTGCCTTGCTCCAACGACCTTTACCTTCTCTATAGTCCTTTGTATAAACTATATCCCCTTCTTCAAATTCTACCGATCTATCTCCTCTGAAGAATTCTACCTGTTTCCTCATGGCTTCCTCTCTTTTATTTATGGTTATACAATCAAGCTTGGTCTTCACATGTCTGTTAAATATTAATTTGGAAGGAACCTCTCCGGTTACACAATGCGGTGATGAGAAAAGAAATTTAGACATGAGGGTATCCAATTAGTCGTTTTGACAGTTGGTATCACATAGTAACTTCTGCAAGGAGTGCTTGAATCTTTTAATAGAATTTTCTGCAGCACTATTCGATTCAGGATAATAAGACGGCGAAGTTTGATATCAAATGCCATTATTCTTACAGAAAGTATCAAATATCGTTATCGGTAAAAATAAGATCGGCTAACCCAAACCTTGCAAAACAGTCTTATTTTTTCTAAAGTTACAGCGGTATCCAGTCGTTCCATTCTATATACTTCTATCCACTTGGAATAAAAATCGGTAATGATTAGGTAAGTATGTCCCTTAAACGGCCCAGCAAAATCTAAGTGAATTCTTTCGAACACTACTGGTAAGGGGAAGCTTAATAAGTTTGGCGTGGAGGGGGGGCGGCAGAATTTCTTAGACAAGGATCACATCCCTTTACGAAAACCTCTATATCAGTATCAAGATGCGACCACCAAATATATTGCCTAGCCCATGCCTTCATTTTTACTATCCACATGTGCTCCATAAACCTCTCTAAGCATTTGAGCTCGTAATGTTTTAGGAATTATTACTTGGCACCCCGAGTTAAAACGTCACTCTCAATGCTCAATTCTTTTTCCTTCAAATGGTAGACCTTAAGCTCTGCCTGCTCTTCCACCTTTTTAGGCCAACCGCTTCTTCCATACTAATATACCTTACTTAATATATTATCCTTTAATATTTCACATTTGATGGTTGAAGCTGTAATCGGTAACTCATTCTCTATTAAAAATTTATAACAGTCTGAACCATACTCATCCCATTCATATACATCATTCTTTAACGGTAACCTTGATAAACCATCAGCTCCTCTATTACGTTTACCTTTGATATGACAAAATTCATAATCAAATCCACTCAAATACAGTACCCATCTCTGAAGTCTTCCTGCGGCCAATATTGGAATGCCCCTTTTTCACCAAATAACGCCAACAGCGGTTTATGATGGCTACACAAGGTAAACCTATTATTCATGAGGTACTAATAAAATTTCTTTACTCCCCAATAAATAGCTAAAGTTTCCTTGTGTATGGCTGAATAATTTCTCTCAGCTGGATTTAATACTTGGGAAGCAAAACTTATTGGTTTTTCATTACCGTCAGCAAAAACATGTGATAGAACTACACCTATTCCCAGGTCAGATGCATCACAATTTGGGTTAAAATGTGCTAAATTTTGATTGGCAACCATTTGTTGTTTAGCTTTTTGAAATACTCTTTCACAAGTATCAGACCATTCAAAATTCACATTTGTTTTCAGTAATTTATATAAAGGACCCAAAGTATCTGCTAATTTATCAATAAATCTCGCATAATAGTTTATCATTCCTATAAATGCTTTCACTTCGGTTACTTTCTTTCGGCCTGGCTACTTCAACTATTGCTTTAATTTTGTCATTATCCTTTTAAAGTTCACTTTTATGTATAACATGACCCTAAATATTTAATTTCTTTTTTGAAAAATTTATATTTTGCAAATTTTAATCTGAAACCGGCCCTCTGTAACCTCTCAAAAACTTCTTCTAAATTTCGCAAATGTTCCTCTTTAATCGCTCCCGTGACAACCATATCATCCATAAAATTAATTACGCCGTTGCACCTTGCAGAACCTTTTCTATGCATTTGAAATATCGCACAAGTTGGTTTTGTTCCAAAGGGTAATCTGTTTGAGATGTACATGTCTTTGTGAGCACTCCAAGCTAATAACATTTTCGAATCTTCACTTAGTTCCAATTGGTTATAGGCTTGCAAAAGTCTAATTTTGTGAACATCTCACCCCCTTGTATGGTGCAAACAAATTCTTTATTCGAGGCAACGGATAATTCATATCTTCCAAAAAAAGGTCGACTGTAATTTTATAATCTGCACATATTCTTATCTTTCCATCCGGCTTCACAACAGGAACCAAAGGAGTGCCCCACTCGGAATCATTAACTTTTGATATAATCCCTTCCCTTTCTAATCTATCTAGTTCTTCACTTACAGACCTTTTAAAAGCAAATGCAATTAAATAGGTCTAGGTTTAAAAAAAATAGGTTTTTCCATTTCCTTCAACTTTAATTTTACTTCTTCATACTTTTAAACCCCCAATGTGGTTTAAACAGTTCATCATATTTCGTAATTAATGCTAGCAGCTCAGCATCTCCTACAAAATGTACATCAATCCGACAAGAGTCATTAATTTTAAAATTTAATACAGACATCATGTCCTATTGTAAACCGGTCATTCGTTATACTATATTGCGGGCAATTGATACACTATTGTGCAATAGTTAAAGCTGCATAATACCTATAACACGTATCACCACGTTTTAAGTATTGTGCAACAGACAAATTTGCACGCACATTTAAAGTCGAATTTCCGACAGAATATAAGTAAAACGGTAACTCACTTGTATTTTTTAACATCTCAGGAACCTTGTTGTTTATGAGTAACCTACGCCATTGCTGAGTCAAATTTCCAATCCGTCCACTCTAAACTCTATGCTCGTAGAGGAACGATAAGGAACAACCAGGTAGAGGTACACAAAGGTAAGGTAAGGAACCTACGCCCCTAAAAAGAGAAAAAAACACACCAACATCACACAAGTAGATGTTCTTGGCTTCAGGTCTAGTCGCTTAATGGTGTCTTCTAACACCGCGTGCACTCCCCATTTCAATCTGCACAGGCACGACTCGGGGACGACGGAAATTGACAAGTCCATTTAAAATTATTCGTGGGAATTTATTTACAAATTAAAAGAATGTACATTACCAAATTTGGAATGTAACAGTCTCTACCTTACAAGGATTTACTACCATTCTCGGCTACTACAAACCTACAGGTTTTGATAACATCCTTATAACTAAGATCAACCAATATTTCATCCTGGGGTACTATAATTGATCCATCATATTTTTTAATGCAGGTTTCTTTCAACTCAATCTCCCCAAAAGCAACATTAGAATTAAATAGTTGTTCTGGAATTAATGACACACCAGCACCCGAGTCCAATTCCATTTCAATAACCACATTATTGATCTTTACCGGAATGACTATTGCCTTCAAACTGTTACTAGCATCCATGTAAAACATTTCAATGAAATCTAATGGCCCTACTTCACTCACTCCTGGAACGGTATCGTTAGAATGAACACTCACTTTTTGATCAGATTGTAATATCCCTTGTCCTAACTAGTATCCGGTATGATACTACAGTGGTGTAGCCGTTGCTAGACCTACCGGCTCCATTGTGCGAGTCTAAATCTAATTATGTGCTCTGTGACAAGAAGAAACTAAGGTAGGTGAAGAAAGGTTGTAACACCCAAGAACATTTTTAAATTAACCCAAATTTCAAATAATATTTTCGGCCAATCGCAAACAATTCTATCTAAAATGTAACCTATCACTGACCTGAATTAAGATAGTTATCCAATCCTAGTTTGATTTTGGGTGACAATTGACACTTTAAATGAACATAACCTCTTAGCTGATATCTAACATCCCGTGAAATTTAGAAGATTTTAAATTAAGGCACCAAACGAAATGCTAGTTTGTTCTAGAGAATTCGAAACCGGAAGTACGTAATATAATGTAATTTTTCGTGATATCTATAAAAATATTAACCGGAAATACTTTAGAATATTGCAGAATAACTTAAATTTAAATATAGGGTAATTTCAATTAGCAATGGCAATAATAAAAGTGGATTTAAACCATTAACCTAAAAGCACATGTAGGGATGATGTACAATTGTGAAATATGTAAGGTTTTTGATTGGCTAGGCCAGTCACGTGATAAGAGGTATATAAATACAGTGATAGAGAAAATTCAAAAAAACACACGACACACAAAGACTCAACAAGACCTACTAAAGATATAAAAGAAAGTACGAAATGAACACTAACTAGTCAAAAGCTAGTGTGGGGTCTGTTGTAATGTCATGTAGCAATATTGATTATATGGCCGTGTTAATTAACTCAATGGTTAGTGAATAGAGCTAATAAATTAGTATGTTTATTACGGGAAGAATAGTGAATTTAAGTAGTGGATAAAGAGCACAGATACGTTTCGCTCTTAAAGTAGAATTAAATAGGCGGTTAATGGTTGGGGGCACTGGCTTATTAACGGCAGAAAAGATGATAACTAACCCCACCTATACGGTTCATTATTGATTGATTGTGGAAGTTAGGATTTTGGAAGTTAGATTACAAACCACGTTGGTACAAGAGTAGAGAGATATCAAGAGCTTCGAGCATAAAATTTATCACCACCCGTGTTAAGCATTATCAACCCTGGTGAGAATAAGTTACCTCGGAGCATTGTAGAGAGTGGAGCAACAGTGGGTATTGCATACCCGACACAGGTATTGAGTGAATCTTTGCATAAATGGTTCGAGAGAATGGACGTGTATTTGCATTCATTAAAAAAACCTCAACACTATTAATAAAAAAACTGACATTAACACACTAAGCTCTATATACACCTATCTACTTCACTTTGAATCCAAAAACAAATTCAACATAACTGATCAAATCACTTAATAAAACATAACATAACATAAACATACACAAACAAACATATGCAAACATCCACATGCACCCACACACACATACATATATACACACACACACACACACACACACATACACACATGCACAGACATACATACATTCGCACAAACAACATAAACACACTGAAATACATACGTAAACAAATATACATACATCAACATACATATATAAACATACATACATACAAAAAATATCTAAATTTCAGTCAAATCATAAAATAAATTAATTACAATCTAGAAAGTTATCTCAAACACTGTCAAAATTATAAAGGAATTGTCATTATAACATTCAAATTTGATTAACAAAACACAAAACTGTGTTCTTTTTAAAAGCTTTCAACATCACTTACAGTTTGTATTCAAAAATTTATCTATATCGACGATTTCATTGTAAAACCTCACATTAGTAAGTAAGTTTTTAACTGTTTAGCCCCTATTAATGTTTCTAATTTTAGTATCTTTGAAAATGGTTTAAAATAAAACCGAAAGCTTAGATTTATAATAAAGAGTACAATTAATTAACCAGCAGACCTAAAAGCCTGTTATTGTATATATATTATATATATATATATATATATATATATATAAATTTAATGAGTCCTAAAATAATATCAAACAATGAAATTTAATGGCGAGTGACTCAATATTAGCCACAAGGGCATCCTGTCGACGCGTTTCGCCCTTGTTGGGGCTCATCAGGAAGGACAGGAGTAGCAAAGATGTAATATTTAACACGAACACATTATGGGAAGTACAGCATCACCTAGCCCGCAATTTGTGCCTTCGTGCTGTTTCACCTGACTTTGCAGGTTTTATTAACAGTTGTTTGATATTATTTTAGGACTCATTAAATTTACTTATTCTTTATAATTATAATCATTGGCTATGGAAAAAGGCAGTTGAACCGGATCTCCTTCGTGCCGACTGTTGATAAAACCTGCAAAGTCAGGTGAAACAGCATAAAGGCACAAATTGCGGGCTAGGTGATGCTGTACTTCCCATAATGTGTTCATTTTAAATATTACATATTTGCTACTCCTGTCCTGATGAGCCCCAACAAGGGCGAAACGCGTCGACAGGATGCCCTTCTGGCTAATATTGAGTCACTCGCCATTAAATTTCATTGTTTGATATTATTTTAGGACTCATTAAATTTACTTATTCTTTATAATTATAATCATTGTATATATATATATATATATATATATATATATATATATATTATTCTTCTGCCTACTACTTTTACTTTTGCTTGTTTACTCCACCCCCTCCACCCTTTTATTTTTATTTATATAAATATATCTGATTATAAACTTTACTACTTTATTTATTTAAACAAAATTTTGCTACACGACTTTTGTCGTCGTCCCTATTTTAGTATTCAATAAATGACTTCTATTTGAGGTGCTTTAGCAACGTTTGGTTGGTTATCTATTTACTGTTTACTATATTTTATGCCTCGACTATATGAAACCTTAATCTCAGGGTGTTCACCTACTCACCGTGAGTTCAATCGTGAGTAGATGTGCACTACCCAACCAAACTGCACACTCGTTTGTTTTACCACTTTTTTAATGCACTGATTTACTATATATGCCAAATTTTAACAGATCAATGTTGCTTGGTGCCAAATTAATTTATGTATACTATTGATGACTTTAATTTTGACGTTTTAAGATATTCACGGTACTTACCTGAATTATACCGCGCTGAAGGCCTTCTTTTACTGCTGGCTCAAGATCGTATTCACCGTACGCACCTTCACAAGGATTCTCAATCGTAGTTCACTTGCGTGTCGCCTCCAGGTGTTCTTAACCAATTTCGTTGACCCCAAATCTGAAATAATTTTACCCCAATTTAGAATTTAAAAACCGTTGTATCTACTTCCCTGCGTTAATTCTTCCTCGTTATATACTGCTCTCCTGTTTCCCTACTTCTTATTCCAATTAATCCTCTCCTTGCTCAATCCAAATCAATCCAGCCGTCCTATTTTAAATCAATCCTTTCCTGCTATTCCTATAATATCCATACGATGTCCTTACTGCCGTTAATCTGCTCAAATCACTCCAAAAATTAATCAATATCGTCGTTGCCTTCTATATCCACTCAAATCTCCTACTGCCGTTAAACCAAATCTTCCCAAATCCAACACCAATCTTTCTCAAACCTAAATAATCGTCGCTTTTCCCGTCGCACTAGTAACCACTCTAAATCTTCTTTAATACTCGTTGCCTTTATACTCTCGATGCTTCTTATTACTTTCACTTTACTAAATTAAACTCTTTAATTCACATAAACTTTTATTTCAATAAATATTTGTACAACTTTTAACGCAGGTTTTGTAAAACACGTCTTTATCTGAATATAATCGAAATTAGTATCCCTATATTTATTTTGCTCAGCGATAAGATCAACAACCTTAGCTTACTTGAATTACAATTCTAAAACATACAATATCCAATAACAATTCGTCTTTCCTTTCGTGTCCAAAATACCTTCACTACAGTCTTTATAATATTCTTAATTTCTACTATTGGTCCAAAAACACTTCACAATTCTCCAATAACCCTTTATATTTCTATTCACTTTTAATTTTGATTTTACAATTCGTCCAAAAGTTGATTCTATTAAAAGAAAAGCCAAAATAATTTACACACGACCTGGACGCTTTGTTGGTTGCAGATATCCATAAATGCGTTCGGCTTTCCGACGGCAAATGTACTTTCACTGGCTCATAAAATATCAACTCAGTATAAAACCTTAAGTACCGTGCATTGTATCAACGTCATAAAGTCATGTTGTCTACCTTTTGGCACATATGTTTCAAACTAAAATGGTACATACTTTAGCATATGTAAAGTACAGCAAAATATAGTTTTTTAAATTATTAGATCTGATATATTAATCCTATTGTTTGGCATACACCCCTATTAACACAAATCTACCCTTAGAAGCCTTGTACCCCCCCCCTTACATAATAATATATATATATATATATATATATATATATATATATATATTACAATTAAAAGGGATTTGTTGAAATACATTTAGGTACAGATACTTTGTAAACTTTTGGGTAAGTTAACTCACCAGTATCGGTTTCAGATTCTAGGCCTATCCACCCCGGGACATGTCCATGTACTCTCCGCTGTAGAGTAGCCGACGCGTTTGAAGGAAGTAGAGTAAAGACTATTGGAACAGGTAAGTGGACCCTTGTATTGCAATTTTGAACCATAAAAAGTGATAGAGGTGGCATTCGATTATACATGTATTAGGTAACTCGTTTCTTTTTTCGTTGACTGCTACTTAGGTCAGGGAAGGAGGGCGAAGTGTTACAAGGTATAAAGGTATCGGCAGTGGGCACGGCAAACCTTATACCGAGCTTATGGACGACGGTAAAGGGCACGACACCGGGCGAGCTGAATTCCGGCTATGGACATGGCAGTGGTAATAACTGGCTTTAGGTGTAGCGAGAAAGGAGAGTAGGCGTCGGCTATGGGCATGACATCTATGGGTTTGGGGCACCGGCCATAGGCACAGTCCGGTAGGTACTAACTATTTAACACTGGCTATGGGCACAGTAGTAAAAGAGTCTTTAACCTTTCAGAGCGAGTAGGCAAAGCATACTGATTTCTCTCACAAAGGCGTGCTGATTTATACCGCTGCTTGGCCGACCTGATTTGTGTATTTATTAACCAAAAAATGGTATAACATGTAGTGGGCATACAATTAACTTATAACTACTTGAAACGTAACGTTAAAATCGGTAAATTGTCATTACAAGTTTTTCTTTGCACTTGCATACTTTTGCTAGGTGTTCTTTCTTCTTACACACCTTGCAAGTATATTCCTATAACGACAAGTGCTAAATTTAAGACTAGTTTCACCACACGCAAAACAAGCCAGCAATTTATTCCCTTTGTGCCTCCCTATGTTTGCTACTTACAGCATTACCACTAATTCTATTAACATGTACTACCGTACTTTGCCCTAACAACGCTTCCTTATTAATGGCTGCTTCCATTATTTGTTCCAGTGTTGTTTCCTGGTTACATTCATAAATTTTGTCTAAAATTGGACGTTTTATAACCCATGTACAATTTTGTCCTTAAGTTTTTCATTCAATAATGCCCCAAATTTAGAATTAATTGACATACTTTTTACACGTGCATACTACTCTCTGATACCTTCACTTTCTCCATGTCTGAGGTCACAAAATGCATTACGTTCTTTAAACACCAATATTTTCCTTGAAAATTGTTGCCTTAGCAATTCACATAATTGTTCAAACGTTTTATCTTTCGGTTTTAATGGGTCACATAAATCGTGTAAAAACTTATACACTTTTTCTCCCATAACCGTTAGCAATACTGCTACTTTCCGCTCTTCTTGTAGATAGTTTGCCTTGAAGAACTGTTCTAACCTGTCTTCATACAAACACCAAACTTCACCAAAATTATAAATAGTAGCTATGCCTAAGCTTGTTCGAAATGTTGCGTTTCTATGTTCTGTCATTGCAAGAACTTTTATACCTCGTCGCCAATTGCAATGTGTACACCTTGCATACAAAATAACCAAGAGAAGCAACACAAAAGAATATTTATTAATAGAAAAACTCTTTATGAACTGACATGTGTCAAATTATTATAAAAACTGGCCACTATCTGTTAGCCTACTTGATTTAGTATGAATACACAATTATAAATAACATGAATACACTACACCAATAATTAATAGTTTTTTGATTTTTGTTAGCAAAATTTATTACTAATTAATATTGCCATTTTGACAACAGCCGAACAAGACCGCCTACTACAAAGTCTTGTGACCTAGTGCACACGGACTTCATCCACCTTCGCAATCAAAATCCATTTCATGGAAGCAGTACTAATAGAAAATTGATTTTCATCATTATTAATTAAAGTAAAAATCCAAATTTTATAAATTTAGAGCTATTTATTATTGAAATTATTTAGTCTAAAAATATCCTGTAAAGCAAAGATGTACCAGTATTTATATTTGAAACTGTTATAAGATTTTAAAAATTAAAATGAATTAAAACAGTTTTAAAATTCAATGCCTTTGATAATTATAGATAAAGTAATGGCCGTGAGTAGTTTAAATATGCAGATCTTGCTTGAACTGTTTTGTTATAGAAAAAAATTTGCGATAGTGCTGCTTTAATAACAACTTAATAAATAAATATGAAATACGTGACAGCTAATTAACAACTGCCCTATTGTTATCAATTTGCTGTTATCACGGCCAGATATAAATAATTTGTTTGTTCATTTGCATGCATAAAATACAGAATTTCATCAGTGTTTCAGTTCACTAACTTTCATAAATAACTTTTAAATAAGCATTGAAATGACCGTATTTGCATACTTATTTTCAATGAAACAACCATAACTAACAATACAACCAAATAATATAAAAATCAGAGGTCATACAAACAATTATCTTTTGTTTGTTAACAAAGCCTAATATTATTTTAAATATTACTTACCAATAAGAACTGCTCCAAGAATTTCAAAAATTGTTGCCAAGAAACATGCCTGAAAAATGGTGAGTACTTTTGAACCAACACTAGTTCCAAATGAATTTGCAACATCGTTCGCTCCAATTCCAAAAGCCAACACAAATGCAATAATAAAACCTAATACAACTAACCATATGAGATGTGATGAAAATGGTTCCATGGTTGATAACGGATAATGTAAAATCCAACGGTTGGTGATAAAAGTTCACGTTATACGTTTTTGAGATTCATCTTTGTAAGAGTTTGGCTGTAACAAAAATGAAACTAAGTTCGTTAAATTAAAATAGTAATTACTACACACCCAATTCTAATATAAACCACCATCTAACTGAATAAAAACACATGATGCATGCTATGATATATTAGTAATGCTTGGCCTTGCTCTATAATTTTACCTTTAAAATTAAAAAACCGATACAAGTTCAAGGTAATGTGCAATTAAGAATAATTGTGATTTTAATATAATTAAAACAAGGTATCCAATGTTCCCCTAAAATTAGAAGCTCAAGTGTATGTGCTTTATGTTACTAAACGTTAGACTAATGTTGGTTTGTTATATTTAATATATCAAAACAATCAGAGTGTCAAGGTTTAACAAAATTTGAATTAATAAATACCTTTCCAGAGTAGGTTAATAAATATTTAAGTTCCACATATCTATCCTAAATTTTAAAACCAAATATTTGTGACAATTGAAAACTTTATTTATACACCTTTATGTACAATTGCTTGTTATTTTTTAGAAATAGTTTTTAATGTAAAAATAATTACCGCTTAAATCAAAATTTAATTAATTGGCTTAAAAAAGGCCTCCAAAAACTGTAGTTACACTTCATTGTATGAAAACAGCAAATATGCAAATAGTTATTATGTTAAATGTTATATTTTCTTAAACTGGTTTATTTTCAAGATAATTAATGACAAGTTCAATTCTATTTAATTAAAACCTGTTAATAAAATGTAATTTCTTTCTTACTAAACCAATCTTCATGCTCGTCCGATGTATTATCATAAGGATTGTAATCATTTCATTACACTGAATATTCACAAAAATATAGCTACATCTTGGTTAATGTTAGAAACTCTTTAATTGGCATTTAAATTTGCTCACTATAAACAAATAATCCCACTTCAGCCATTAGAACATTTCTAAAAAGCATATTTTTTTTAGTTTCATGTCAAAATTAAGTGACTTGGTAACAGCCTGGAGTGCTTCTCAACTTCTGACAATATTTTATATTAGCTATCGTTATTTATAATGCGTCGCTCGTCAGTTGATAAATAATGAACAAAGCACATAACTTCCTACATTCATTGACTGTGAATACAAATAAATTTCTCAACTTGTGGTGCGGCTGGTTTGAATGTTGATGCACTCGCTAGTAAAGCAAGAAACGGGAGAGCAACAGTGAGCTTTAAATAACATAGGTATAGAATTCAATTAAAAAGTAGCAGCGGTAGATGGTAGACAATAACACAAAAAAACCGGATCATAGTTTGTATGGTCTTTGTAAGCAAATTAAGTGTTAAGTTGGCACAGTTTATAAAAAACGGTTTTATCCAATTCCAGTTGTAACCTACACCGAGATTGTGAAATTTAGAAAATAAAGCATTTTCAGTGTTGAAAATTAATTACTTTAATTTTAGTCTGACGAGAGGTCAACACATATTGGCGCCCAACGTGAAGCTGGTTTGCGATTAAAATGGTTCATAAAAACTAGAATTGTCAACTTACATGCAAACCAAAGGTGTCTAATGGATGAAATTAATGAAGAATGCGAAAGTGGTTTAGTTATTACAATCAATCAATAAAGTCAACAACACTCCAGGTTTGTATGGAACGGTTACATTGTAATGCAAGTGTAAAACTTAGAGTGCCGCATGTAAGCGTACATTTAAGTTCGAAGTTATTACATTCATTTTCGGCCATAATTGGTTATTTTATTTACATAAATTCCTTTTCTGGTATTAAATTCTCCAACAATACCCGATATATTGCACCTGTTCAACCTGTTCAGATAAGCTCGCCTTACCATAATTTTCAACTCAAATCCCTTGTTAATTCATTATCCGTTCGTATAAATTCCATGTCTATTGTTAAATCCTTCCGCATAATTAATAATAAATACTCTTTCTAAGAATCTCTCAAAGTAAATTTAGTTGTTTTGAAACGACAAGTTTATGCTACAATTAATTAGTCAAGATCCTGTTAGGTAACCGTGAGCGCGTTATACCTTCCAATAACGAATAATTGCGTTCTAGTGGGTTTCCCATCTAAAGATTCGTCGAAATAATATATCCTACTATTCTCAGGTAAAACCGTGTTTTCCAGTTTCAATCGCGTTTCGACAACGCGGACGTTTGCTTTTCGAGTTCGTGTTATTTTGAACTCCTTAAAAACTTTGATTTTGCAGCTGGTGTGTTGATGCACTTGTAAAAACTACTCGTTCTGTTACTCCACGAGCGATGCACGTTTCTTCTCTATCAAATGTATAGATTTGATGTGTATCGGTAAGTGCTCCTGAGTTGCTAATATTAGTAATATTTTCCTGTTATTTTAGCTCTTAGCTGGAGGCTAAATTGCTTGTTACGTAGCCTGATTATTCCTTGATGTAGATCAACTGCTCTTGCATGTAGACCGCCGTTGCAATTACGGTAGTAGCATGGTTGTTGCTGACTACAGCGGCGATGCTGTGTTAATTCGCTTCCGAGGGCTGACCAGATAAGTATCCCGACACATGTATGTGACTTGTTTTCCTTTTGTAACATACCCAGGGATAAACCCAATTTGACATTAGATACGCTAAGTTTTGTTCTGGTAAAATCCTTACTAGAAAAGTTTCAAACTTTAATGCTTTTGCTTTTTGTACTTAACCTATCTGTTTATACGAAAGTATCAGAAGTATTCGTTTTCTGATTAGAGTTATAACAAGTGCTTCGTATGGTAAAATCCTTACTAGAAGGGTTTGTAAATTTAACGTTTTTTTTTAATTAACTCATCTGCATATACGAAAGTATCAGGGTTATTCTTTTTGGTACAGAGTAGATTTATTGAATGTTAGCTACGAATTGCGCACTTCATGGAACAATTAGTGAATTTATCCATAGAGTAAAATTGTTTTATTAAATAGTAACCTTAGTTAATTTTGTTTTGCTGTTTTGATAGAAATTTCTATATTTGTGTTTTTTTTATTGTAAATAGAAAATTGTTGGCGATATATTATTTTTGTGTTGCTAGGAACCCCTCCCCTCCCCGTATTGGTAGTTAGCCTGGTATATTTACGTTTTCTTCCGGTTACGTCATTGTACGTAGCAAAGTTAAAGTGAGAAAGGAAAGTTAGGGAACACAATAATCTTGAAAGTTTTATAGGGTTACGAACCAGATGTTTAGATACATATATAGGTTTAGGAACGGTACCTGTGCGTGAATTACATTTTGTTGAGTTCATCGAATTATAGGGTTAATTGAAGTGGTTCGACACGCAAAAAAGAAAAGAAAAAAGAAATAAAAACAGATGAGAATACGAAAGGTGAAAACTATTATAAGAAATTAAAAGTAGTTTATTAAAAGGAGGACAATAATATACGCAACCTAACCTCGAATTATTGTTTTTTATAATTCGATGTAAGAAGTGTATAAGGTTAAAGGGTCTTGGAAGATTAATAGTAAGGGACGATTGAGGGTAAAATAGAATACTTAAATAAGAGAGTTGTGGTTTTAAAAAAAAACAGAAATGAATACTGAGGAATCAAATGAAGCTGCAGGATTAAATTTGGCTCAATTGCAAGCACTTCTGGTACACTTGGCAAAGAATATGATTAATATGCAAACCGGTATTTCAGAGTTAGCAGAAACAGTCCGCGAAAATGTAAAAAACAAACTAGTAGAGGTACAGTTACTACCTAGGGACGTAATAGTACCAAATAAGAAATATCTTTCAGCATGGCATTACGGGGGGGGGGGTGTCAGAAATAAGATATCGAGCAGATGTTAAAATGCATCCGATGCAGTTCTTAAAAAAATTGATAAATTATTTAAGAACGCAGGGGTTCCGGAAGTAGACAAGGTCAGTCTAGCCATGGGTTGTTTAACAGAGTCGGTAGCAGAATGGGCTACTGAACGAAAAAAATTTATTTAACGATTTTCAAACATTTGGAAAATTATTTCGGGAACAATATTGGGATGTAAATCATCAAAGGGACTTGTATTATAAATTAAAGTATGGACAGTTCCAAGCAGGTAGTCGGGCAGACCATGTGTTAAGATTGGTTATGGAGGCTGACTTAACAGAAAAGGTGAAGGAGAGGATGTTAGTGGAATGGTTGGGAAAACATTTTTCACAGGAGGTATAGCAAAGTATGTTATTGCAGGGCATCGACTCAATCGATGAATTCGAGAAACTTTTAAGAAAAATTGATGCGACTTATGAACCGGGAAATAGAATAAATCAAATTTTCAGGGAGATAAATAATCAAAATAACAACAATTCGCGTTTTAATCGATATAATAGAGACAATGGTCAAAATAAAAATGAGAATTGGCGTGGTGAAGGACATACAGGGACAATAATCAACCAGATAGAGGAGTTAACGGAAGGGGCGAAAACTGGAAGGAAGAGGAAAGGAAGTTGAAGCGGAACAGGTTGGTGAAATCAGGTTAATAAAAAATGTATTATTGAGTCATGAGTTGTTAAATGAAAATGAGGAAGAGCTTCTCCAGTTCGATAAAGTAGTACCCATCATTCAAGTGTGATACAAAAACAATTGGTTGAAATTTTATTGGATACGGATAGTCAAGTATCAGCAATATCTGATACATATTTTAAAACATTGGGAGATACAGTGCCTGTATTGCCTGTATCTAATATATCAATGGCAGTCGTTATTCGAGGAAAACTAACTTGAATAAGGGAACAGATATTGTTGCCCATAGTATTTGATAATATGGCAGTTGATATCCCTTGTGTGATAATACCCCATTTAAACCAAAAGGTTATTTAGGCAGCAAATGGTTAACCCAAGTGAAAGCCGAAATCGATTTTGCCAGTAAAGTGGTTAGGTTAACGGTATTAGAGAAACGAATTAGATTTTTGTCAGTTAAATTTAACAGAAAACCCGTTACGGATTAATTACATAGAGCGCAAGGAAACGTATCAGAAACATAGATATTCCGATACTGAATTAAAAGCGGCAGCTGAGGCAGCCGAGACCTTTAGTCTACGAGAGAAAGATAAACTCTACCAGCTATTGAGAACTTATTCCCACGTGTTTTCAGAAACACCGGGTCTTACAACAATATACGAACATACCATTGAAATGAAAGACAATACACCATTTTTTAAAAAGTCTTACCCAATTCCGGTAGCTTACAGGACTGAGGTGAAAGGACAAATCTAGGCAATGGTAGCGGATGGTATCATTTCGCCTTGTAAAACGGAATACGTATCACCACTAGTGACTGTTAAAATGAAAGATGGCACTATTCGCATCTGTTTAGATGCACGCTTCTTAAATAATAAAATGGAGGGTGATCATATTAATCCACCATTATCTGAAGAATTTTTAATGAAAGGTAAGCAGAAGCAAATCCAATCTACATTGGATATGACCTCATCATATTGGCAAATTCCTATAAGAGAAAAGGACAGGAAATATACTGGGTTCCTGCACGACGGCATAACGTATTGTTTCAATGTGTTGCCTTTCGGGCTATCAACGTCAGTTGCGAGTTTTATCCAGTGCATAAAGAGAATGTTAAAGAAGGAATTTAATGAATTTATTCTAATGTATGTTGATGATATTTTAGTTTTCTCCTCCAATCCTGAGGAGCATCTACAGCATTTGGAAGCGATATTCAAAAGATTCCAAGAATGCAAGTTAACCATCCAATTGAGAAAATCTCATTTTGATGAGTTAGAAAGCGAATTTCTTGGTCATATAATTTCCAAGTAAAGTGTAAACCTATCACGAATAAAATGTATCCAACAGTTTCCAATTTCAAAAAATATTAAAGAACTGCGACATTTTTTAGGATTCGTAAATTACGGACGCCGCTTTTGTGAAAAGCTGGCAGAAATATAGGGCCCATTGCTAGAGTTATTAAAAAAAATGTTCGTTGGGAGTGGAGCGAGTTTTACGACAAGGCTTTTAAGCAAGTTGTTCTAGAAACTAATGTTTATCGCCCATCCGGGTTTCAATAAAGAGTTTTTTATGCAGTCCGATAGCTCTGGACGGGCCATTGCAGCAATTTTGTTTCAGATGGGAAGTGGTGGCAAGCAAATTGTTGCGTTTACCAGCCGTGTGTTACCTGAGGCGGAATTAAACTACAAAATTGCTGAAAAGGTGACTTTATTTTTGCACTGAAACAATGGTGAACCTTTGTGTTAGGTCAATGCCTGACTATTATCACTGACCATAAGGCTTTAACATTCTTATTAACTATGAACTTGACAACCGGTAGGTAGGCACGATGGGCCTGATATGCCCAGGAATTTAATTTCAAAATTATTTATTGTCAAGGAAAAGACAACGTAATGCCTGACACTTTATCGCGTTGTATTGGGTATAACAAAAAAGCAAATGTTTCCCATTGTAATGGTATTACATTGGAGGTATATTGTCAGCATCTAGCAGTAAAATATAAAGAGCTCAAAAATAATTTTAGAACTATACAGAAGGATCAAATTGAGGAAAAGTGGATAGCCGACAAATTAGCATTATTGCAAAGTGAGGCCAGCAAGTTTCAAGAACGAGGAGGATGGTTTCAACAATATAAGGGCATTTTATTCAGGCAAGGTAATGCTGAGTCACACGGGTGGAAACTCTGTGTACCGCAGACTTAGATAATTTATTTAATTTTGCAGCAACATGTGGAAGGTGGACATTTTGGTTACAAAAAGCATATGTCTAAATGAAAGATAATTTCTGGTGTATGTATCACAATATCTGTCAGGTTGTTCACACATGTGAATTATGTCAAAAGGCAAAGGTTTGTAAATCTGTGGGTACTGTTAACACGGTAACCTCTCAGTATCCAGGAGAACTAATCTGTTTGGACTTAATGGAGCCATTACCTACTTCACAGGGGGGGACCTTTTGGTTATAGTAGATTCATTTACAAGGTTTTAAAAATTGTATGTGTTAAAAAAAGCCTCAATGAAGGCAAACTTGAACTGTTTAATTAAGGAATATTTTGATAATGTACAAATACCTAAAGCCATTTTAACGGATAATGGAACCAAATTCCGCTCCAAGTTGTGGGCTAAGGAACTTGGTCAGAGGAATATCAAGATGAAATTTACCTCAGTGTATTTCCCTGAGGGGAAACGAAACGAGTTAACAAGGAAATTGGTCGGTTATTACGTTCATATTGTTTTGATAAGCACACGAAGTAGGCTTATTTCATTGACGGTGGAAACCAAGTAAATCACGCAGTTCATAGTGTGACTGGATTTCCACCCCTATTATTGCAGTAATAGGACATATAGTGGTACTCATCAAGTGGTTGAATATCCAAGGTCTATTGGAGATGAGTTATCACCACAGCAGGTGTTGTATTTAGTGCAAAACCGGATTTTGACTAAAGCGTTAAAGCGGAAATATAAGTTAGAAAAAACAAATAACCCTACAGCGTTTAAAATTGGGGAAAAGGTACTAATATGTACCCATGCACTGTCATCAGCTCTTGAGTCGAGCAATGCCAAATTCTTCCTTGTATATGAAGGGCCATATATTATCAATAGAATTAGTTGGCGCTCGAGGAATTCTTAAGGGCGCCCATAATATTAAACATTTGAAGCCTTATTATGCTCCTGTAGTTGATTTGGATTCCTTGGTGTTGTTGCGTAGTAAGAAACTTAATTAAGAAAAAAGAGTTCATAGAAATTTAAGAGTGTTTTTGAAGGAGTACATTCACAATGTCCTCTACTATACCGTTGTTTTGCTCATTAAGTGTCTAACAATATAAAAAATTAAATAGCATAAGATTAGGTTGTAAGTGTGTTAAAAGCTTCACATATACTATGTTACACTTAAAAGAGGGGTGATGTGGTGCGGCTGGTTTATTGTGAACAGTGCAGTAGTGATGTGGATTTTAATGCTGATGCACTCGTCGATAAGGCAGGAAACGGGATAGCGACGGCGACCTTTAAATAACGTAGCTATAAAATTCAATTGGAAAGTTGCAGCGGTAGACAGTAGACGATACCACAAAAAAAAACTGGGTCGTAGTTTGTATGGTCTTTGTAAGCAAATTAAGTGTTAAGTTGGCATAGTTTATAAAAAACTGTTTTATCCAATTCCAGTTGTAACCTACATCGAGATTGTGAAAATTAGAAAATAAAGCATTTTCAGTGTTGAAAATTAATTACTTTATCTACTCCTAACAAATTACATATTAATTAATCAGCTGTTTTTGAGCAATTTATAGTATCCATAAACAAACAGCGTGAGTTATAATAACTCCCTTGTGATTTATGATAATTCTCAGTATTCCTACTAGATGGTGTCAAATTCCTTCATGTCTAGTCTGTATAATCAAATAGACGCAACGCGCAAAGTTGGCTCTGTACGAGCCTGATACGACGAAATGCAAGGTTCATTATTATTATTGAGATAAGGCTACTTGACAAATTTAAATAAATTATTCTGACGTTTTCAAATTGAAATTGAATTAAGTAAAATTAGCGTTAAATACGATGAATTCTGATAGTGAAGATGAATTAATATGTACACCTCCATAGTCGAGACAGGTAGCTAATGCTACAGTACACAATCTATTATTCGAAAAATCGCAAGCCAAATATAAAGAAGTGTATAAAAACTTTCTAGATTGGTGTAGCAGTAAGAATGTCAACTGTAACAACAATAAATTTAAATAATTCAGTCCCACATATTCAGTTTACGGGTTGTTCAAACTTTACTGTTAATTTTGTTAATAAGCAAAATGAGTAATTAGACAAAAATTTTTGTATCATTATTATACCTGTCAAGATTTCTAAATATAGTAAATATAGTGCTCTTTATCTGTGTACTTACATCTTAGTGTTCACTGTTGTAGTCGTAGATAAAGTATAGTATTCAACATACAGTAATGGCAATAACTCACTTGATGAATTACGGCACTCGCCTGTGAGTTATTGCCTACATTATCGTATGTTGAATAATACACTATTACTTTTAGTCTGACGAGAGGTCAACACAAACTCTCAAAATCAAGGCAGAAGTATTAATACGAAATAGAAAACTCAATTTAAGTACGGCCAAATTCCTACATTAATACAGTGAACGGCCAAACAACAAATTACCAATAATTGTACAAATACACCTGACTAACTATCAGGAACTAACTACAATACAATTCACCAATGATAATAATTCCAGGGCACACATTGGACACATGAACAATTAGGTTGCGTTGCCATCTGTTAGATTTGGTGATCTGATCCCACTGACCCAAAGTACTAAAGGCAGGCTGATCATTATTTCTCCATGCACCTTGTGCTTAGTCAAGGACAGCACCGCTAAAAACATCACACAACACACACACGCACGCATGTATGCATGCATGCATGCATGCGCGTGCACACACATTTCAGTTTTCCGATTTATTTGTAAGTAAATTCTAGTATATATTATATGTAATGTTCTCCTTTCGTTTATCAACCAATTACGAAAGCCCCAATTTTTGTTTCAGAAAGTGTATTATTATTGGTAATGTGGATTTACCTTTTAGTTTCAATCCTCAAGACGTTCCTTTACAATTGGAATATGAGCTTGATGTATGCTTATTGGCGTATAAATTATTCTGTTAATGTAACATACATATAACTGCACAGATGAGATTAGAAGAGGTTGTGGGAAGTTGGAAAGGTTTGTTAGAGGATTCTTATGTGTAATGTTGAGCAAAAAAACTCAAAAAAAAAAAGACGGCTAGGGCCCGCATAGCGTGGTCTCGCCGGATCGCGTTTGGGATAGTTTAGTTCGCATAATAAGTTTGTAATTTTTAGGCAACGGAGAATACCAGACAATGTCTTAGTAATTAGAAGAAGTGATTCCTAGTTATAGATGTTTGGAAAGTACTAGCGGTTTTAGTTTAAAAATACAGTTGTATTTGCTACCATAAGTTAGTTATTTTTAGGTCACACGGAATACCAAACAATGTCCCAGTAATTGGATGCAGTAATTCCTAGTTATTGATGGTTGGAAAGTATTCGCCGTTTTAGTTTGAAAATGTGGTTACACATGTTGTATCATGAATTTTGTTTGGTTATTTGCAAGGACGAGTCCAATTAAATTGGTAATAGTATGACTGATTGAGTTATTAACTGTTAGTTTTTTTATAAGAAAAATCTGGAGCGTAATACCTATCAGCATTCCTGCTTAGGGAACAAGTTTATTTGAATAGTTCCAGGGTGAACTGTTAATTAAATATTATACAATGTATTTTATGAAGCACAAACAGTGACCTCAATGATTGATTTTTCTTGTATGTATCCCTCCGTTTCAGATTCAATCAAGACACATATAGCAGTTGAAGTTCATCATAACCTAAAAGTTTCTGCATCTTACCATTTAGGTTTTTTGATAAGTATTCTTACATGCAGTGGAGCCGTCTATCTTATCTTTGCTTTAGTAGCCTTATCCCATGACCACTCTTATGCTCATGCACGACTTAAAAATCAAGTTAGTCCAGAAGCACATTCAGCAATTCCCTTACTTTCAAAATCGTCCTTCTACCCTGTCCATGAGCAAGACTCGTCTCTTTTAAGGGATCCGCTGAACCCCCCGCCTATATGTGGGGTACCTTTAACTTTTTAAGAAGTTAACGTAAAAGGTAAATCTAGCGCTCGCAACGTGGGGCTCAATTTGCGCTCAGTCTCCTCTACGTATAGGGTACTGAATTTTTTTCATTAAAATACAGTGGTGCTCGTACTTGAAACCACTTTTTGTTATTTGGTTGTTGAACGGTCTTGATAAATAAATGTTATAGAAGCAATTTTCAGTAAGTCTCATCTAGATAAACCTAAATTATTTGCTGTATTCGGTTATATGTTTATTAGTATTCAGAACTCTGAGGGCTTGTGCATTCGGCTGGTAGATTTGTTATGATCATTTTCGGCGGTATTTGGTTATTTCATTTACATCGATTTGGTTTCTACTCTTTCACACGTCGACAACCTCCTGGTTACAATAAGTACGCTGCCTACTAATTTTCATTTTAAACTTATTTACTTTGAAACATAACGTTTATGCTAAAATTAAATAGTCAATACCTTGTTTTAGGTATCCGTTAACTTGTTATACATTACGACCGTGTATAATTGATTCTTATGTGATTTCTATCTAAACACTCATTGAAATGAGGTATTGAACTATCCGATAAAACCGCGTTTTCAAGTTTTCTAATCTCATTTGATAACACCAATATTACTTTGAACTCTAGTTATTAGTTAAATGAATTAATTATTCACTTTCTTTTCTGAATTTTCAAAAAGCACTTGTCATGATTGTTAGATTCTTCGTTCCAGTTTTTATTGAATTTTGTGCACGCAGTACTGCGTGCTAAATAATTGTGGTTATACAAACATGTACGTTTTGGCGGCATTAAATTAATTTACCTGTCATTATTATAGCTTCCTCCGGTGGGCCTAACGATCACTTCGAACCATCGCTCCTGTTGGCACGAGAGAACATGCACATGGCGTGATTCCGTACACAGCTAGTCCACTTCGTCCTTAGAGACAGAAGCCAGCTTACAACTTGGACGTGGGTGAGTCTTTAGCCCGATTTCTTTTTTGTTTCTTTGTTGGCACTGCTCCTGGGAAAGGGTCACATCCACATGTTTATCGGGTTCGACTCGAAGCCCACACTTGGTAATTGTGAACATGAGCATCGTTAGATGAGATGGTAATTATCATTAATATTGTATGTACTGTGACCATTATACATCCGTAATGGTATACTTACAATGGTAATGTCTTCAAGGGGAGGGTTCCATTTTTTTTTGTGCTTACAAATTTTTTATATTAATTATTTCAGGCCTTTCTTTAATTTTTGTATGTATCATACCTCGCCCACTCACCGAATGAGCCCGGTCAATTTCTTTTTTTCTTTGGCTTTTAGGCTACGTAAATGTACGTAGCATATTGTTTAAATTCTTTGTAGAATCATAAATTTTAGTAGTAGTTTTCTAATAGTACTTGAATTATTCTTATCTTAGCTGAAGATATTTTTACCTTTTTTCATTATCATTAATTTCTAAAGATGACCGACACATATCAAGTTGTTCATTTACTCAAAGGGAAACTACTATGAATTAAAAATACGTATGGTATTCAGTACCAGGCATCCTGAAAAAAGGACAATTTAAGCCGCCTGTAGGCAAAAGAAGCTGAAAAGCCTGGCCGTTTAATTGATCTGTCTGCGTATAGCGTATAATGAAGAATTTTTTGATAGAATGTCAAGAAATAAATTCAACAATAGAGCCTCATTTCTGAATTTGAAGGAAGTCCGACAGATTCAATTTTTAAAAGGTTGCTCTCACTTATAGAAATGAAATAGTAACTACCATTTTAACTTTAGAAGCGGAGTTATATGAAAAGGTTCGGCAATATACAGAGTTGATAAGTTCTAATGAAATGAATAATACATTTCCTCCTACAGTTAATGTCCCTATACCTACAGTAACATGCCTTCCTTCACCTATACCAGTTGGTTCTTGGTCGGTGTAATTTGCTGGTGATTCCAAGCAACTATATCAATTTTTATATGGGATAATGGAACTTGCAGAATCTCGCAAAGTTTCTAAAGTACATTTATATAATGCTTCAGTTGAATTATTTAGTTTCGTAGTAGGAGTTCTGTGACAGACTGGGATTCCTTAATATATCTTTTAAAAAAGAATTTTCTCCCTGTCCATTCAGAAGATACGATCTGGACTTAATAAAATCTCGTCGATTATATCTCACAATTGGCCTTACCAAAGATTGAAGATGTTACAACTTTAGTAAATTTGTGTAGGAAATTGGAAGAAGCCAATCAGATTGAAACAAAGGCCGGTCTCTACTTCATCAGGTAATAAATGTAAAGCATAATATGAGGTGAAATGCTCAATTTTAAGTGAGAAAGATTTTACTTTAAAAAGTCAAGTTTATAAAAATTAATCTTGTTCTCAAGTTCAAATAGTCAGTAATGAAAATCCAGGTTCTTCAATAGCTCAGTCATCTTCAGACCTAGTTAAGGTGAATAAATCTGTAAGTTGGAACTGTGCATGTGCTGGTCATAATTATGTTCACATATCGTACAGCTTCTCGAAAAATATTTTGTTTTAAATGTGGTCGTAAAGACATTACGATACCTTCTTGTCCGTCGTGTTCAAAAAACGAATCAGGTGCTTAGTAGTCGGTAATCTGCTACGTTTTCTAAGACTACTGCAATGATGTGTAAAGAAAAAATTTTTTTTGTAGAAATTATTGGTTGAAATGGTTTGAAAAAGTAAAAAGTTTTTTATCAGACTTTCTCAGAGCCTAAAACAAATTCGTTGTTTGTAAAGAAAAATTGTGACAAGCGTCCATACATCATGATGAAATTGTTTGATAGAACTGACTGGTTTATTAGACTCTGGTTGGGTCGTTGACTATTCCATTACTTTAGGAATTGAAATTAAAATTTTTTACTTCAAATAAAAAAGGTGTATTGACATGACATCAGATGGTTCCGTTAAGTCCGTCATAGGTTCAGTAGATTTACCCATTTGTATTGGGAAAGTGTGTTATGGTTTTATGCGATTGTTGTTACCTCATACATTCATTTTTGGAAATGATTTTGCTAAGTTATTTGGATTGATTGCGAATTTTAAGAATAATTTATGGGATATTCAAGATGACTGAAAATAATATTTCGTACATTGGTCAGTCTTCTCTACCTTTGAATATAGATAAGTGTTTATTTAGTTTAGATGACCTTTCCGATGTCTAAAAATTGGATGCTCAGTTAGTGATTAAGTCTTTTGATGAAAAGATCGCACAAATAAAATAGTAATGCATATTGAGACAGAAGATGTGAAACCAATCCGTAGAAAGCCATATGTTGTCTCTTTTTATGAACAAAATATTAAATGAGTTAAATGACATGCTCCGAGGTAGGTGACCAGACACACAGTGTACAATAGAGGTTAGATAGGTCCGATAATTATTTATTGCATGAATATAAAAATCTATGAGAATTTAAGACGTTTTCTAAAAGTTAGTATAAGAATTTACAATGTACATGAAACTTTAGGATTAATTTTTGCGTCGTTGTAACATAAATATTAATATTAATTGCGAATATTAGGTAGTTGCATAAAGCGTAAGGTAAGAGATTTGTATTTTTAAAGGAGTAGCTTGTAAGTGTATTAATACAAAAGTTCCAGTTTCTGTATATAGCAAAAATCTATAATTTAAGAGGGTGACTTCCTTACGTGCTTAAAGTGTACATAAATTTAGCATAGTGGAAAGCTTTAATATTGATTAAACCTTGTGAAGATGTAACGTAGGTCGACAAACAACTTATAAATGGCTAAAGTCTCTAGTTAAAAATGAACGTTAAAATGTTCCTGGTATTAATTTAAAAAGAGGGAAGATAGTTTATTTAAGATCGTTGTAAATCAACAAACAAGTTTATTTGAGGTAGGTTGTATAAATGGATCGATATTAGATAGAGAAGATGTATTTTACATGTATTACAATGAGACAAAATTTAGGTGTGCATTGACTTTGAAACTACTAAGGATAAGGACTATATAATGAAGATAGGAGAGACGGAGATAGGTGGTAGGAATACACATATAGGAAGGAGATGGATGATACTCGAGAGAGGGTAGATGCGTTAGAATAATATTATACTTGTGAACTTGGGAATAGAGATAGAAAATATGGGTTATTCAAGGACACGATAAACTGGTAACTGGCGTGGAAAATAGGAAGGGTACAAAATAGAAGACATAACATTTTTGGATATAAGAAAGAGCGAAGTGACTGTATGTAGGTGCATGCGAGGGGCGTGTTTTAAATGCTTGTGTTTGTATCAGCGATGACGGAGTTCAGCGAAGTCAACAGCCGTTGAAAATTTTAATTTGATTTTCGAGGTAAAACGTTTATTTTGTATGCAAAATTCTTAGA